>CM049188.1:16338373-16846252 GCA_026770425.1 Boechera divaricarpa
GACCAAATACTAGAAGATTTACAATCAAATTCAACATTCCGAAATCTGATCTTATTCAGAACTTATAGGTGAATCTAAGGCTAGACGCGAACACTCACATCCTCCGGCCTGAGCTTCGTTTAAGGGACTCCGATGATCAACATCGTCGAAACTCACCCTTCTCCTGCGTTTCAAATCTAAACCAAAAGGGAAAGAATGAAAAATTCGAACACACAAATACACTCAAAAAAGAAAACGAAATTTATGTAGTAAAAATACCTGAATTGTCTCGAGAGCTCGACGGATCAGTAAACTTGAACCCAAATTTTTGTGGATCCGTCTTCTTTAGGGATACGTCAGCTTTCGTTCGGTGATTCCTTCTTCTCATCACTGATTAACCAATACCGTTATGCCGAATTTTATTTCAAACGCTGCGTTAATCTGGGCACGAAGGAGATGAAAGATGAAGGTGAGATTTCACATCACGCGTCCATGGGGATTCATAAGAATTTGAAATCGGAGAAAAGAAGAGAAAATGAATTTTGGCGGCAAAAGCAACCCTAATTACAGATGCTTTGCTTCCGAATTTAAAATATATATATATATATATATTAAGGTTGCCACGTCATCAAGCACAGTTATCCAGAAGATACTGATGTGTGATCACACGTCGTCATATCACAAGTGGTGAAAACGATTTTCGTTTTAACCCCAAAACAATCTCAAAGCTTTTGTCCTCATTTTTCTCTCTTTTTTTTTTTTTGTTTGTGGCTTAGAGCCTCTTCGAAGTTCACACAACAAACAATCTACACCACAGATGGCGATGACGTCAAAGCAGCTACCGGATTTACTCTGACGGCCAAAGGTCATTATGGCGCGGCTGTAAGCGGCGGTTCTTCAAAGAGCGCTTTTCACCCGTTCTGTCTTTCTTGCCAACGAGAAGCTTCTTCGGTTCGAGGCTAGTAGTCAGAGCGGCGGATGAAGCAGCTCCGGCAACCCCCTCGTCGGAGGGGCTCTTCCACCACCACCGCAGATGCTGTCTGCTCCCGGCCCGGGAAGCTCCGGCCGCCAAAGCTAAACTTCCTCCTATTGGCCCCAAGAGAGGATCCAAGGTCACATCTTCTTCACCCTATTCATACATAATCTGCGTAGATGATGCATGTTTCTACTTCGAAATTTTGAGTTTATTGATAGACAAAGCTTGGACTATATTTGAGCTGGAATTATGAATGTATCTACAATGAAGTTTCTGGTCTATTTTAGAATAGTTTTACAGTTATGGGGTCAATGCGAAACTTATATGAAATTTTGGGACCTGTAGTGGTACACAGGAAAATTAAAGTTTACTAGAGAAGATTGCACTAATATTTTAGCTAAATTATGTATCATCATCAATAAGTTCTGGATCTATTTGGAGCATCTTAAGAGTTATGGTGCTAATGTGAAATTTTGGTAACTTATACAGGTTAAGATTCTAAGGAAAGAATCCTACTGGTACAAGAACGTTGGATCAGTTGTCGCCGTTGATCAGGTAATGCAACTACTTTTGAAGTTACGATCTAACGGTTCGATTTCGTTTCATCTTATACTCCGGTTTAAATTGACAGGACCCAAAGACCCGATATCCGGTTGTGGTTCGGTTCTCGAAGGTGAATTACGCGAATATATCAACCAACAACTACGCATTGGACGAGGTCGAAGAAGTCAAATGAGAGATTTGGTTTATCTCTAAAAGCGGTTCGTCTGTTTGTAATCTTTGAACCAAACCGTATGTACCAAAAGTTTACCAACAATTCATCTTTTATCTTTTACAATCTCAAGATCGATTTCCCATATGCATTTTAGCGACCCGAAATTGGTTGCAAATTCCAAGTAGTGACTCAGATCAAACTCCGCAACTCCGGTTTAGTAACAACACCCGGCCTGACTGTTTATTTATTTACTAGGATTTGAATTACATGGAAAGAAACACAATAGATTCTTATTGGAAATCTCTATATAGACAATAAATTCAAACACCAAATCATCTTGACTTCAATCATTTATTCAGAGGTTCTGACCAAACAAAAAGGAAACATGAAGAAATCTCCAAACAGTTCCATCTCTAAATCTCTCTATTTCTGACCTGTTTTTCCATTGGCTTCAGCTAAAATTGCCTCCAGCTCTCCTTTATTGTACAGCTGCAATGTATCTGTTCAACAATAATGATATGCAGATCAAGTTATCAGAAAAACCACAAGACATTGAGTACTATCTTGGTCGCCAATACACACAGAATCATTCTGAGAGTAAAATACATCAGTGTTGAGGAAAGAAAGGATGAGAGAGTGTACCTGAGCAGCCACCAATGTGCTTGCCTCCTGGTCATGAACAAAAACATTATATCAAAATCGGATTTGTTAAAGTGATGGTCATCGTAAATGCAGTGACTAAGATTTCATAGCAGTTTCGTGTTTGCGAACATTCTGTTTTCAGGAAGAGAATCAAGAAAAATATCAGAGTGTAGTAACTGATGCAAATGAAGAATTAACTAACCGATGAAAACATTGGGAACAGTGTATTGTCCAGTAAGTTTCTCCAACACATCCTGCAGCTGCGACCCTCTGAACCTGGAAATCTCAAGAACCACCAAAACATTTGTAAATGTTTAAGACCAAAACTCATGAGGCAGAGATGGTTTACCCAAAAAAAGTAAACAAGACAACAAAGAACAAATGTTTTTGGAAAGTCACCAAATTTTGACACGAGATAAGATTACTAAAATGATAGTAATTGGATAACAGTTTTTAAGAAATAGAAGCATACGGTCTAAGATCCAAAGGCAGGCAAGAATCTTCAATGTGTAAGGTTTAAGCCATTACAAATACCTAACCGTTGATTGTTCATCAACTTGCCAATCTTTTGCCCAAGTAAAACTACAGTCGAAGTAATATTACTACAGAGACAAAACACAGAAACTCCAAAATGTAAAGGTATCTCAGGCCTTTAGAAACCCCCTTAACCGTCAATCCTTCATCACAATCTTATCCACAAACATTACCAACCATTTCAATTAAGCAACCAAAATCAACCAGAAGACGAACAAAAACCATATCTAATTGGAAAAGTATGAACTTCATCTAGTCTAAATGCTGAAACAATAGGCACTTCTAACAAGCTCTTCCTGCATCGATCTAAACAATATCACACATAATCAGAACCAATACAGCAAACAAATCAGACCAATGTAAGGAATAAATATACAATCCAGTGATGTAAGCATACCAAGTTCATCCAGTTCAACCACCAATGGCTTAACTTGAAGACTCTTGAACAACGACTTCACTTCAGACGAGTATCTTCACCACAAGAACAAACCCATTTCAAATTTAAGCAAAGGTATCAATATTGATATCGGGAAATCAAACTAGGTCATCTATAAACAAAAACCATTCCTCTAATTGAACAAAAAGCATTGTGATTTATAAAGAAGAGTGAACCTACGAGCACCAGGTTTTGGAGTAAACAACGACAGGGTTCTCTGCCACAGTCGTTTTAACAGATTCCTCCAATGTCGATCCGAATGAAGATGGAGAAGAAGAAGACGATGACGACATGGCCCTAAAAGAAGAACAACGTTGTGGTGGCCACGACGCGATTCCGATAACTGTCGGCTTTAAACACCTCCTGAAGGGTACTTTGACGAAGTTTTTGATTCCGCTTAACATGGAGAAAGAGAGTGCTGGATTTGAATTTAGAGACGTCCATGTCATGTTTGCGAGGTTGACTGATGCGGCTACCATGGCGATTTCTTCCTCCGGTTGATTTTTTTTCGTCCTCAGATTCTAAAGACTTCTTCTTTATCAGGCACACCGCCGATATTTTTGCCTTTTAGATATCAGTAGTAATACAGTAAAACTCAATATTAATAAGAATAAATTGCAATATTTGTTTCTTAAAAATCATATTGTAGTTTTTATTTTTTAGAATTTTGTATTTTCCACTAATAAGTTTTTATGTTTAGGACTTTTTCACACAACTATAAAGAAACTACATGTAAATAATATGATAACAACATAAAGAAAGGATATGACAAAAAGAGACTAATAGTCCTTGATGAGACATTTAAGACAGTAACAGAGATTATTCAACACCCCAAATAGGATTGTATTGTGTCTGCAAAATCCAATCTATTGAAAGTACACAAAACAAAACATGTGCTTTCTCTCCTCCACCTCTTCCTTTAAGCATGTGCTTACATCTCAAGATGACCCTTCATTGTTCGGCTCACGAATCTGGATTGATGTTTTCGACAAGCTTGCTTCCAATTCATCCAGCTCATCCATGTCTAAATCGTCATCATCATCATCTTCTTCTTCATCGACTTCTTTTGAACTCTGTTCAGCATCACCACTACTCTTGCTTGTCCCTGCCTCTGTTTCTTTGTTCTTTGCCTGAAAAGAAAAAACTCAAGATTCCATTAACATGACTTCGTTGGTTTAAATGAGAGAGAGAGAGATAGAGAGTTCACCTTCTGTTCAGCTTCTTCCTGCTCTCTTTCCCTCTCGTATTCTTCACAAGCCTCAGCATCATCCACAAACAAGCTTGCATTGGACAGAAACAGCTCCCGACCACTGTGATTACATATCCACACAATGAGTCAGCAGCTTATGAGGACAAAACAGAGTCACACTGGAAATGGATATGCAACAGGATGATGAACGGGATTACCTCATACGGTCGTTCTTAGTTTTCCGCTTGAGATGCAGCCAAACCCGCATCTCTCTCAGCTATTTTCTTCCTCTTCCATTCCATAAATAGAGCAGGAGTCATTTGTGTTGCAGTTTGCAGTTTTGCACGCTGAAACATAGAACAATAAAACATGGGTCTCACAAATCAAGTTCAGGGTCCTAGCAGCTATGAGCAGATTGGGAAAACTGGAAGAGTATTAAACCTCGTTTTCAATTTCGTCCTCAACTGCCATCTTCTTTGATGACTCCTCTTCCAAGAGGGCTTTCATTTGAGATTTAAGGATATATCCAGGAGGAAGCGCGTGTCTGTAATGGCACTCTCTGCCACCATTGGGGCATTCCCAGAACCACCCATACTGTTTCTTTTCCACCGCATCCAGAAAATACTTGCAAACCTATTATTTATCGGTAAACACAAAAAAAATTAAAACTCAATGAACTCGGCGAGACAATCAACAACTCATGTGTTTAGGATAGTTTTATGCAGATGATTCATTGAGATAACATGCAGGGTTATTACTTCTCTTAGCATAGAATTAGCTAGCTATATTGTTAAGAAACAATCACATCAAAATTATGATTAACACTACCATCACCAAAAGTATGAGTTCTTGGCAGGCATGACCCAAATAAGCAGAGAGTAACAAGGAACAGCGGGAGGCAAAAGGACGTCAAAGACCCAAATGGCTCCCAAGGTGAACCTTGCTATTAGCTAAAGGCAGCAGATCATAAGGTGAATCCTTATCAGCTAAAGCTTAATCACAGTAAAACAAGTAAATGCAACCGAAACTAATGCATCACTTCACATAATCCACGTTAAAGGCTGTATATGAACACAAACCAGTTCAGACTTTTGCACAGTGCATTAACAAGAGAAAAGCTACTGAGAAGTGTGTGTTACAAGACAGGAAGCCATCAAGCAACATGTCCCAACAAGCATACAATAAAAAGTCTGAGATACATATCTCACAGAAATAAGAGAAACAACTTACAATATCTGTTGGCTTATTCTTATTATATTCTTTATTCTTTGATTCCACAACTTTTTCAAGGGTCTCTTGATCCCATTCCTCCATATCTCCATCTAAAATAATATAAATACAAGTAAAATAAGAGCATCATTCAAAGGACCGAAGGGATGGAAATATAATGCACTTTGTGCTACACTTTTACCTTCATCACGCGTATCGCTGTAAATATCGATCTTCTCACCCTTCCTTTGAATGTTCAGATCATGAGAGAATTTGCACTTGAAACCCTTTTGACACTGCCCTGCCTTGAAAAACTCACACAGTATAGACTTTGGATCCACACCTGCCAAGAAACATCACCAAAAACCACCACCATATTCTATAAATAAATCGAAACCAGAGTGAACTAACTAAAGAAACAATAACAACAACAAGGCAGAAGTTTTCATTTAGGGGAATTTCATGAAAACAAACATACCTACAGGAACTTTCGGCTGACTAATCGCTACCTTGAACAACTCATTCAATTCCTGTTCTCTCGCTTTCTCTTCCTCTTTCTTTTTCTGTCCTCAAAAGAACCATTTTTTGGGTAAGAATCTAACCGAATAAACAGTTTTAATTGTTCAAAAAGATTTATCTCTCTCTCTCACTCATTAGACATATTCAAAACATCTACTCCACTATCGAACTAACTTCAATCCATCAAGAAAACTCAAAACCCATCTCAAGATTCATGTGTGTACCTTGGCTGCAGCTTTAGACGCATCGGGTTTAGGCTGCACAGATTGCTTGAGACTCTGAACATACTTCTGAACATTCTTGCTCTTGTTCTTATTTTTCAACCCGAAAGTTTTGTCTTCCACTTGTTTCTGCTTCTTCGCCAAATCGGCCTTTGGTTGTTGCTTTGGAGGCATCTTCAAACGCGTTAAATCAATCCAAAATGAAAAGAACACAAATTTTTTAATGTACACGGATCGATGGAAGGTTCTCTAAAGCTAATGTATCAAAATTAGGGTTTCTAAGGTTCTGAGTGAAACGAAAACCCAAATAAATAAAAAAAAAAAATTCCCCAGAATCTGTATGGAACCAAAACGGCGGAGATTCAGACAGAAGCAGAGAGACCCTAATGAGTATTTACCGATCGTGATATGAGAAAAGTAGAGATGAGACAAAGATACAACATTTGCCTGATATTAGTTAGCCATTTGTCTACTCCACAAACACACTAGCTTTTACCATTTTTGGGCTTATTTTATATTAGTGGGCCTTTCTAAAAGCCCACTTTAATGTTCCATTTAAGGCCCATCCCTTAGGAACATACTTCTGAACATACAGTGTACTTTGTGAATGTGATACTGTAATATAAAATTACAACCAGAAGAAGGAACAACATTCTTGTTCTTCAAATAATCCAATAGGGAAAATGAGAACAAATAAACACATATAAAAGAATGTCAATTTTATACAATAGGTTGAGAGAACTCAGACTCAGACTCGAGCATTTCGGTATTTCACCGCAAAAAGACTTTTAAACTACCAAAAGAAATAAAATTATATTTAAATTAGGAAAAAAAAAAGAAGAAAGAAAGAGAGACTGCACAACACCAACAAGAAGTCAAGAACAAACCATTAGCCAAGCTTGTCTCTTTTTGTTTAATCCCAGCAAAACAACATATACTCTTATAAAATCTCTGGGATGATTAGAGAGTTACAATGAGGAACAAATAAACAAATCGGCGAATCTAAAAAAAAATCTTCGCAGCAATTTTCTCTGAGATTCTTCCTCCTGTTTTTGGAATGGTGTTCATGAAGGGGGCAGTTTTGGTTTCTCTGCATTACTATTGTAAGAAAACGAAAGCTGGATTTTCCAGAAGTTCCTCAGCAGGTTTCACTTGGGCAAAGTCCTTATCTTGCATTGAACTAGATAAGTCATCGATCGAGAAGGAAATGATGTTGCTGCGCATGGCCAAGGAACGGTTTTTTAGTTTCTAGAAAGAAAAACGACATGACTTTGAAGCATAGAAGCAAAAGATAGATGCAAAGCCACACTTACCTAGAATCCTCTTTTAACAAGAAGTCGCTGCTGTCTGTCATAACTCCTGTCATGCTTGCAATTACCTGTTGATTGATGAGCGAGCATTAAACTACTAGAGCAGCGGATCTTAAAGAGCATATATGTCAAGAAAAGAGAACTTTTTCCTCAGAAAGCTTACATCTTGGGAAACACTCTTTGTGTTGTAGATTTCATCCTTGTACAGAGTACAAAGTTTGAAATGCTGCTGTATTTGAAGGTTCTGAGTGAAGGAAAAATGGTGTGAGTGTTGTTATCACAATTTCAAAGTTCATCAGTTATTGGTAAAAGAGTTGGTTGATAGAGAGACTTACTGGACACAGATCATTTGCAATCTCATCGTATGAGATGTTGTATTTCTTATGGATGAGCTGTTGTAGATGCGAATTCAAAGGGGACATATATGAGAAATGCAAACTCATAGTTAAACTCAAGTTAATTTGCTTAAACGACATTTCTTAAATTCAAAACAGGTTTAAAACATACCAAGAATCCAACAGCTTGTCTGGTATGTTTGAGTTCATCCCAGGATGAGCCAGCATACTATCAGAAGAGATATTTTGTTATGTATAACCCAATTGACGGGAACAAAAGAAGAGAAAGGAAACTGTACTTGGGAATACCTCTTCTTTTGTTTCGGAGCACCATTTCTCTAACTTTTCTAAACCGGATTTTAGATATTCTCCATTGATAAATGAACAGTTATCTGGTCGCGTGACAAGGCTGCAGATCAGAAAGAAGAAGTCAATTAAAGTCTGCTTATTCCATAATAGAGAATAAAAATTTCTCACCTGTTACATAATTGGACATTGATGAGTGAGAAAGCCTGAGAGAATATCTTTTGGATAAGAACCGGAGGAACCTGTAACAATAATAAGCTATAAGAATTTCTTGACATTTAGAGAGATAAGAGCAGTGAGTGGAAACGAGTTTCACATACAAAGCTCTCTTTTAGTGTGCTTAGCAGTGCATCTAGGCCTTCAATAATCTCTTGCCAGTATTTAGCACTGGTAATAGATATTAGCGCATTCCCCTTAAATGTTTTTGGTGCCTAGAAAGATTCCTCATGTCAGCTACAACACACATACGAAGGAAAGATGAAAGTAGAGAAGCATTGTGGATCATAGTACCTGGATGCAGAGAGTAAGGAAAGCGTTCAACTCCTTTTTCAGATTATCCCAAATTATTCCAATAATCTTTTCAACATATGCTTCAAGTTGCTGCTTGAAATGCAAAGCTGGATCCTTGGCATCAACTGGTCGAATAGCTTCAGCCGCTGGAGAACGGAAACCCTGGTAAATAGAAGGTCAGGATTGTTTAGTTTTTGGAGGCCAAAAAAAAAAAACAGAGGATGAGTATGTTTACCTTGGTCATCCATCGGACTAAGGAAGGTGACTTTCGAAGTGGAGTGACCCCTGTTCCTCCAGATTTCAGACTTTGTTGTAGCATGAATAATAAGGTTGATGTATTGGATAACCAATATGCCAAATTAGCGTCGTTATCTTCATCCTGATAATAAGAATCACTAATCATTCAACTCCGATAAAAACTAAATTTTTACAGACGTAGACAAGACAGCATCCCATTTTAATACCTTAATAGCAGAACCAATCATTTGAACGAGACGATCAAACACATTGGTTTTTTCTGCTTCAAATGATTTCCAATGAAGAAGACATTTGTAGATGGTAAATGCCATTACAGGCTTCCCCTGGCTGAATCCAACATTTTTTGTGACACAGTTGATAAGGGCATCGACATCCTCCTTTTCCAAGAAAAACAAATCTCTCATCAACCAAAGAGGGGATATATTAAAGATGAGAAGCACATAAATGAGTAATTTAACTAAACAACATACATGTTGAGGATCAATATGGGATCCCCTAGACTTAGTGTCAGATCCTGATTCTTGTATCCTTGGCGGTGTTGTAAACTCCGCTCCCTGCAAAGACAGCTTTTAAAGATATACAAACAAAAATGGAGCAGAACTTCAGATAAAACTAGACAGAAAAGGAAAGACATAATTTACATTGAGTTGACTTTCTTCGCTACTATGAAAGCCATTTTGCAAGTTCTGCACAAATTAGAGCAATATTGTAATTAGGATGATTGAGAGAGTCAGATGTAGATTCCAATATTTCTCTGGCATGTCTACCTTTACTGGAGTAGAAAGGAAACGTTCTGAAGCTGTCTTAACAGGAGAGGTTAAGACAGATTCCTTCAAAAAGTTATTCTCAAATTTCACCTCCTTTAATTTCTCTTCGAGACTGCAAACGGAGAAAAAGTGCAAATGTTGACTGTCAGTGGGTAATGAAAACCTTAATATCTCTGTGGAAATTCAATAGCCAAAAGACCAATAGTGAATACTTGTGCATGGCGATCTTCAAATTATCAATTTTGTTTTCAGCGTCTAAAGCCTTCTTCAGCCTCTCCTCACTAATTTTCTTTGTCTCCTCAAATTTTTTCTCTGTTTCATCGATCTTCTGCTCCAGCGAACTTACCAGGGACTGCATATGAAAGAGAA
This sequence comes from Boechera divaricarpa, assembly GCA_026770425.1. NCBI lineage: Eukaryota > Viridiplantae > Streptophyta > Magnoliopsida > Brassicales > Brassicaceae > Boechera > Boechera divaricarpa. The sequence continues at coordinate 16,348,649 of CM049188.1, forward strand.
ATGAAATTCCAAAATATTTCTTTGTTTTCCACAGCTTTGAAATCCTTAGTACGAAGCAAAAGACAAATATAATAGAGCAAATTCCCTACCTTGAGTTTTTCGTTTTCACTTGTGAGTTTCTCCATTAGCTCGGTGCCAACAACAGGAACTTCCTTTACTACAGGAACAATTTCTGCAGTCTTTTTCGCATCTTCCACTTCCTTTAAGAGTGACACTGTGGTTTCCTTGAACTGGAGTTGTATTTCTTCCAATGCTAATTGCAGTTTTGCGTTTTCTTGAGTTTTACTTTCTTCCACGTCCACCTACAACGTAAAAGCCACAAAACAAGTGAAGGATGTGTTGAATCAGGATCCAGAGAAAGGCTTCTAAAAAAGAAAACTTTTGAGGATGGGTGAAAACCCGAAAAAGATTAAGGAGCTGTGTTATCTGACCCTCATGCGTTTCTCTAGCTGCAGTCTCCATGTGAGTTCTTCCACTTGCTTCTCAAGCTTACTCTTCGCAGCTTGAAGGGCTCCAGTTTCCCTTGCAGCCTGCAGGAAATATGAAGGCATCATTGCTGCAGTTTTTCATTTTAGGAAAAAGCGAGCATGTTCCGTCTCTGTGTTCAAGACAATCAAATGGAAAGGGCAATTTCCAGTTGCTAGTTCCATCATGTAAACTCATCTAATCCCATTGTTTAAGCTCATCAAAAGACCAAACATTATCTGAGGTGTTACAATTTCCATGTGATATGCTTAGACTGTTACGTAAAAAAATAAATAGATACAAACAGAAACGAGAGGTAGAAAAGCACACCATCTTAAGCTTTCGCAGTTCTTTACGGGCTAGCCTTGCTCTCCATGCACTTTGTGTTGTAATTGCTGCTTTCTTCAGCTTCTTGTAGTGCAACTCGGACAGAAGTCTACGGCAATGGCTCTGGTATATGCAATGAAAAATAAAAAATCAGAGTTTAGAAATAATTTGACGAATGAGAAAAACCTGCAAAGCTCAAAGATGAAAAGAAAAAGGAAGAGACATGTTTTCTTCCATCAATTTTTCCACAAAAAAAAAAGATCTACACCTGAATCAAAGTTGTGGCCTTGGTCTTCCTTCGTAGTACGTCACGAGCAGCCATACCGCGCAAACCTGACTGAACTGTAACAACAGCTTCTATGTAAGACCTCTTCCTATCAAGGTGGATCCGCAAAGCTCTCTGGATCTTCAAAGCAGCAGCTTCTCTGCGCAAGTCCTCAAATCTATATCGAGCAACTTGACCTGTAAATAATGGATAACAAAGCAGATAATAAATGTAACAGTCACATTTATTCGCTAACTGTCTGAATGGTTAAGTTAACTTATATTCTTTACAATTTTAAGATACCTCTGTACACAGCCTGTATATATATTGCAGCGTTGCAGAGCATATTAAAGCTTTTGCGGGTCAGGTAGGAGCGGAATTTCCACTGGATAATGCAGGCTGCTCTTCCTAATACCTCAGTCCTCCGATCATCTAACTCAGCCATCTGCCCAGCCTTGAGGAAAACCTTCGTCTTTCCAATCTGTGAAAACAAGAACATATTAAGCTCCACATAAAATCAGGATAAATCAAATAAGGATTCATCAAATTCCCAAGCTCGGCTGCCCAGAAAAGTATTCAACATGATATGCACAATATAAGTACCTGGTATTCTTTGAGTCCAACTGTCTCCAGAAGTTTCTTGCACGCTGCTTTCTCATCAGAACTAATAGGAACAAGCCAAAAGTTAGAAATTTTATCAATATCTGGGTAAGCTTTCAACCTCTGAATTGAGAGAGGCAAACCTCTTCTCCAAAGTAGCAGAAGCTAGGATACCAAATCTGTCCAGGAATTCATCAAAATGTTTTCGTGTAGGATATCCAGCACGGCAAACCCTGATTGTCTCCATCACACCCTAAAAATATGCATATACAGAATTTTAAACTCGCACAGAATAATAACAAGCAAATATGTACAGACAAACCAAAAATGTATTAAATCTCACCCCACAACGTAGCTGTTGCAGACTATTTTGGTTCTCAAAGATAGAAGGCTTCAGGAGATTATTGGGCTTCACGCAACGAATATAGTGAGGCTCAGTAGTATTAAGACCTTCAATCAATGATGCCAATTGTTGCTGCATAAAGTAAGACAGTGAATTTTAGTAATCCTGTGAACCGAACTATTTTTTACATAAAAACTATCTCCTTTTACTGCACCTTAAATTGTGAAGCTATAGAAGAGAACTTTGACTGTTTGTTAGCATCATCCATTAGAGGAGGAAATAGACCTGCAATAAAAGTGCACCTAGAAGCACCTAGCAGAGCCTGATGCTCAGCAGCAACATGATCTTTGTTCTTTTCCAGAAACTGCTCGGTCTGATAAGTGACCTGGAAAGATAACTCAATTTTTTAGGATATAAACAACTAGTATTTCAGCACATGATTGCATTTTATAAATTCAGAATGCTAAAACAGGTTTGTACTCACATCACCAGCATAGTGGCAAATTGTGAAGTCACTTTGAGCTAATTTTGGCTTGCTAAAGTACTTGTTCTCTTTCAATGTTACGTACAGCTTTTGAGAAAATGTTTCATGTGTTGATCTTGGCAAAATGCTGCAAGATACAGGTATACAACTTCAAAGCAAAGGAGAGACAAGAAATGCGCTATAATAGCAATTGAAGCTCTTAGGCTTACCAAGCCTCGTCCAGAAGAGCAATAATACCACCACGTTTCTGAAACATAAGAAGACAATGATGAACATGCGAGTTTGAGTTAAAATTATTCACTAAGAGCTCGCAGGTAAAACGTAGTGAAACTAGTTACCTTCTCAATAAGTTCCAAAACATATCGATTGTCTGGGAAAGTAATGTGGCTCCACTCAATTTCTTCTTTCTTGTACTCGTCTTGTTCCATTTTCAAGACGTGCTGCCCAGAAAAAGTATCATGGATAAGAAAGGAGTAAAGCTGAATAAAAATAGACTATCAGAAGAAGGAGCAGACCTCAGACAAACCTGAGTAAAATGTTGCTGAAGTTTCTCATTTGTCAAATTGATGCAAAATTGCTCGAAACTGAAAAAACCATGCATTAGTAAAGCATCAAAAGCAGCATACACTTGAAAATTTTCACCTTTCTTCCATATCAGAATGTAAATATTCTCAACAAAAGCAAACACTGTCTTATGAATAAAGATTCCACAAAGTTAAAAGTTTCCCGTTCTCCATTTACTTGATATACAGTAATATCAACGAAGATAGTGAATTTTAATACCCCATCCCAAAACTAGAGATTCATGTCATGTGTCTGATGTTTCATGTGAGCCTTTGTTCCATAGTATTTTCACTAAACCGGTTTCCTTGCATTAATCAAAATAAGGCATACCGCTTAAGCACCTGTTTGTCTTGAAACTCTCAAATCCATATATATCCAGCACTCCGATCATGTTTTTTGACTCAGGATCTTGCCCAATTGAATTATTGATCTTGTTTACGATCCTACAAGAGCAATAAGGAAAGTTAGCTAACAGTAATGAAAGTAACTTTTGGAAACAAGAAAGAGAATCATCCAGCTGCAAGAAATCATGTGCTCGTAATACTATACATACCAATCAAACAATCTTGAGTATACAAATTTTGCCAAGGCATCTCTGCTGAGTGCTGCAGAATTTGGATCCAGACATCTGGAAATTGTTTCTTCAGGTGTCACCATTACACGTTTACAAAGAGAATCTTCCAGTGCCTGCTCATCACACCTGCCGAAATTCAAGGATTCAGGAATGAGTTCTTTTTCACATCATCACATATTCGATAAACCATGTTTCAGAAAGGGTACTTTTCACATTGAAAGTCATCAACTTGATTAGTTACACACATGAAAAGCTCAGCCGCAATCTTCAGGTGTGTCTTGTCTTTTGGAACTGACGAGTCTGGTTCTTCTCCTATTGCAAATTCTATATTACCTAGATGAAGAATAGCTGCCACAACTCGAAATATTGCTTCCTGAGAAGAAAGTGACATTAAATACACTCATATGCCAATATCACCATTTTTACTAGAACGGTAAAAAACTACCTGTTCCTCTAAACTTATCCCAACAATGCCCATTGCTGCTCGGGTTTTAGTATACTCCTTCGAATCATCCACCCCCTCTAACTTAATACATTGAGATTGATTCAGATAACGGAATTCTGTTGGATCCTTTAATTTTAGTTTTCTTATGTCCTGTCAAATAATAAAAGGAAAATGAGAAGCATCAGGATAATAGTTTCAGAGATTTGGGCTTAGAAAACACTGCAAAATTTCAATGCAGTTTCAAACTTTCAGTAAATGGGAACAAGGGATACAAGAGAGTGAAGATAACTGGAAACTTTTACTTTTTATCAAAATAGTTGGTCGTGGATAGTGTATCTTGATTGATGGATATATCAAATATCGAAGCCTCCAGATAGAAGAATTTTTAACAAATCTGGCATGTTTGAAAAGAAAGAAAAGTCATATGTACCTCTGGCGGTGCAGCACAAAGCATGTAAAAACAGTGATAGTTTCTCTCGGGATCTGACACTTGACAAACCCGTGATCTCTCTAGCAAATAAGTCCTGATAGCAGCTCCTGATATCCTTCCCCTTTGATCAAACTGAATCTCCACGAATTTACCAAATCGACTGGAACATGATAATGATTGTACAGATGAAAAAGTGATGAAATCAATGGATGTTCAGTAAAAAAAGTGATGAAAAAGTGTGAGTTTGTGTGCGTAAGTGTGTGTGTGTGTGTGTGTGTAACATTCACCTTGAATTGTTGTTCTTTACAGTTTTTGCATTTCCAAATGCTTCTAGAACAGGATTGGACTGCACACAGAGAAAACATAAACCATTCATGACAAAAATGATCTTTTGCTAAATTCTACAAATCCTGTCTTTGACAATCCACAAGGTCTATAATAAAATCTTTGCCATTAGTTACCTCCAAAACTTGATCTTCGACAGTCCTTCTGTCAGAAACAGCTCGACCTCCAATTTTCGCTAGATATTTCATAAGCAATTTAGCAGTCTCAGTCTTCCCTGCCCCACTTTCACCACTTACCAAGATTGATTGACTAATTCCCTCATTAATCATTTGTCTACACCCAATAGAAACAAAAACAAAAATGTCAAACAGGAAACAACCAATGATGAATGTTACAAGAGAAAAAAAAATTCAAAGTTGAATGGCAAGCACCTGTAAGCTGCATCTGCAACTGCAAACGGATGGGGACTCAATTCACCCAAGGCGGCTCCTTTATATTGTGCCATCATATGGTCATTGTAAAGATCCGGTAGTTGTTTAAATGGGTTTACCGCAATCAAAATATTTCCTGTGTATGTCTAGTAAGCAAAAAAAAAAAAAACAGGTTTTAGGCCAATTTTACAGAACAAAAAGAAAAAGGGCAAACAGAAGGAAGCTCACATAAATTTCGTCTATATAATATCTTGATTTCAAATTTTGTAGGACTCCTGGTTCATGTAAATATGCTAGCGTTGTCATATCGTCCACTCCAGAAGGTGGAACTTCCATATCTTTTGGATATGTGTCTGAAACTTTGACAACAACCTGAAAATAAATTCAACAGAAGTATGAGAATCAACTCATTAAATTGTCAGGACAACCATATACAGATTCCATCCTTAAGCATAGCCAAAGTGTATCTAAAGTCGGTAATACATACCGTCTTCCCTGATGTACATTGGACCTTTATATCTTCTCCATTAACCTCGACAACTTCACCATCTATCCATGCCTCCTCCGGATCTTGTACCCAAACAATCGAGCCAACTTTAACTGTAGAACAAGCCTGAAGAACAACCAACAAATCGAATACATATCATTTAGGAATACAAAAACTGCAAACTATGTGACAACCCATATATACAATAACACAAGATTGAAAAGACAACTCGTAATCGTTACAAAAACATATATTTTACGAAAAGGGGAGGACACAAACAGCATTCAATAGTCTAGTTGAGAGGCTTATTGTGCAAGAACTATACCCCACAAAATTTGGTTTCAGAATAAAATGAATTTAATAATAACCATGAAAGCAACAAATTACAAAACCTTAAACACCATGTTCATAACAACAGAGCATAATTAAATGAAGCCCAGAAGAAGCAAAACACACAAAATTGGAAGAATATATCAAAAGCAGATCATTCAATTTGCACCAACAAATGTTATACATTTGCCGTTTGAACCAAAAATCAAAACTTTGAGTAAAACAAAACGAAAGAAACGCTCAAAGTGAATTAAAACGGGTGATAAACCCAGAAATTAGAAGTACCATTTTCAGCGGAGATGAATCAAATCAGAAACCCAATAGATTCCTCCAGCAGCAAAGAATCATTCACTTGCTTGAGCTGGAGACGAGTTCTGTATGACTCAGAGTGTGAATGCAAAGAAGAGATTCTCAGAGAAGAGATTGTATCTTATAGAGTGGGATATGTGTGAAAGCTTTTATATTAAAAACCTTTGAGCAAATTTGGAGAATGAAATATTGCTAATGAAGAAATCATAAATCTTCCTCTTTTATCTTTTTTCACCTATTTTTTTCTGTTTTCTTTTATTTTCTTCTCTCTTTCTACTTCTGTGAATTAATTAGTCTTTCAGAGTAAAGTAATTAAGGGTAATTTTAGCGTTAATTAACAGTAAATTCCGAAAATACCCTATTTTGCTTCTAATCTTTTTTGTTTTTTTCTAGAAATAAAATAGGAAAATCCAAATTTAACAAAGCGGAAAATATCAAATTCTTTTGTTTTTTTCTCCCTCTTTTGCTTCTTTTACTTAAAGTTACTAACTTTTCCCTTTTACACTCTAACTTATCAAGTTATTGTCTATAGAGTATAAACTCTATGTGTAACGTCATATTCACATAATTGTACTATCATATTTGATTAAACAAATTAGATATTTCTAAATGCCTAATTAGCATAAATGTTTAAATAAATATTTTAGTAAAAAATCTCAATGGACCAGTTAAATGATAACATGTGACTTAATTTTAAGGAAATGTTATATAATTAGATAATGTTGGTTATAAATAAAATATAATATTATAATGAAAACTTTTATTTAAATTACTTAATTTATATAATTTATTTCTTAAGAATTTATTCTAATCTATTCATGATTTAAATAAAAGCAAAAACACTCAAGTTATTTAAAAACATATGTTAATAGTGGTGAAAAATAATTAAGTTTCAGATAAAGTTAACAAACAATTAATGGTAATAAGGTGGTTGTTAATTTTTGTTGATTTTCTACTTTATTAACATTAAATTGTGTTAAAAATTTCTACTTAAAAAAAACCTATGTGCAAATAATTTATTTTGTATTTATCTGACTTAAATTTTATTGACTAACAATATCTTTAGAAAGTTTGTCTATTCATTTCCAATATTCAAAAAAAAAAGTGTCTAGTTTTAAATATTTTTCTCTACACCTACTTACAAAGTTAGGAACCCATACATTTGATTCCATTATAGAACAGAAGAAGATTGAACATCAGGTGCCAAAGTGTCTGGTTAAGGTGGTTTAACTTAAACCACTTTGCCTACATAACCTTCCACGTTATATTTTTATAATATGTGCACGAAATGAGAAAACTTATTACAACAACTGCTAATAATACTTATTTTTGTGGTCATGTGAAAATTTTGGCCTTTTCTTCCCGTGAGCAGAGCTCGAGGAAATTTGTAATAAAAATCCTCTAATTCGAGGACTGAAGAAAAAAAAAAAAAAAGTGTTGTTGCTACTCTTTGTAAGTTGTAAATTTGCTAACTATAACCATTAATAGATAATTATTGTTGTAAATTTTCTTATCAACCTATAAAAGAACGTCACGTGTCACCGTACTGACAATTGGACACTTCTCTTAAATCAGCACATAACGATGCTTTTTAACGGTTTCACCTGCCCGAACACAACTCGCTCGCTGTCATTAGGCTCGCTCTAATCACGGATGGGGGTCCACACAAGTAGCCAATTTTGTTTTTGTCTTAAAACGTTTATTTTTCCGAGTTTCACTTTTAAGATGTACAAGTAGTTAAGAGAAGTAAAGGAAATAGGACGGATATTTTAAAGAAAGATTAACAAAGTATGTACTTTTGAACATATAATTAAGAAATAGATAATTTTAGAATTATAGTTCTAAGAATTACTAATATTTTTAAAAATTAAATGAGAGATGCGTTGCTGTTGTTGGTTATGCCAACAACTTTGTTTTTGGAATCTTAAATCAGACTGGAAAAAAAAATGAGAGATATGTTCACGTTTTTATATTTAAAAACAAGTAGGAAAATAATATATTTGATTAACGAAAACATATAAATTAAAGATTTGATTTTAACAGCATCAACACGAACCAACTTGAATTAAAAATTTAGTAGTCGACCACTGAATTTATTTAAAATAATATGATATTTGTTATCCGGTTTATGGATATCGAAATATTTATTTTCTTCCAGAAATCTCCCAAAATTACATAAGATCTCGTTGTTAACCGTTAAATTCACGGTGTGATTTTGTGATTTTTACGGTTTTGTGGTTTCAGAAGTTTTCACAAGAAAATTCTATCGTAAAAGGTTTAAAATGTGATATCAAGTATTACAATTATGACTAGATTTTGAGTTGCAAAATATTTTTTTAGAATTTTTCGGCGAGGTCAACCACGGTTAACATCGGAACCAGCATCATTAACCAAGTTCAGTTGAAGAGAGGAAGACTGGTTTCTAATTGTCTGTCAAGGGTGGCAAACAATTATTTTTGGTGTTTATATCCGATGAGGGTGAATGAAATATTAAGATATTATATAGACGAAATTTATATGAACTAGGAGTCCTACAATATTTAAAATCAAGATATTATATAGACGAAATTTATGTGAGTCTCCTTCTTTTTGTTTTTTTTTTTTTTTTCATTTTACCCTTAAATTTGAATTTTGTTTTTCATTTTCTTTTTTGACGAAATGAAATTTTTTAAATAACTTGACTTGTTTAAAATAACACAGTCCATATAAGTTCGTTAATTAGTCTTTAATATTTACATCATTTGAACGGCTTTCCAATACGGATTATGTTAATTTTTTTTGTAGAGAACTTTATTTTTTTTTCTTTTTGGCTAAATGACTTAATACTTTTTTGTTCAGGTTGATGACAAGTGAACTATGTATATGTGGCTTAAGAGGAGTTTAGATCAATCGATGTGATTACTCCTATGTCTCGGCTAGAGTTGATTCCAACAATTCAGTAGATGAAGTTTACAGAGATATCAGGAGCTCCAAAATCTGGAGTCTTATGATCGAGAAACGAAAGTAGTAAACATCACAACATGACATGGCTTTTACACTCTGTTCTTAATTGATTCCATCCCAACACACATTTTATTTCAATCAATGAGAAGAAGAAAAAACAAAAAACAAAAACTACAAAACAATCATCTAATACACGATGGAAAAAGCTTCATCGAGGGCTGCACTTAGCAACGCGGACATACCCCTGAAGTTAAAGATGTAGCTGCACTAAAACCTGTGTAGAGAACTTAATACCCTTCCCAGCTTAAAGTCACAAGGTGGAAGGAAGGCTACTTGATGTAATACTTCATACTTGAGTTCAACAAACACGTTCGACAATTCCATCTACAAACATTTCACATTCTTAGTTTAAGTACGTGATAGTACTCATAACGTTAGGAACTGAATAGTATATATATATATATATATATATTTCTTATTGTAACATTTTAAGGTTTATCTATTGTAGGTAAATCATATCTTATTACTGGAATTGGATGTTCGAGAATTTATTCTAATTTTCCAGAACTTTAGTTTTTTTAATAATTATTTCTTATTTTCTAATTTATTAACAACACTATAAGGTATATTTTCCTATTTATTGCAGATGTGAATTCGCTGATGGATTTTACAAGAATTATCAAGAGGAAGCACAGAAAATAGAATAAAATTTTAAAAAATAGTATGCTTAGTAATTAGTATGTTAATTTGTCTATTAAAAAAACAATATGCTACTACTGTTTGGTTTAATGTTGTTGTGTTTTTGGATTATTGTTTTTGATATTCATGCATCTTTTATATATATATTGTTCTAAGTTCCTTCGTTTACCAGAAACTTAAAAAGTTTTAGATGTTTAGAAAATTAACTGGATTTTGATTTTTTTTATCCATCAATTATATGTAATTATCTGTTTAACGATGTTTAATGCATGTGCAAGGCGCGGGGCAGTCACCTAGTTCCTTTCTTTGTAAAGAGGGACAAGTTAATAATAAGAGAAGAGCATATAATATCTCTATTGTCGATTTTCTCTTTATTAATTTGACATGAGATTGTCACGTCAAATAAATTCATCTTCTTCTTTAGAAAAATGAAATATATTTTGTAAGATGGAGATCTGAGAGATAAAAAGATTATTTTCCCTCGGTAACATTACTAACTTCACTAAAATAAAAAAATAAAAATGTTTTTGTGGGGAGACAAAGAAAAGAGAGAACTAAATACAGACGTCCTTTAAAATACAACCCTCCCCTGTGCTTTTGCATCCTCGCAAAAACAAACAATTCATCTATTGAGGAAAACAAAACAAAAGCTCCTAAAAGAAATAAACCGGAAAGTCTTTACCCAGATGAACCAAACCAAACCGGATTATACAGAACCTAACCATGCAGCTCAAGAGTTGTGAGCCTTTTCCTTTTTCCCTTTTCTTCACTGTACATTTCCTGGTTTCTCAGAGCCAGTCGCCATTGCCGCCGGACCAGATATGTCTAGACGATGACGGTCCACCGTGTTCGCTCATGCTTCCTCTCAGTCTAAAGAAGTTTCTTCTACTACGCATTGGTCGTAATGGACCCGATCTGTTTGGTAGAAAAAGGCCTCCTTCTCTTGGAATGCTAGAGGCAGAGTGAGGCCGGTTCTCAATGTCCTCTAGCGGTCCTGAGCTATATTCCATGGTTATGAACGAAGAAGCTTGACCATACCTTAACCGAGGTGTCAAATTCCACCAGCTGCTATCTGAGGGAGCCAGATCGCCTTTGAAGTCTGCAGAGTCTGGTACTGATGAGTCCTTTTGGCTGCAATAGTCACCACAGGTCTCATCTGCATCGTTGTATATAAGTTTCAGTGCCTGCACAACTTCACCCATGAACGGTCTGTGTGAGACCTCTTGGTGGACGCACATGGAGGCAATAGCAGCCACTTTCGCCATGTCATCAAAGTCATACGTTCCAGCCAATGCAGGGTCTACCAGTTGCTCCAGGCCCTCTCTGTTGGCTAGTAAGGGTCTCGCCCATGTCACAAGGTTTTCTTCTCCCGAAGGTTGAGACATGTCTACCGGTCTTCTCCCAGTGAGAAGCTCGAGCAGAACTACACCGTAACTATAGACATCGCTTTTAACAAGGAGATGCCCCGTCATTGCATATTCAGGAGCCACATACCTGCAATTTTTCCAGGGTTGTCACTGTAAGTCCGCCATCTAACCAGAATGTCTATATTCATCATAGTAGCATGAGATTGCTTTTACAAAATAAGACTAGTAAGAAATTCTACCCAAAGGTCCCCATGACTCGAGTTGAAATATGTTGACTTCCTTCGGTTGCTTCTCTCGCCAGTCCAAAGTCTGAGACTTTTGGGGTAAAGTCATCTTCTAGAAGAACATTGCTAGCCTTGAAATCACGGTGAATTACTCGGGGATTTGAATCTTCATGGAGATAAGCCAGTCCTCTCGCTGCTCCGAGTGCAATCTTCAACCGTGCATCCCAATCAAGCGTTCCTTCTGTTTTGTCAACACCCAGAAAACCAGGTTTTAGATGGTGATGCAACGAGAAGTGATGGATATAACTGGGATATACTGTTATTAAAAGTGCAGAGAATAGAATATGTCACCGTGCAAGTGGGACTCAACACTCCCATTGTGGACGAGCTCATAAATCAAGCAACGTGTACGGCCTTCAATGCATATTCCAATCAGTTTCACAAGATTGCGGTGGTGCAACCGGCTTAGCATCTCGACTTCAGCAATAAATTCACGGTCTCGATTCTGATTGTCCCTAGTTAGCAGTTTCACTGCAACCTCCGTTCCATCTTCCATGCTCCCCTGATATACACGACCAAATCCGCCCTCGCCCAAAACCCTCTTGGCACTGAATTTATCAGTTGCCTTCTCGAGCTCAGAGAGTGTGAAGGTCTTAACGGATAAAGCACATGTAGCCATGGAAGACATCAAAGAATCAGATCCCGAGCTTCTGGCGCTACTGGAAAACATAGATCCAGCACCTGCAAGACGTATAAATATTCAGAAACAGATTCTATTAGAGCTACAGAAGCGAGTATCTGTTACAAAATCAGAGGGCGAAAATTACCAGGCCTTTTGTTAATCGATGGAGCCAATGCTGGGCCAACAGCATTGGATGACTTCCCAATTTGCTTCCATTTCACGATTATAGATATAGCTCCAACCAAAACCAGAATGAGCACAAAACCTGACATGGCAATGATTGCAATCGTTCTAAAACCTATTCCCTGGCTTTTGTTGGCAGGGTTTGCAGTGATTGGAAGCCCTCCAGTACTTGCACTTGGAGCATCTCCGGTAAAATCTCCATTTGGCGAAGAAGGAATTCCTGAAGTGAAGTTAAAAAAAATCAAACAATGAAATGAAAAAACAGAAGGTCGAAACTTGCATCGGAAAGAAATCAGTTTACCTGGGTAACTTATGTGTGTAACCTCGTAATCACCAAAAACAGTCTCATTTAGAGGTACTTTCTTGTGCCGGAACCTCTGATAAATAAGTGTTGCTGTAGTGTTGTCGAACTTTTCCCCAAGTGGAACAAGGTTAATATCCACCACTGTTTTCCCTTGATTTTCACTGTCGGCACTGGCACCCATTATTTTCACTTGGCTTTGTTCCAAGTATGTTCCAGCAGCAACCTCAATTTCTAACTCGTTGGTCACGGGGAAAATAGAAAAAGGCGCGACACTTAGTAGAAGCTGAACTTTCATGGGGAAGACACAACCACAAGGTGAACCAAAGGGAGTTGAAGTGAGAGGCTCCACACAAGTCTGCTGACAGTCTATCAAAAAGGAAAGTCGGAAACACACAGGAAAAAGTAGTTACTACGCTTGATCTATCAACTGAAGTCTGAAGAAAAAAGTATGTATCTAAAAGATTATTCTTGCCACTAGCATAGGGCGCAGGATAATCAACAAGCAAAAGAATTACCATGTGACGAAGGTGAAACTGCAGTCACATTGCGTCTTAAATGCCAGCGACGATGATGGTGATGACCCCTGTGTCTTGGTGGTGGAATGCGGCTTGGGTTGGGGGAAAAAGCTGAAAATGGAAAGAAAAATGACCAATGAATACTCCTAGACAGAAACATAATTACACTATGAGTATGTGACAAAAAGGATTCCCTTGCTGACCTGGTGAAGGTGCAGGAGCAACTAATGGATTAAGATGAGGATGGAAAAAATGCATTTGATGTGATTTTGATCGGGTAAATGGCAAGCTCATTGGAAATAGCCGAGCTGCAAAATGATAGACCAAGCTGATAAGTCATCAACAGACAATTTCTTTATACATGTTGAATATTCATAGTTGTGAATACTTCCGAAAATTAGAATATTTCTAAAAGTATACATACTCCAACCTCTCTTGGGTATGAAAGTACCATGCCTACATTAAAGAACACATTTTGGCCAAGAGAATGTCACACGAAATCAATATTTCCTCAAGATACTAAGAAAAGAGAATGTAAGCTCTATGTGCATACGAAATATTTAAAGTTGGGTGCCAAATAAGGCACAAAACGTGGGACTTCATCGTCACTCTTACGCTTCACAATCACAGATTCCAAACTTAATAAATCTAAATCGTACAGCTAAACCATTTTGCTTACTTTGTACATAATAAAGTTGGCTTCTAAATATATCCAATAAACAATTCTAAATATAGACCACCAACTAATCTTGAGCTGTCAATGTAAGAGCACAAAAAAAAACTTAAGCTAAGGTAAATTTCTCCTATCTCAATCGCTTCCTAAATTTGTTCATCAAGCAAAACACATCAAAAGGGGAAAAGAATCTGTTAACTAGTTCATACCAAAGCAGATAGGAAACGAGCCGAGAGAGTGAAGAAGAAGAAATAACAGCAGAAGCATCGCAAAGTTACGCATCTTATCTCAACTCAAAAACCACCATTAGTCAGCAACGGAGACACCAAACCCTCACGGCCTCGACGGATACTCTCCGCCGGTCAAAACGAAGCCTAACCAGAACCAAACGTTTAACCATAACTTCCTCAAAGCTCCCCAGACATTGATTTCTCCCTCCTCCCAAAATAAAAAAAAATCAAAACCCTAGGGTTACACAATAGCGAGTAGGTTTTAACGCGATTTTCACAGATCCACGAAATGCGGCTCGAGATCTGTACAGAGCAGGAAGCAGAGTCGAGCTTCTCCGGTGATACAGAGGAACGAGCGCTTCTCCGGCGAAGGTATCAGAGTGGTAGAGAGAAGAGAGTAAAGTGAATTCGAACCAGAAGAAGCGTAGAGAGAGAAGAGAGAGAGAATTTAATGCTGATAGTGGCAATGGAGCGTAGGGTAGTGTGTTGCCGTAGTGAGACTGCTTTCGGAGAAAAGCAAAAAAAAAAAAAAAAAAAAAAAGGGCGATTATGATGGCTAATTAGTAAACGCTTTCATATGCGCGTGCTGTTCACGCTCCTGAAACGACAAAACTGGTGGCCGTTTGCTACCGTCACATCGTCAAAACCGTTTCTTTTTTGGGCGTTAGTTGCCTTATTGGGCCGGGCCTTACTACCTACTAAAGGTTTTGGTTCTATAAACTTGGAAACCAAATCTAACTATACGAACCCAATCAAAACAAACCTTTTTTTTCTCTTGTTGACAAATCTAAGCATAGTTTGGGATTTTACTTTTGCTTAAGCATATTTTCGAAATATTATATATATATAAGTATAGAACTAATATAAATAATGCCACAAACGAAATGAGTAATTCTCAAGATTGTTACATTTTCATGTTTTTTTCCCAAAATTACTACTATATATATTTAGGAATTCTCGTATAATTTTAAGGTCTTCATCAGTTATTTGATTTCGGTTGTAGGAAATCTTTCTAAAATTTAGGTAGGAGTATTTTTGACCCAAAATATTACAATGTTTTTTTAGGAACCTTCCATAAAAGTTACAACGGATTTAAGAAAATTTTCTAAGTATTGAAAAAAAAAAGTGATATTTTTTGGAATGTCCTTTACTTAATGATTTTTTTCAGCATAACCCAATTTTCAAACAAACGTAAATCCTCCCTCAATCTTTTGTTAATAGCTAGAGAAATGGAAGTGTAATAAGACTCGTTCTCTGCTGCTCTGATCCAAATTAGCAGTTTCACACTATATATCTATCCCTTTTGGATTTGTTGAAAACCTTTGCTGATTGTGTGGCTATGTTCTTCCGATAGCAACTTTGTTATATTACATGATATTGTGATTTCGTACATTATTTAGAATTAAGATTTTTGACCTAAGAAAAACTAAAACCTAAATTAAGAGCTATGATTTCTAACCATTTTTTTCGCCAACAAACATTATTTATGTCAATTGACAGAAAGGTATTTTTAAATTTTCTGACGTACTAGTAGCAGCAAATTAATGATACACACAATCATAATTATAGTGAAAGCATCTACTCACTCTACAAAATACAATCAGTGAAGAATGTTAACCGACTGACGAAGATACAAACTACTATTATGTTTCAATCATTCAAGACGGTTTCGAAATCAAATGACAACGTACCAACATAGTCTTGACATACCGATTCAAGCAAAGGACTAACCGGAGCGGTTTGGATAGAATTGTCCATTAGCCAGTTCTCAAATTCCGATAGTTTGGTCTCCAAGACGTTTTCATTAGTCCCTGGTTGCTGTTGTACTGTCGCTGTTTGCGAATCTGCAGTAGTAAGAGGAGCCTCAGACGGAGCAAACAGATCCACATTTGTCTGAAACTGACGATTTCCACTACCACGTATGTTCTGGTCTGAATGTCGAGTGTACACGTTGGTCTGAGAACCAGGTAGCGCTGTGCAATGATCACTAACATTGGGCTGATAATTGTGTTGTTGAGTGTACATTTCCGGGTTTATTGTCGGTGCCACTATGGAAGAGCTATGGTGGCTGGATTGTGAAAATTGAGCATTGCTATATCGGATGCTGTTACCATTCCCTGCAGAAGAGGCTACTCGGGATCGTAGGCTAAACCTATAAGAACTTCTATCCTTTTGGATCTCGCTGTTGCGAACACTGCTCAATGACTGCGCCGGTCGATTCTGCAACCCTTGATTGTGAGGAATCAATTGCCTGGTTCTATGCCTGGCTTTGACGTTTGAGGGATTAGCAACACGGGTAGATGATGAACAGGGCCGGATCCCAACCTGGTTCCGAAGCAAAGTGTTTTGGGATACCTGTAAGATACTTAGAGTAGGTTTCGAAGATGGTGGGGTAGGCATGTATCCCGTCCTGAAGTATTCGCGCTGATTCTTCCATATTTTCTCTTTATCATTAGCATGACAATGATCTATGGTGGAGACACCGATACACCAGTATGGACATGGAGCACGGATGTCACACACATAACAGTGACACTTGAAAGCAAAGCCAAAGGAAAATAAACAAAAAGGATTAGCCAGGAAAAGGAACACTTAAAGCTCATTGCAGAATTAGAGAATCTTTAGATGGTTACCATGTCACAGTACTTCTCATGTGATGTTGTGTTGAACGCATACTTAGCACAGGAATGTCGAGGATGAGGGAAATCTCTACACGCTATCTACAAAACAAATATTTTTGCTTTTTGATATTAGGGAAACTTAAGTGAACAACACCTGCATAAAGATGGAACACATCAAAGAAAAAGAGTTCATCAATGATACACTGATTAGTATACAATTACACAAAACAGTTCAATAACTATCCTTCCTAAAACAGTTCCCAGATTAGAGATCATTGTCATGAATCTACCAAGCCTCATAGCTAAAGAATACCAACGCATACAAAAAAACGAAAGACAAGTTAGAAATGAGAAGGGTCAAGTGGAATATACCTCACCCTTTTGACCCATTACAAGAACATCATCATCATCATCATTCTTCGCTAATTTATCATCATCCTCGTCAACTGAAGCAGTCTTCGTCGACTTGTCGGGATCACCATCCAAAATCACACAATCGTCATCATCCTCCAGAGCTTGACTCGATGAATTAGGCTTCCGATACTGAGAATCTACACCACCTTTCACCTCAGAAAGCACCTCGACTACATCGGTACTGTCCGATTTATCATCGACGGATTCCATAACATCGTTTAGCCAATTGAAGTACTCTTTGTCTACTCCTGTATTGATCTCCTCCTCGTCTGAGCTAACATCGACAACAACAACATGATTTCCCGAACCCATTGACGATTTTTCGAAACCGGATCACAAGATTTCTTCAAATTGATGCGAAACTCGAAGCGATTTCGAAGTAGAACACAGGATCAGAAGGCATGTGAGAACACTAGAATTCAGTAAATTGACCGAATTTTAAGAATAATTCGGAACAAAAAAAGACTTGATTTTCTTACTGCCCGGGAAAATTCGAGGTAATAAGAAGCACTGAAATGGAAACTTCGAGCAAAGAAATTAGGGTTTGGTTTGGACAAAAACAGATGTTGTGTGTGCTGGTGGTGACGGAGAATAACGACGAGTTTTGCTCGTCTATGGTGAAGATGGGCCTAGTTGGGCCTAAACTCAAGAGAAATTGGGCTGGTGATGAAAATTGTTGGATTTATATGTTTTTTCATAGATTGTTTTGGTTTGATGATCAAATTCTTCTTAACCTTTTATGTAAAAATCTTAAATTTTAAAGTTATGTTTGGTGAAGAGTGACTAAAGATTCCAAAGATCCACATATTTTGCTCTCTATAGATTTTGCAACCGATCCATGCTTTTTTATTTCCTTCTAATGTTCACAATTTACGTAATAACATGAAAGTTTTGTTGACTAAACAAAAAAAACATGAAAGTTTCATACTCTACCAATTTCTTTTGCCCGAAATCCAAAATCAAAAACTTTAAATGTTTCAACATTTGAAATCCAAAATCTTACTATGCTTGCTTTTCTTGATGTATTTCCACCTGATTGTCTAGTCCCACTGGTGGAAAATGATAAATGATGTACTGAATTTTTAAGTACCATATAATGGAAGAATGTTTTACGTGAAAAAAAAAAAAAAAATCTTAGCCACTGATTACCAAAACTTATCGCATGTATTTGAACCAGCGACTATTGTTAGAAAAACGTAATATTGATCGCTGTCTTTGACCGCTGTTTCTAGCTATTGACATTTGACACCACTAACAACAAAACTCTTTTTTATGTATTCATATTCTTTGTCTATGTAATTCTTTGGTGCAAAAATTTAATTCTATTTTGTATTGAAAAGACAGTTATTAGGAAATAAATTATTAGGAAAATGAGTAATTTGTACTGGTAAGGAGTAAAAAGCGGATGAAATATTTATGTAAGAAATACAATTCCCAAGACCAAAAGTGGTGGGCACAGAGCATGTGCGACATAGGCCTCCTTCACGGCAGAAATGCCTCAGCTTCCGCATATCGTTTAGCGTGTTATGTGCACGTTCTAACAAAACTAGCCCTGGGCTAAAAGTTTGGATCCAAAAACCTGACCTGCATCCGATCCGAAATAGGTTCGGGTCTTAATCAGATTTTATATGTTTCTATTTAAAAATCTAAAAATTTGATCCAAACCCAAAAATCCCGAATCCGACCCGAAAAACCAAAAATCCGATCCGAAACCCGAATGCCCAGAACTAAACAAAACCTTCAAAACTGCATATTTTACATGAAGATGCAACAGTGAAAATTTTAGTTAAATTTTTCATGTTGGTTCTCCTGCTACTAAACGCTAGTGTTTGTAAGGAGTTACCATTATTAGTATTTGTCTATTTGACAACAATTATGGAAACTGTTTTGTACATGCTATAACCGTCTTAAATCAAAAACTCTATTTTGTTTCAGCATTTGCAGCGGTGAGTAGTTGCGGTTGATTAAAAAAAAAAAAAAATTCTTTGCATATTATATATACTGATAAAAAATTTATAAAACATTAAAAAATATCAAAACAAATTTTCATTCTATTCTATCAAACTAAATTAAAATATATTTGTAACTATAGAAAGATTTGGTGTATATAAACAAATGTTCCAAACTTCTTAAAATCAATATTTACTTAAAATTGTAATTTTAAAATTTATAATAATAATATGGTTTTGAATTTTTATATAAAATATATATTGTATATATTTTAATAGGTTGTATGTTAATCTGCTATAGCAATTACTGTTAATCATTCAACAAAAATCTGGAAATGTACATGTTTTTTTTTTTTTTTGTCGGCAAGAAATATACATGTTTCCAACTTGTTTATAGCAATAATATAACTTGCTCAATAACGTTTTTAAACCATAGCCACTCGTTTCCACAAATTATTGCACCGTATTTGTATTTGGTGCGTTTGAACGAGTCAAGCCCCTTATTTCATATGATTAATGTATTGCATTTAAGAACAAAAATCAACGTTCATGATCATGACAAATGTTTATTGAAGTCAAAGGGATCATCTCGTAACAGTCAAATCCAACGGCTGATATGGAAGGAAAGATGTAGGCCGTGAGGGAGACATCTAAACCAATATCTCTCTCTAATCTCTATTCAACCGTTGGGTTCGGTAAAGCGCTACCGCACGTTCAAAGTCAATTCCAAATTTTCAACCTCTAACTTTTAGTTTTTTTTTCTTCATATATTGCCATATTGGTGACCAAACTTTTCAATTTCTTTTATTTTTGTCCAAAACTTTTTAAGCATCAAAGAACCACGCCTCGCATAATATGCTAGACCTGTTATTATTTTCGTAATTAGAATATCTTTGACTTCCATATATTTTAGAAGAATCCTCTTAATAATTACCTAAGATATAGTTAATTTTCTTTTTATTTTAGCAGAATGGTTTCTACAATTTGAACTACCTGATCCATAACAAATTATTAATTACTCAAAGTGTGTATTGTGCAATCAAAATATTATTAAGGTAAATCGTGATATAAATGCTCTCTTTTTAAACAAGAACTCCATATCTTAGGTCATTGATATTCTCAATCTAGTGATTATAAGTGTTAAAAGTGTTATAAAACATCTTGTGGACTCATTAACCGGCCCCATTAGGCCCATTAGGGTTTTATCTTTCCCTTGTATCCCGAGACTCATATATATATATTCCCTTATCTCATTAATAAGAGAGATCAGTTTACAACACGTTATCAGCACGAGTTGCTCCCTAAAACCCTAAAAACACAAAACGCGGTTACTGTTCATCCGGCGTACTGTTCATCGTCACTGTTCATCGGCGTTACTGTTCATCCGGCGTTACTGTTCAAAACCGAGGTCTTTAGCTCCCGGTTCTAGTCCGTACAACCCCTTAAGGTGAAAGGTAAATCCGAAACCCTAAAAAGCTAAGAACCAACCATCGAATTCGGACTAGAGAAAGTGTAGCCATTAAAACGAATCTTGATTGATTAAGCGATTGTTATTGCTTGTGTGATCTGATTGCTTGACTCGTTTAAGTTGTTAGAAAAGTTATTATTACTTAAACCAAAGTCGCAAATTCGAAAACACTTAGCCATGGCCGAAACTTTAAAAACCTAAAACCTAAATCGGATCAAATCCGAAATCCCTAAAGTATAATCCGATTGATTGAGGTTGTCTAGGTTGTTTTAAATTGATTGTTTATATGATTGGTTACATGCTAAAATTGCCAGAAACCAAAACCTAAAATCGCATGAACCCTAAAAACCTAGAAAAGTAAGAATCCTATTGTAAATAGGAAAATCCTAAAAACCCTAAATCCTATTCTAAATATGAAAAGTTTAATCATAATCAATAAAAGGAAAACCTAAATAAAAAGAGGAAATTATCAAATCCTAAATCCTAATTAAATTGAGGCACTCAATGTCTCAGGAGATAACTATCTCCAGTGGGCCCTTGACACTAAAATTTTCCTCAACTCCAAAGGCCTAGGTGAATGCATCATCGATGGTAACACCGCATCTCTCAAAGATCGGTTCCAGGCGATATTTCATATCCGCCATCACCTGGCCGAGAGCCTCAAAAATCAATATCTCACGATTAAGAATCCACTTGACCTTTGGGTGGCACTGAAAAGAGGTATGACCATCAGAAAACGGTCCTATTACCCCAAGCCAAGTTCGAGTGGAAGAACCTACGGTTCCAAGATTTCAAATCCGTTGACGCCTACAACTCCGAGTTATTTCGGATCGTTTCAATCATGAAACTATGTGGCGATGAAGTGTCTGACAATGATCTGCTGGAAAAGACATTGTCAACATTTCATACTCAGAATATTGTGCTTCAGCAACAATACCGCGCGATGAAATACGCGACATATGAGGATTTGATCTCTTGCTTACTCCTAGCAGAGAAAAATAATGAGTTGTTGATGAGGAACAGTGCTCAAAGGCCCCCGGGATCAGCCTCACTACCAGAGGCCCATCAAATCGAAGGAGCCAAGAGAGAATCCAACTACGTCCAGCGTGACAGATCCTCTGATCGTGGCCGTAGACGTGGCAATGGACGTGGGAAGCGTGGCAATGGACGTGGAAATTCGAACATAGGCAACCGACCTAACCTCAGTTACGGTCGCGGTAAAGGTCGTGGAATCTCCAAACCGACCCATTCAGCCAACTCGACCAATCCATCCCCTTGCCACCGATGCGGGATGTCAAATCATTGGTCCAAGAACTGTCGCACTCCCAAGTTCCTTTGTGATCTCTATCAGAAGCACGGGAAAACTCATCCTGAAGCTAATCTGGTTAACCAAGATTATGAAGGTGACTTCAAAGATGACAAGGCTGATCACATGGATTACCAGACATCAGACCTTCTTGATTGATTTCGACATTTAGATATTTGCTTTATATTGACAATATTTATTTGGGCTTTGTTTGATTTTGATTTGTGTTCTTCAGAACTTATTATTTTTTTTTTTATGCACACATTATTTTATGCAATGGTTTATTTAATTACTTATTTAAATCGTACCTCTTGTCTATTAAAGTTATGAACGAGCTCAAACACATCATTGTGGTGGACAGTGGATGCAGCCATACCATACAAAAGACAAGAGATACTTCATAAATCTCATAATAAAAACAGCAAACATTAGCACAATAGCGGGTACCTCGAGCCTAATAGAAGGTCACGGCCAAGCCCATGTGTTGTTATCAAACGGCACACATCTAGAAATACTAGATGCACTATACTCACCCAGTTCAAAGAGAAATCTATTGAGCTTCAAAGATATAAGACTAAATGGTTTCCACATCGAAACCCAGGGTGAAGGGAACAAAAAATCCCTACTGATTACTAAGATCTCACACGGCCATAAACAAGTCCTTGAGACTATACCCGCACTATCTACTGGTCTTTACTATGCTAAGGTCAGTATGATTGAGGCTAATGTTGCTATTAAAGCACGATTCAAAGATCACACTATTTGGCACGACCGGCTTGGTCATCCCGGTACGAATATGATGCGTAAATTGATTCAAAGTTCTAAAGGGCACACCCTTAAAGAAAACCGATTTTTCCCTCAGCACCTCATGTGCACAGCTTGTTCACAAGGAAAGTTGATCACTCGGCCTTCACCAGTCAAAGTGTCTAAAGAGACCTTGAATTTTCTGGAACGAATCCAAGGAGACATATGTGGTCCGATCCACCCACCTTGTGGGACATTTCGGTATTTCATGGTTCTAATTGATACATCGACCCGCTGGTCGCATGTTTGTCTATTGTCTTCTCGAAACCAAGCATTTGCTAGGTTGTTGGCCCAAATCATCAGATTGCGAGCCCATTTTCCAGATTTCCCACTTAAGACTATACGTCTTGATAATGCTGGTGAATTCACTTCCCAAGCCTTTAATGAGTATTGTATGGCCATGGGGGTAAGGGTTGAACATCTCGTGGCACATGTCCATACACAGAATGGATTGGCTGAATCATTCATTAAACGAATTCAATGGATTGCTCGACCATTACTCATGAGGTCGCAGCTCCGGTCTCGGCTTGGGACATGCGGTCTTACATGCTGCTGAACTAATACGCATTCGGCCATCTAGTGAGCATAGATATTCACCATCCCAATTGCTAACGGATCATGAGCCGACATCTCCCATATTAAGACATTTGGGTGTTCAGCCTATGTACCCATTGCACCACCACAGAGAACTAAAATGGGACCTCGAGAGGAGGATGGGAATATATGTTGGTTTTGATTCTCCCACCATTATCAAATATCTTGAGCCGACTACAGGAGACCTATTTAAGGCCAGATATGCGGATTGCCAATTTGATGAATCGGTATATCTGTCTTAGGTGGAGAGACACACAAGCTGGTACGGGAAATTTTATGGAATCAAACATCCTTACAATGGCAAGATCCTCGGACTCTAGAATGTGATTCGAGAGGTCCAAAAGATTATACACTTACAAAAGCTATCTAATCAATTGCCGATTCCTTTGGCTGACCGAACGAGTAGTAACCAAATCGTACATACCAGCTTGTAATGCACCAAGTACGAATAGATGTCCAAAAAGGACAGAGTCAAGTTGCTTCTGAGTCCGCATCACGTAATAAACGTGGCAGACCATTAGGTTCCAAAGATAAGAATCTCCGGAAACCAAAGAGAGGTGCAACGGTTGAAATCGGGATTCTGAAATAACGAGACATACCGCGGTGAGATTCACTCTAGTGAACCGATACAAGAGGTTTGGAACGCCAAATCTCAAGGTTCCGAAGGGATCAATAATAATGAAATCTCTATCAATTATAGCATGTCTGGAACTCAATGGAACAGAAAAGATGTCGACATAGATGCAATCTTTGCATACAAGGTAGCACTTGAGGTTGCGCACACGCAAGAGAATCTAGAACCCACGTCTATAATTGAGTGCACTCGTAGATCAGACTGGCTAAAATGGAAAGAAGCCATAAACGTGGAGTTAAACGATCTAAAGAAAAGGAATGTGTTTGGTCCGATCATAAGGACACCATTCGATACTAAACCAGTGGGCCACAAATGGGTCTTTGTGCATAAAAGAAACGAACTCGGTGAAGTCGTTAGATACAAGGCACGGCTTGTAGCACAAGGATTCTCACAGAGACCCGGAATCGATTATGAAGAGACTTATTCTCCTGTGGTGGATGCAACTACTTTTCGATTCCTCATAAGTCTGGCCATAAAAGAAAATTTAGATTTGCGGTTAATGGATGTTGTAACCGCCTATGTCTATGGACCACTGGACAATAAAATCTATATGAGATTACCAGATGGCATCGAGCTTAAAGATAAGCATGCATCTCGAGATCAGCACTGCATTAGGCTGAACAAATCCTTATATGGACTGAAACAAAGCGGACGTATGTGGTATAACCGGTTAAGTGAATATCTCATCAGAGAAGGCTACAAAAACGATCCGATCAGTCCATGCATCTTTATCAAGAAATACGAAAACAAAGGATTTGTGATCATAGTAGTATACGTGGATGATTTAAACATCCTCGGAACATCTGGTGAAATCGTCCAAACAGTAGAATGCTTAAAAGCAGAATTTGAAATGAAAGACCTGGGCAAAACTAAATTCTGTTTGGGGCTACAACTTGAGTACATCAAAGATGGAATCCTTGTGCATCAATCAGCATACATTGAAAAGGTACTCAAGAGATTCAATATGGATCAGGCCCACCCATTGACCAGCCCAATGGTTGTGAGGAGCCTCGGATTGGACAGTGATCCATTCGGTCCAAAGAAGGACGATGAAGAAGTTCTCGGTCCTGAAATGTCATACCTCAGTGCCATAGGAGTATTAATGTACTTGGCTAGTCACACTAGACCAGACATCTTTTTTGCCGTGAGTCTCCTAGCTCGCTTTAGCTCATGTCCAACTAAAAGGCACTAGAACGGTATTAAACACATCCTAAGGTACCTACAAGGGACTAAGGACTTAGGATTGTTTTACACTAACCAACACAAGGATGGGCTAGTTGGTTTTGCTGATGCAGGATATCTATCGGATCCGCATTGTGCCAGGTCTCAGACTGGTTATGTTTTCACGCATGGAGGAACAGTTATCTCATGGAGATCTATGAAGCAGACAATCGCTGCCACCTCATCTAACCATGCGGAAATCTTGGCCATTCACGAAGCTAGTAGAGAGTGTGTCTGGTTGCGGTCCATGACTCAGCACATCCGATCAAATTGTGGTATGAACGAAGATAAGGAGCCAACGGTTATGTTTGAAGACAACGCGGCTTGCATTGCTCAGCTCAAGGACGGTTATATCAAAGGGGATCGGACGAAGCATATTCTGCCCAAATTCTTCTTCACTCATGAATTACAGAAGGATGGTCAGGTCAAAGTTCAGCAGGTCCGATCAAGTGAGAATTCAGCCGACCTATTCACCAAATCATTGCCGACTTCAACACTCCGGAAACTCATTTATCAGATTGGGATGCATAGACTTAAGGATCTACAGTGATGCTCAAATCAGGGGGAGTAATGCGTGTTGTACTCTTTTTCCTTCACCATGGTTTTTCCCTACTGGGTTTTCCTGGTAAGGTTTTAATGAGGCAACATTCCCCAGCGCATTATAGAGATCCCGGTTGAGTATCAGGCACGGTTATTTCGTCCAAGGGGGAGTGTTATAAAACATCTTGTGGACTCATTAACCGGCCCCCTTAGGCCCATTAGGGTTTTATCTTTCCTTTGTATCCCGAGACTCATATATATATATTCTCTTATCTCATTAATAAGAGAGATCAGTTTACAACAAAAAATAATTTTTTTTTTGTCGTAGTATATTATTCCCTTTCTTTGGATGGTCTTTTTATAAAACGTAATAAAAATATGAATACTATAATTCGAAAGATGTAATTTCACTTTAATTTTTTGAACTGGAAACAAGGCTAAAAAGGTAAAAAGCATTTCTTAGATGATTTTTTTATTATTATTAAATGATACCTAATAAAGCATTTCTTTATATTGTCAATTTCAGAATTCAATGTTCTTCAAAATCATGATTATAGATTTAGATAATAGGTAACTGACCAAAATATATGTAGATTTGTTTATATATATGATAAAAAAAAATTGTATTGATATAAATTACTATGAACAAGAGATAAAATATAGACCAATATCTATAGCTTAATAAATTATTTAAGTTATTATCGTTCTGTATCACAATTATTTGTTTAAATCAATATTGTCGACAAAAATAAAAAGAATTGTTTCTTTATTTAGATATTAGGCTGTGAATGTTATCACATTTTTAAAATACTTCCGCATATTGAAAATATGTATGTGAAAAGACATTCAACATAACATTCAAAAGTAAACATATAATAGAGAAAATAGTAACATATGTTGTACATAAGAAATACTAGAATGGATAAGAATACTAGATTGGATATTCCTCTTATGTAATTGTGTGACTATTAGAGTTATTACTTAGTATTAAGTTTAAATTAGACAAAAACAAGTCAAATAAATCAACAAATTTGGGTTGTCTGCTCATAAACATGAAGGCCACGTTTAGTAGAGTTAAAGGAAAAAAACGTGAGGGGGGTAAAAAGACAAATAAAGTAAAAAAGAAAAGATTTAGCAACTGAGCTGTTCTTCTCCTGGTCTCAAGTATAACCTCCCCTTTTTCGTAAATTTCTATTTTTAGTACAAACTTTATTTATTTGTCTTTTTCGTCCCCAACGAAAAGAGAAAAAAAAAAAAAAAAGATTACAATGCCACTTTTGTTGTTGTAATCTCTCCCTAATCTTCTCACCGCGCATTCATTTCGTTCCCTCCATAATCCAAGCTTCCGTTACAAGCTCTCGTTATTTTTTTTTTTTTTTTGATTTTTTTTTTTTGAATTTTCAAAAAAATATAAAAATAAAAATTCCCCAGGAGGTTTGATTTTGCTGGATGGTTTGGGGGTATCTTGGTTTCTTAATTTTGTGATTTTTTTTTTTGTTTGTGGGTTTTTTAGCTTTTTTTTTCGTGTACGGTGGTTTTTATCTGGCAACTTTGATTCTTGTTTTTTTTTTTTTTTTTTTTTTTTTTGGATTTTAGTTTTTTTTTTTTTTTTTTTTTTTTTTTTTCTTATGGTTTCAACTCTTCTGGAAAATTAGGGTTTCGTTATAAATTAGGATTGGTGATTGGATCAGGTGGTTTATGAGATCTTAAGATTCTTCAAGTTTCAATAGCTTGTTACAGAAATTTTAAGAAATTACGATTCATCTTTTATTGTTTTGTTTTGTAAGTTTATCTTTTGATTTAGTTTGTTGATGTTTTAGGAGAAATTTTGGGGTATATGGTAGTTATTGGATTTTGCTGATGTTGTGTGAGGGAGGGAGAAGTGCTGTATGAAGCCGAGCTTCGATACGGATATGCAGGGAGACGTGTTGGCAGTTCATCGGGGAGATAGAAATAGAGATGAAATTTTAGGATACCCGAAGAAAACGGATGTGGAAGATTTTAGGGATGGAGATGAAGATGGGTGGAGAACATTGAGTAGAGATGAGCAGAACACGTTGGACATGGTTAAAGAAGGTAGGTTGTTGAAAGATGAGGAAGTGAATACATCTTGCGTGGAGAGGGTATCGATAAGTAGAGAAGAAGTGGGTACCCCGAGGAGTGAAAGACAGGTTATGGAGGAAAGAGATGATGAGGGGAGTCCTGTAACGAGTGAAAGAGATGGAGAAGATGATGAATGGAACTTACGGGAGAGACAAGATGAAAGAGATCTGTTGAGCAAGTGTGAAAAAGAGGATGAGCAAATTACATCTAGGAAAAATGATAGTTTGAAACCTAGCAGTGAAAAAGAAGTTGAGTGGTGCTCATCTGAGAGCGTTGAGAATGAAGACGGACATGAGCCTTTTAAGCAGTATGAGCCTTTGGAAAGAGCAAATAGGGATAATGAACAAGCTGTGTTGGAGAGAGATGAAAAGGTACGCGGTTTGGTATCAAGGGATAATGAAGAATCTGGTTCAGGTTCACCAGAGAGGGATGACAGTACTCTTCGTAGAGAGATTAAAGAACTGGATACAGAAGTGGCAAATGGTCAAGCTAAAGCAGATGAACTCCTTCATCTGAAGGTGGGTGAAACCGAAGAAGCTGCAGGAACATGTAATAGATGTGAAAATAGGGATGAGAACAGATTGTTGGAAAAGAACGGTGAAGATAATTTGAGTTTGATGCTGAGGGAAAATGATGATGAACCGCAGAGTCTAAGATGCGAAACACAAGTTAATGACACAAGTATTAGAAAGATGGAAATGAGAGAAGTTACAGGAGAGCAAGACTCTTCGCCATGTTCTGCGGATTCTGTTAAAGTAGCTGGAGAGACATATCAAAACGTATACTTCAATGGACCAGTCTTACCGCAGTCACCTACACAAGGACATAGGCGCACCCAAAGTGAGATAGGGACACCTGGACACAGACGCACAAACAGTTTCCAGAGATTGAAAACACAGATGCAAAAGGCTTGGCGTGGGGTCAGCAATCTACGTGAGGATAACCGGCCCACTTTCAATCCTGAGGTCTTGGCAAACCAAAAAAGACAGTGGTACCAGCTTCACTCTTCAAAAGCTCTGGTATTCAATCTCACTAGGGTGTCCTGTCAAACCTACACGTTTTTGGCTACGTAGTTCTTCCCCTTAATCATCTAAAACTTCTGGTCTTGCGTAGCATATTAGCTAACTAATGTTTTCCATTTGATAAATACTCTAGGATCAAACAAAATTAATGGAGCCAACTTCACTATTTGAACATTTTATCATTGTGGGGCTTCATCCGGAAACGAATTTAAAGCCAGTGGAAGAGGCTTTCCGTAGAAGAAAGAAATGGGAGATGGAGATGTCAAGATATGAAGTGGCAGACTACAGAATACTCCGTCACCGTGGGCCTCAGTTTCCAATATTGGAGCCACAGGTTTGTGCTACCTTGGTTTTTTCTTTGAGTTCACATAATCTTGGGCATGCTGAGAGATGTAACGTTAGTCGTGAGACACGTATTCGGTATTCTGTTTATTTGTCGTTTTTTTGTCTTGTTGTCTATTTTGTTTTCCACTCTTTTATTTCTTTTTAGTACATTCTTGCTTGCCGTTTCTAATAGTTAATATGCCTCTGTTCTGCTTGATGGCAGATTTAGTTGTTTTCTTTCTTCTATTTATCAACTTTTATTCTATGCACAGATTCTTTTTAAATACCCTCCTGGAAAGAAGGTGGCAATGCGTCCAAAGGATCTAGCAACTTTCTGCTTTCCTGGTGGTGTCAAGGTATGATATGTATGGTGTGTCTCTCTTTATAATTTTTGAATGACCGTCAATGTCCATTGGTATATTATTAGTTATGAGCCATCTCAATTAATTAGAGAATTTATCTAGAATTGATTCGTACTACTGGTTATAATATGCATCATGTTAGTTGGCATCATTAGGTTATTCTGTGATATAAGCAGCAACTAAGACTCTTAAAACGTTATTTTCTTAACAGGCACGACTTTTGGAGAGGACCCCATCTCTCAGTGATCTAAATGAGCTTGTGTATGGACAGGTCTGAAAATATTTCTGAATAAAATATTTCTATTTGCTTCTGTAGTTCATCTATGTTAGTTATATAGGTTTACATAGCATACTTTTGAGTTCTCTGCAGGAACATTTAGGCACAGATGATTCATCGTTCATATTTTCGTTCAAGGTAATCTATCTTTTCTTTATGCCCCTTTAAACGTTTTTAGTGTCAGATATCATGTAAAAACTAACATGAGGCATTCTCTGTCAGGTAGCAGATGATGCGACATTGTATGGTGTTTGCTTACATGTCTCCGAAATTGTTCAAAGACCCCCTGGTGTATTAAGCACTGCGTCACCCTTGCATTCATCTGGAGGAGGCAGTCGTTTTTTGGTTTCTGCACCTCGATGCTATTGCTTACTGACCAGAGTTCCTTTTTTTGAACTACACTTTGAGATGTTAAACAGGTACATAAGATGCCCTTACTCTTGATAGTGGCTTTTCCTTGCATTAAACAGAGACCGAAAAACTTATGCTGAAGGTCATTCCTGATGCAGTATGATTGCACAGGAGCGTCTAAAACGGATAACCGAATTTGTTAGTGAGATGTCTCTTGCTGCTGCATGCTATCGTACATCAATTTCCAGGATGAATGATCAAATCGATGGCCGTGTTTCTTCACCTCGTAGCAACCCTGATGATTGGATGGCTTCTGCAATACCTGTTGATGGAGTCATGGCACTCACGGCCGCTGCTGCAGGATTGATATCTGATAGTGACCTTGCGAACTTTGCAGAACCTCAATCTCCAGATAGTGTTGTCACCAGTGATACTTCAGATTTAAGCCAGATCAAGGAAATAGAAAGAGATGGGAGAAAAGTTTTCCATTGTTACAATGATAATTCTTCTGAAGTACTTGAGAACCACTTGGATACCCCCGAAAGAACGTCCCAAAGCTATGAGAATAGCCACACTTCTCCAGAGGTTACATGTGCTGATTCTAGGACCCAACCGATAGAGCGTAATGAAAGCTGTGATTCCGTGTTCAGGTAAGTTAACACAGTTCATCAAAAATTGATATACCCACTCCTTATCTCCGGAAATTTTGTCAAGTAATGTGGTTGTCTTTGTTTCAATTAATGTTATAATTCAGTTTATTGCCAGTATAATTTCAGATTTACATTTTTATATATGGCAGTTCAGCTAGGAGTGTGTTGTCAGATGAGATTGATGATTTATCAAATAGCGAAAATGATTTCGGAGATGATTTAATACTGGAATGGGCTAAGGTAAGGAGATCACTAATAGCTTCACCATTTAGTTGCTCTATCATCTCTTCTTCATTGTTCTCATGTACTGTTATATGGTATCTCACCTTGATAGGAACACAACAATGATTCATTACAGTTAGTTTGCGGCTACCATTCATTGGCAATTCCTTCCCGTGGAAGTGTAGTAGTTTTCCACCCACTGGAACATTTACAATCCATCGCGTATACCCGTCTTCCAGTTTCAGCTCTAGGATTGTCCGAAGAATATATTTGCTCTTCTAATTCTTCCGAGGTATATTTGATATCGGAAATTATCCTTCTGTAGTCTTGTCTGTACTTTATAATCTCATCTCAACCACTTTTCTTCTTCTTTTGCCAAAGATAAATGCTAGGTTGGCAGCTGCTGAGGAGGCCATGTGTCTCTCAATGTGGACAACGGCAACAGTTTGTCGTATTCTCTCTGTCGAAACTGTACGACCTCTTCTTAGCATGCTTCCTTTTTCTTTTGGTGGTTCAGGGTCGGTTTTAGAACAACCTATCGATAAAATCCTACTTTTTTGCGTTGGATGTCCATTTCTTCTTTGTGCCTTGAGTTAGTGTTTTCACAGGTAACAAATATTTGAAGTTACAAAGTATTTTCTTCCTTCCAGATTATGTCACTGCTTGCTGGAGTATTATTAGAGAAGCAAATTGTTGTAATCTGCCCAAATCTGGTTAGTTAAATCTATCCTCTGATCGTTATTCAAATGGAAATGTTCACTTGAACTGACTGACAACAATTGCAGGGTGTTTTGTCAGCAATAGTACTGTCTCTTGTGCCAATGATTCGGCCATTTCAGTGGCAGAGTTTATTGCTTCCTGTAAGCATGACATCACTAGAAAAACAATTGACCAATCAAATTGTAGTTTTCTTGTTGTAACTTCTCTCTGTTGTCTTCAGGTTCTGCCTGGAAGGATGTTTGATTTCCTCGAGGCACCAGTTCCCTTCCTTGTAAGTTTATATTCCATATGAAATAACTTTTGTGATGTCTTTAAAAGCTAGATGATTACTTATTCTGTGGAGTTGAATGTTCATCAGTCTATAATAAACTATAAAAATCCCGAATTTAGTTGATGTTGCATCATAAATCATAAACAATGTATGTTTCTTGTTGCTCACATGGTCTGCGTTTGCGCCACCTGGCAGGTCGGTATACACAGTAAACCTATTGATTGGAAGGTCAAGACGTCTAATCTTATTCTAGTTAACATCCTCAATAATCAGGTTTGGTGGCCTTATCATGATGAAAGTCTCTTATTTCTTTCGTTCTGTTCAGTACCCGATAAAGTCTAAGATTCCCAAGGCATGTAACGTTTACTATGTTTCTTCAGGTGAAAATATGTAACATGCCAGCATTGCCTCAGCGTAGAGAACTTATGGCTCAGCTGGCTCCAATCCATGCCACACTGGCTCATCAGAGCTCGACCGCTAGAAGACACCCGGTTTATAAATGCAATGAAGTGCAAGTAAGTAGTTACCAATGCATGGCCTAAAATTGTAAAACTTAAATTACTTAACCCGATTTCATATGACCGACTGAATCTCAGGCAGAAGCCGCGACTAAATTCTTGAGAGTAATGAGAGATTACATGGAGTCGCTTTGCTCAGATTTACACTCTCACACCATAACAAGTGTTCAATCCAATAGCGACAGGGTACTTACTTATATAGTGACTCTCCTCAAAGCGTAACAAGAACTACTTTCTATCTATCTTTAACTAACTATCTGAATCTTTCTTTCTCAGGTTTCTCTACTCCTAAAGGACAGTTTTATTGATTCATTTCCTGGTAGAGACAGACCCTTCATTAAGGTAGAAAATCCTAACCCTGATCTTAGCTTCAGTCTTCGATATTCTCACTGGAATCCAGAGACTTACAAGCTCTATTTTTTTTTGTTATTCTGGGTTTTGCAGTTATTTGTAGACACACAACTATTTAGTGTTTTATCAGACTCACGATTATCGAGCTTTGAGAATGGGAGTCGCTGAAGCTCATTTTGTCATCAACTTATACAATACAAACTGAAGAAACCATCCAAAGTCAAATCATACAAAAAACAAGAAGCAAAAGAGGGTAACTTTACTACCCTTTATACGCAGGGAGAGGACTTAACAGGTGATGAATACAAATGTTAACTCAGATTTTGCTGCAGTAGAAAAGTAAGAAAACGAGAAAACAGAGACATGCTTATCGTGTCCGGATCTCTGATCCTTTCTTTTATCATTAACAAACTTGTTTGAATACTTCTTTGCTGCTCTTGTAAATTAATCACCTCCCAATAGAAGCTTTTGTTTGTTAAAGTTGTACAGAACACTTGAAAACCCTTTTTGCTTAATTCAAGTGCTTGATTTGATGTTTCACAATAGCCCTCAGAAGAAATCATATTATGCTTTACTCTTCAGCATAGAATCGCATTTTTTCCAAATCAAATTTACTTAAATCTGATATACAAGGTAAGAATCTATGAACAAAAACAATATTTCAAAGACATTTTAGAGCAAAACAATATCCTCTGCTGAGATCACCTCTTGATGCTGAGGCAACAGCCTTAGCATGGTCTGTCTCATGTGTGTCTCAATTGGGCTACAATGGCGTGGTTTTTTGAATCTGATTGTTTAAATACGATCAATGCAGTTCAGGATGCTACTAATTGGCCAAGGTGGTGGAACTATACTCAAGATATCATTGGGAAGAGCACGGGGAGGAACTTCACTTTCACTCATGCTTCTCGACAAGCCAACAAATGTGCCGATGCCCTTGCCAAAGACATTAGTAGCTTCCCCTTGTATTCTGCTTATTTGCATGTAATCCCACCAGTTTGGCTTGTTCAACCGGTGGAAAGTGATCGAGCATGCATTGCAACTTAATTATTATCAATGAGAAAGTATCTGTTTCAGGTGAAAAAAAAAAAGAAACAATATTTCAACCCCAGATCTGCAGTTCCAGATGCGATTCATTGACCAAAACGCTGTTCCACAATTTTTATGCAAAAATACAAATCTGCAAATGTAACGCTAAAAATGGCGGTAAGTGTGTTCTTTCTGTTACTCTAAAGTGCCGTGATAATGATCATTATACATGATACAAGGAAACGGTCATTGAGAAAACTGAAGTACAGTATTTTGGAAACACTAATTATTTTTTGGTGTCACCTCCTTCTTCTTCTTCGTCATCAGATTTAGCGAAGATGGTCTTAGGCTGGGTCTGAGAGTAAGCAGGTGCAATAAACTTCGGATCTTTAACAGCAACCTCTGCGTATTTCAATATGGCTTCTCTTGGATCTTCCTCCATCCACGTCTCTTTTATCATCCCACCTTGCTGCAAAAACACACAATATTTCAATACACAGATAACCCGAATCGCAAAATCAAAGAAGATACTGAGGCTCCTGGCTCCTTACCTTGAGAAGATATTGTGTTAATAAGCTACTACCAGTAGTCCCAACTCTTCCACCATGACCAGGCCCTGTCATGGGAATCTCAGGCTTGTGGGCTTTAATAGGATCCTTCAATGCTTTTTCTCTTTGTCGTTTACGGCTTGGTGCGTCTCTGAACAATGGTAATGCATGAGGATTGTGTATTACTGGTTCTGGTTGGTAATCGTCTACAGATTTCTTCCTTGGTGCACGTGCAACACAGACGCATGCGCCTCTCTCGCTCTGGGTTGGATCGTAAAGGATGTGAGTTCCTCCTTGGCTTTTGTCTCCGGATGTTGCAAATATCTACAGCAATAGAGGAATTCAGATGCGAAGTTGAGAATCAAATTTAGAGGAAGGGAACAGTGCTTTTATTGTTGTTGATGTTTACCTGATTCAACCTTGGGTGCCAAGCACATTGTACCACACTGCAAGTTGGAGAGATTCCGACTTTTTGAACAATCTCCAGTTTGGTGCGATCGTAAAAGCAGAGCAAGCCTCCTGTTGTGCTATCTTTCTCAACGGATGTTCCAGTCAGAATGATTTGTTCGTCTGGACTAAAGGCCACGTTGGTTTGGGGATAATTATTAGGGAGACCCTCGAAAGCTTTTAGAGCTTCTTTCATCTGCCGCAAGTCCCAAACCTGATCAAGATTCAAAAAAGAGTTCAGTTTCTATTGCTGTCAAACTGGTCAAAAACAGGATATGATTTGAGGTATACCCTTAGAGAACCATCAAAACTCCTCGACAACAGGATTCTCCCATCGCTAGAGAACTTTACAGAGGTAATATCATCAGTGTGGGCCTTCCCTACGTATATATCTGGCCGGCTTCCCCATCCCGGTTTGAGACTCCAAATCTGGATCCAAAAACAAGAAAGATATAAGA
Organism: Boechera divaricarpa; assembly: GCA_026770425.1. NCBI lineage: Eukaryota > Viridiplantae > Streptophyta > Magnoliopsida > Brassicales > Brassicaceae > Boechera > Boechera divaricarpa. The sequence goes on from CM049188.1 coordinate 16,384,012, forward strand.
CCATTAATCTAGCCAAATTACATTGTATTCTAACCGTGTTAGACTATATAAAACACAAACTTTCCCAGACAATGTAATCAGGAAATCAGAACAAGCCTTTCCAATCATTACCTGTATAGATCCATCTCCTACGCCACCGGCGATACGTTTTCCGTCACGGTCCCAAGCACAGGTTGTAACTGGAACCCTCCCTGGTCTAGCAAGCTTCGGCTTAATAACCTGTTCCAATAAACAGTAAAATGATACCATTTGCATGCTAAAATCAAACCACCATTTTCATTGAGAAGAATTGCAAATCAGAAACTATAAATGTGAATATAGACAGGTAAAAAAGTACCTGCGTTTGGCTTAGGAAGTTATTAACATCCCATATACGCAAAGACCCGTCTTCCGACGAAGTCAGAACCGTTTCCTTATTCCTTGGATGCCATTCTCCGCAAGTCAACCCACAAATATGTCCCTTAGTGTTCTTCAGATCACGAATATACATATCACCCTTCATGAACTCACCAAGAGTAAGACCATCTCGATCATAAATCTGAAATTCAAAAGAAGAAACGAGAGTGAGCAATTCATAGATGATAAAGAATTGTAGTAGAGAGTCAAGAGAAACGTTTTGATGAAGCACATATACCTTAGCTTGTGCTGAACCAGTAACACATAGAAATTGACCAGAAGTGGGACTCCAGCTCAAGCTGCGAACTTGGTGACCCTCAGATGGTTCGATCTGCCTAAAAGACTGAAGTCTAGAATTCATCCCTTGGAAGTCGTACATACGCACAGTGTAGTCATAGCTTCCCGAAAGAACTCTAGCTCCAGCACTATCAACAGCTAGAGATGAAACAATCTGCTTCCACGAAACAAATTTTTTTATTCAATTCCGAATTCAAAATCTCCATGAAAGTTTTCAAACAAGAGTTTCGGGATTCTTCTTTAGTATACCTTTGTATGTCCCTTGAGTTGAATCTCGTTGCTCAGTGGAATCTGGTAACGATTCTCCTCGTTGTCATTAGCATCATCGTCATCTGAATCTTCATCCGAATCTATAGCAGCCGGAGGCGGCGGCGGCGGACCGATCATATCTTCTTCATCATCAGAATCATTCCTGTTCCCGAGTCCTTTTGGTGGCGGCGGTGGTCCCATCATAACTCCGTCATCCTCCTCATCTTCCTCTTGCGTCGGTTTAGACGGAGGAGGTGACGGACCTATGGCTACACCATCATCCGAAGGAGCTAGACTGGAGCTATTAGGGTTACGTTTCGGACCGCGTACACTTCGGAGCCAGGATTCAGAGGAGGAAGACAGAGAAGGGAATCCGGATTCAGATTTACCGGAATTAGATTTCTTTGTTGCAAAACCCGACGAAACTCCGGCTTCGGTGGTGGCTACATCAGTGCGGCGAGTTGCGCTGTGGATAGCTTCGATTGGCGCCGAAACATTCGCTGTCTTACCGAACGAAAGGGGAAAATGAGCTCGTAGACCTTCTAATTCATCCTCCATCGCTTATCTCTTCTTCTTCTTCTTCGTGCTCTCGTCAACTTGGGATCGTACTATATAACGACCGGTGACGTCGCCGCCATGGATATTCCCGTTGATGTACCGGCGACATAAGATGGTGGCGATTAAGTCCATAAACAATAAACATAACCATGTTGGGCTTATACATATAAGGCCTAATAATAAAGGCTTCTTCTTATAAACCATAAATATAAATTGAGCCTCAATATAAAGGCCCATTGATACCCATTTTACTACTCACCAACAAACACAAACAGTAATTGTTGTGGGAAAAACATTACTTAGAATTTTCTTTTTACGGGGTCATAATATAATCATCTCAAATCCAATAAACAACTTTGATGGTTTAATAATTTGTTTGGAAAAAAAAATGGAAACAATTACTTAAAAGTAAGAATCAAAAGGAATTTATTAAAAAAGGAAACAAAACTTAATAATATAATATGGAGGTGGAGACAAATATACTATATAGGAAATAAAACCTAAAATTTACATAAATAAAACATAGGCATTCTAACTATACTTTAGTGGGTGCAAAGAGTGGTTTTGGTCAATTCTTTCGAGCAAACAACAAAACCTCTATAGGAGAAAAAATGTCTAGAAATTTCATACCAAAAAAAAGAAAAAATGTCTAGAAATTTTTACTAGGTTTATCTTATGACACACATGTCAAAAAAGTCTAAATTTTACGATTTCGTTGAAAAAAGTTTTGTTGACTTCTCCATTAAGTCGTAAAATTTTGTTGACTTCACCAATTTAGGCACATCGTTAAGTCGTGAAACGGAACAAACACATGGGGTTATGTTTCCGCTGAGAGCTTAAGTTAAATCAAAACGACATCGTATCAAAGCAGAACAAAATCCCCAATTGATTTGATTTCTCAATTTTCATAACTCTAGAAATCAAAATTGATTTCCTCTCGTTTTCTTGGGATGTCTTCTTGTCATTCTCTCGATTTGTTCTTCCTATTCCGATGAGTTTTAGTTCCGAGACATAGGTTGTCGTCGGAGACTGTGGAGTGTCGTCGAAAAGATCTTTACATCCAAGACTCAAGAGAATCCAGGACTATCGTTCTTCCATTGTATAAGCAAAAAAGATGTAAGCACGTGGACAAGCAAGAGAGATGTAAGTAGAGTTGTTTGTTTATGTGTATAGTCACTAAGCTAATTTTGTTTATTTATGCAATAGGGTTATTTGTTTAAGTGGGTCGATGATGTCGTGTATGAGGAGGTTGAAGATGCATTAGGAATCATTAAAAATGAGATTACCAAAGCCAACTCCGAGGCAAATGAGTAAATGCTGCTATACAAGAACTGAAGGAAGATGCAATGTGGAGCAAAATGAAAATCTGCGAGTGGAAAATTCGCTTGAAAGCGTGTTTTGTGTGGCTCTGTTTTAGCTTACCTAATTGTTGATAAAGCAAAGGAAACGAAATTTGTTCTTCCTTATTAGTGTAAGGATTATCAATGTCATGATTTGTGCATCTTTTTTGGTTGATCTTGTTTGCTTTAAGAATCTTTTGTTTTGTAATGCGTTTTGGTACTTAATTTGCTTCAAGAAACTTCCTTTTTTTTTGTTAGTCAACAACTTTCTTCATTCATAATAACGATTACATCATAACAGAGTCTTCATCCCAAAAGTTCAACATAAAACTTATAATTGAAATACATAACTTAAAGTGATAGAAAGTGCGGGTAGCACCTAAGGTTAGCGAGTCCACATGGGAGCCGACTTGAAAGAGGCTTCATTATAAATAACATGCAAGTGAACCAAATTGATAGCTCTTAATGCCATATAGGCTGAGCGTTTGAACAATTTCTCTGCGCGAGAAAAGATTTGCGGAAATGATCTCTCATGTGCCGAGGAGGAAGTTTGAAAGGTTCTCTCAAAGATGAGATTATTTCCAAGGTAAAGGTACAATGATGGTAAAGTTCTCTCTCTTAATGGGAAAAATCTTCCTTCCCAAAGAGAAGGAGTTGATCGGAATACGACGGTTGGAGACCTTAAAAGATTTGGAATATGCCTAATAATGAATCTCTAGTGGACCAAGCCTAATATGTATTACTTCTGTGCTGCAAGGCCCAATATTGAACAAAACAATGACATGTTAGGCCAAAATAAAGGTGTTGCAATTCTAACCTAGATCTGCAGCATAAACGAGGTGAGTGCGGCGGCTAATAGGGGTTGGCGATGCCGAAAGAGATCTCCAAGCAGCGGATGTCTTCATCTTCTAGGATTGTACACGGTTTACTAATGAGTCTGTTTGTCTCAGATCACGAGTCACATACGGTGAAGGAGGAAGTGTGAGGAGTGGCGGTAGATTGCTCATCGACGACCAGGAGAGCCGAACTGGCTGAAGGGGTGTGGGGTCGTCTAAAGTCCCGAGGGGGTGAGACGTGGTGGTGGGATCTGAGAGATGGAGGAAAGGCTTGTTGAAGGGGAGATGTTCTTCATTTTGAAACCGAGAAGGTGTTTAACTCAAGGGAGATTACGGGTGCATCGGTGGACTTGACAGGTGAGAACATCCGTCCGGGATGAGCCAAGCCACCGCCGATAGAAACTGTGAGCGACATCTCTTTTCCTTCTCCTTGGTTGAAGATTTGAAAACAGAAGAGAAAAACGAAGCATGATAGGACACGAGCGAAGGCAGAGAGAAGTGAGATGGATGTTTCCCGGCACCGGTGAGCCATGGCTTCACCGACGTCAGAGATTGTTGCCACTAAAGCCTCCTCGGTCATCGTGTCTGGAAGCGTTCTCCTCAGTACGCTTTTGGTTAGGCTTTGAATTAGGTAATTTAAAACACTCCCCATCTTCCTCTTTCACAAACTTTTTCAAGGTTCACATCTTTCTGGTTTCTGTCTTCCTTGTCAACATCTTCATACTGAATCTTATCACAATCTTAATCGCCAACAACCTCACAGTCATCTCCACTCACAACCTTACATTCTGGATCAATCTCTCCACCAGCATACACTACAACAACATTCCTTCCGACAATATCGATTTGATAACAGTCTCTTAGCTAGCATTTTCTTTCCTCTTTCGTTTGGTACGACGCATTGCAAGCTTCTTTCGACGCATTTCAGTTCACGATTTCGAAGAAGAAGAAGAAGATAGAAGTATATCTAGGGTTTGATTTGGGAATTTTGGGGAAATAGAAATCGATTTGGGAATTTTGCGGTGTTTAGGATACGACGTCGTTTTGCTCATTAACGGAAACATAACTTTGTTTATTCCGTTTCACGACTTAACAATTTGACTAAATTGGCGAAGTCAACAAAAGTTTACGATTTAATGGAGGAGTCAATGGAAGTTGGCTATATGTCATCGCATGCAAAGTACAAGTTTCCTTTCAACGAAATCGTAAAGTTGAGACTTTTTATGACATTTTTCCCGTTCAACTAAAATTTCCCGTTTAAACAAATTTATTGGGTCCGTCTTGACTGGCTCGTCTACTAAAGGCTGCTAAGAGAAATAAAAGACAAAACTAGATAATTTTCGCGTTATACATGGAATAAGATATTTATAATATTTTTTTAAAATAATAAATTAAATAAACATTTTTAAATATTTTAATAGTATATTATTGTATAAATAATTGAAATCTATAATTTAGGAAACAATAAAATCAGCTATAATTGTATGAAATATTTACTTACTTGATTTTCTATAAATAAATAAATCTAATTTTGGTAAGATAAAATAAAAATAGTTTATTATATATGATTGATATAATGACATATTATGTAATTAGTTTAGTAACTAATGTTTTAAAAAATATATTCCCTGAAAAAATGTTTATTTGAGATACCAATTCTTCTCTGAATTTTTTTCCAGGAAAAACTAATACATCTAAGAAGAACTAATAAACCTATGGCCACTAAGAAGGTACCTTTTTAATTCATTATGGCTTCAATTGGTAACCATAATTTAGAAAAAAAATGAGTAGGAATGTGATATTCTTTTTTATTTTTCAATTTTTTTACCATTTAAGAGTAATATTAATCCCACATCATTCTTCTACATTCATCATCAAATGAGAAACACTAGAACAAAAATGTTCCTCTTCAAAATTGATGAGGAACAAAATGGAACAAAAAAATAACAAATACTGAAATTCGTTTTTTATTTTAAAATAAATAAAAAATAATTTTTACTAATAATTTTTTTATTTTAATATAAATAATTTTTATAGCTTCACAATTTATTTATAGAAAAAATATTTTTGATAAGAATTTCATGTTAAATTAATCTTAAAACGTTATTTGAATAGTATATGGATAGTAAAATAAACCTAAGATGTTATTGAAAAAAGTATATATATTTTAAATTACTCCTACAATTTTATTTTATGTTAATATTAATAACTAATATTTAAAATAAAATATATAAATTTAGTTCACAAATTTTAGTTTAAATCAAATGTAAAATTAATTAAATATAATATTAATTTTAGTAGTTTTATTGAAATTTGTTTATTAATTATTTAATATATATATTTTAAAGATACTATTATTGTTTGGTTACCATTCATCATAATGATATATTTTATTCTATCTCTGCATCTTTTATTTTTCATTCTTCAAAAATTGTTTGTTCCATTCCTGTTGTTTATTTTGTTGTTTTTCTTTTTTGTTCTTTTAATAGTCACCAGTTGAATCCTATATCGAGTTTAAACGTTTAATTCCCAGTTTTTTCTCGTGAAAATTCTATCGGATAATCATCATTATTTTCACTTGATTTCAATAGTTTTTTATTTATTGATTCTATCGAGTTATGTTTACCTTTATCTATTTTTTTTAGGAAAAACTAATATTTTTATTTTTGATATTTGTTGATTTATCCCATATTTTTATTTTTTTCTTAAAAAAAAAAAAGAAATGGTTCAGGAAACACCGGTGTTATTTTTTCTAAAGTTTTACGATTTTGAAATTAATATTTTAATCAAGAAATTTGGTGGAAACACGGAAAAACACGAATGGTAGAAAAAAAAATGGATTCACATTACACTTGAGTAGAAAAAATTGTTCGCGATTTATTCAATTCTTTTAAGTAAAAATTCGCTGTAAATTAGTGAGATGTGATTTTTCAAAGTAACAAGGGACACTGTCTAATATTTTGTAGACAATTGATCTTGTTAAGTGAGGGGAATTATAAACTTTTACAGAATTTATCAAGTCATGGCTCGTATACTGGATCAGGAGTTTGATTGTGGAGAGTTTGAGTATAGCAATCCACCTTGTTGTCGCGTATGCCAGCTATCCAAATGTAAATCTCGAGGCTCACGGGTTTTTATAGATGTGGTTATTTGCAAGAGTTTGTATGAGCTTCATGTGTTCTATGTTTTTGTTTTTTGTGAAAAACTTGGGTCAATCTTATATCTTTCTCGCACATGAAACACTAACAATTATAATGAACAGTGGGTCGGTAAATGTATTAAAATTGAAGCGTAGCTTAGTCCTTATTCTCTAACTTGGACAGTGGATAGTAATTTGCATGTGTATGTGGCAACTTTTCGGGGATCTTCTTACCACTTGCCCGCTAGTATTCCTTATCCTAAAGAGCCTATCTCTGCAAAACTTAATTAGCTTAAACATCTGTAAAACGGTTAGGTCATATACTCAAAAAACATGAACGGCCGAAATTTAATTAGGTCATATACTCAAAAACTTGACTGGATGCTATCAGATCCTTTGTCTGCCCAAAGATAGGAGAGGGTGTTAACATGTTCCTGCCATTTTACATTGTAGTTTTGCTATATAAGCAAAGTTTGGTTATATTGGTATGTACTGAATGTAGTTTTGCTTATAAGCAAATTTTGGTTATTGGTATGTACTATGTGAAGTTTGCCGCGACTTTCTTACATTACATCAATTTTTAAAACAGATTTTTAGGCACGCAGACAAAAGGTACAGAGATATTAAATATCAACTAAGAGAAGAAATTGGTAAGTTGATAGTACTATTTGTATTATTTTAGATATTTTGGTTTACAGGTAAATCTATACTAATAAAAAGAAAGTTCAGAGGCTCAAGAAAACATCCACATCAGCAAAAATGAGAGCTTCTAAGATTGACACATCATCAACTAATTTTTAAAATAAATTAAATAATTACAAATCAAAATAATAAAATTCATCATGAATCAAATTAATAAAATAATTAATCATATATATATATTTCCTATATATTAGTTGGAGAGTACACTTTTACAATTAACTTTACAAGATATTTACATCACATTTGACATTACAAGAAAGAACAAATTATAATTTCTCATTAAGGATAGTTTAGTCATTAATTAAATATTTCAATATTTCTTTTTTTAGTTTTCTACAATTAAATTATCTACATCAATTCATTTAACAAACTATATCAATTCCCCTTACGAATTGTTAACAAACTACATCAACTCGTTTATTCATTAGTTTTGTCAAAAATGTAACTAATTTTTTCTTAAAGGTTAAACAGAGCTTTCAATATTGCAGTTTCCATTGGAGAGCTAAAAAATCATAAATTTGTGTACTTAAAAGTATATTTTACGTTGTATTACTAAAGCTCTCATCTCCTTCGCTGTTATTATCTCTGTTTGATCATTAAGTGTAATTATTTTTATTTGTTTTACGATGATTTGTGACGATCGTCGCGTGATAATTGTTGATATTTAAAACTTACGTAGATTTGTATTGTTTTTTTTGATGTTTCGACTTTTTTAAGTTATCAAGAAAATCAACTTTGTTCCATTTTTGTGGAAGACAGTGTTCAAGCTTTTCCAATTTACCATTTTAAATGTTGTAAAGATGCTTTACACTATTTAATTGGAATTTGCTCAAATTCCAATTCACAAAAATTACAGTGTATAATGAACTGATCTGCCACATATTTATTGAATAATATTATTTAAATTCTTTCTGATTCCATTCTATCAATATATAAATTAAACAATATGTTCAAAACTAAAAAACGATCTTTTATTAAAATATTAATTTAAATAAATCTTAAAAACAAAATTAAATCAGTTAGTTTTTTGTCGATTTTAAGGAAATGGTTTATAAATGCCATAGCCTTTTAAACAATTAAAGACTAAAAAAAAACGTAAAAAGACGTTTTGTCAAAACATAAAGTGAAAAAACTTGAAAAATCATTTACCTGCATAAAAAAATAAAATTAGTTAATGATATATCCAAAACTATCTTCAATAATGATTTTAATCGGGTTAATAAGAGTAACTTCCAATAAATAAAAAACAATCGATATTTTAGGCAACTACCATCAGTAGATAACAAACCTTACATAATAAAAATAAATACTATATTCTTCTAATACTTTAAACAGATTGTTAGGAACATATTCCTATAGATTATTCAGTTGAAATCCTACTTAAAAAGAAACTAACCACTTTTATAAACAATATCTTTAATATTGCATCTATTCTAAAATCAAAACCGATTCACCATCTTTCCTTAAACTCCTACATCGTATGATTTTAAAATAAAAATAAAAGTAAATCTAAAATCAAAACTAATTAATATTTATATTTATATTTCTATATAAAGTGTTTCTTTCCTCTCATTTCAATTTATATAAAGCTTATATAGATATTTATCACTTATCTTATTAATTTATAATTTTGAATCTTAAAAGATACATTAATCTGTGTTGTACCACGGAACAATTTCTAGTATATATATATATTCATATCTCATTATTATGTTTTACTTATAACTAACTCTCTTCACCTTCCAAAACGGCGAGCTTTTTGGTAAAAATCTCGTGAAATCAAACTAAACATATACACAAAACTTATATATATATATATATTTTCGTATTGTAGATATCATCGGTCACATATACCTCATAAAAGAAGATAACCTACAAGATTTCACACCAAACGCTACACCTCCAATGACCGCTCCTAGTAGATCAAAAGAGAACGGTAGATCAAAGGATATTTTAATCGTAACTTTTTATTAATTATTTAATGTTATTAAAAAAAACCACTACACTATACCACGGGATAATACCTAGGTTTTCCATTAAGTAATGGGGCAAATCAAAGAGTATCAAGATTACGTATGTGTTTAGGAATCAAATTACTAATATCTCATTTCGTTACTAGCATATATTCTGAGATTGTGCATATTAGGAAAGTATATTTCATTTATATACATCTACCTATTTAAGTATTTATCAAGGAAATGTATATATAATTGGATTGGTTTCTTAAACATACGTGGTTTCGATACTCCATGATTTGTATCTTTTTTTTTTTTTGTGTTAAAGTACTCCATGATTTATTGCATCATTAAAATAAAAATAAAAATTAGTCCTGTGCTACAGTACGGGTTAATGTATATTTTAAAATTCTGAAAATTATAAATTTATATCTCCTATATATATTATTTGAGAAGTAAATTTATAAATAAACCTCATAAAGTGTAAATATTTACATCATATTGCCATTACATTTAAGAACAAATTAATAAATCTCATTAAGGTTATTTTAGTTATTATTCATTATCTAATCATTTAATTAGATCATGACCATCGATTTTAATTTTACTAATCATAGCTATCGATTTTTAAAAACCTAAACTAATTCGATTGAACACCATTTCCTATAAAAACGTATGTCAACTAAACCTAAACCTATGTCGAAAAATACTTAGCCGCAGTATTTTTCCACGTTCTCATCATCCATCAATGGTTTAATATTGCTTCGTACGAAAAGTTACGTAAGAGATGGGTACATGTATCATTGGTTCTTCTCTCTCTGTTTCTTCACAGCATGTGTCTCCTATCTTTTATTTTACATCGACTTTAAATGATACGTTGTTTATTTGAGATACCAATTCTTCTCTGAATTTTTTTCCAGGAAAAACTAATACATCTAAGAAGAACTAATAAACCTATGGCCACTAAAAAGGTACCTTTTTTAATTCATTATGGCTTCAATTGGTAACCATAATTTAGAAAAAGAATGAGTAGGAATGTGATATTCTTTTTTATTTTTCAACTTTTTTACCATTTAAGAGTAATATTAATCCCACATCATTCTTCTACATTCCTCATCAAATGAGGAACACTAGAACAAAAATGTTCCTCTTCAAAATTGATGAGGAACAAAATGGAACAAAAAAATAACAAATACTGAAATTCGTTTTTTATTTTAAAATAAATAAAAAATAATTTTTACTAATAATTTTTTTATTTTAATATAAAATAATTTTTATAGCTTCACAATTTATTTATAGAAAAAATATTTTTGATAAGAATTTCATGTTAAATTAATCTTAAAACGTTATTTGAATAGTATATGGATAGTAAAATAAACCTAAGATGTTATTGAAAAAAGTATATATATTTTAAATTACTCCTACAATTTTATTTTATGTTAATATTAATAACTAATATTTAAAATAAAATATATAAATTTAATTCACAAATTTTAGTTTAAATCAAATGTAAAATTAATTAAATATAATATTAATTTTAGTAGTTTTATTGAAATTTGTTTATTAATTATTTAATATATATATTTTAAAGATACTATTATTGTTTGGTTACCATTCATCATAATGATATATTTTATTCTATCTCTGCATCTTTTCTTTTTCATTCTTCAAAAATTGTTTGTTCCATTCCTGTTGTTTATTTTGTTGTTTTTCTTTTTTGTTCTTTTAATAGTCACCAGTTGAATCCTATATCGAGTTTAAACGTTTAATTCCCAGTTTTTTTTCGTGAAAATTCTATCGGATAATCATCATTACTTTCACTTGATTTCAATAGTTTTTAATTTATTGATTATATCGAGTTATGTTTACCTTATCTATTTTTTTTAGGAAAAAACTAATATTTTTATTTTTGATATTTGTTGATTTATCCCATAATAAATCAGAATTACTTTAAATAATGGCAATGTTACTTTAAATAAGATATTCTAAGAAGAGTTAGTGATCAAATTTTTTTTCAAATTTATAAAATTGAGGAGTTATATCCCGATTAAGTAGGATTTACCAAAAAAAATTACCAAACTTTTTAAGCTACACAAAAATTCCCATAATAGCTTTTATATTCTGAAATTGTATTTTTATTTGATTTCATTAAGGTTTTTTTCTTTAAATAAGATAGAGTAAGGAAAGTTAGTTATCAAAAAACTTTCAAAATTTAGAAAATTAAGGAAATATATTCCGATTATCTTAATATATACCAATCTTTTAATTACCAATATATTCCGATTAAGTAGGATTTACTATCTCATAGAAAAAATACATTATCTTTTAAAATCTAATACATAATCTCTACATTTATAATTGTATTAAGAGATTTATTAACATTGTGCTATCAATATCGAATTGGTAAAAGTTCTATTATTAATTCTAAGATATATTTTCGAATTGCTCTTAATATAACCTGTGTATATAAAAACCCATTTTCGAATTGCTTTTTATATTGGGATAAGATAATAATGATATCCCGATTTCTAGGATATATTAATAAATATGAGATAATGCTAAAATTCGAAATATTAGTTTAAAAAAAAATCTAAGTTTTTAAATTTTGGTGTTTTAAAAAAAAAAAAAATCTAAGTTTTTAAATTTTGGTGTTTTTAAAAAAAAAAATAATGGAAGTTTTTAAAATTTAGTAACAAATTCATTTGTTAATAATCCTAAAATTCGGAAAATTTACAACTTTTAATATCGAGATATGATAATAATGATATCCCAATTTCTAGGATATAATAACAAATATTATATAATCCTAAAATTCGGAATAAACAAATTTTAGAAACATTATATGGTTGGTTTAAAATATGGAGTTTTTTAAATAAGGGAATTATTTAATGATTGGTTTTAAGTAAGGACAATATTAACAAATTTTTTATTCAAATAATTTTTGGCATTTATGATTTGTTTTAAATAAGGAAATTTTTAGTGATTGGTTAAATCGATTATAATGATTGGTTTTAAATATGGAAATTGTTAAAAAATAATGGAAGTTTTTAAAAAAATCGTTTATCCAAAAAAATGGAATATTCTAAATTATCATATCCCAATAATTAAAATAGTTTTTTTTTAACGGAAGTTTTTAAAATTTGTTAACAAGCAAAATTGATTAATAATCCTAAAATTCGGAATAGAGTAAGGAAAGTTAGTTATCAAAAAACTTTCAAAATTTAGAAAATTAAGGAAATATATTCCGATTATCTTAATATATACCAATCTTTTAATTTCCAATATATTCCGATTAAGTAGGATTTACTATCTCATAGAAAAAATACATTATCTTTTAAAATATAATAAATAATCTCTACATTTATGATTGCATTAAAAGATTTGTTAATATTGTGCTATCAATATCGGATCGGAAAAATTCTATTTCTATATGTTATGAAAATAGGATTTTCATGGCTCGGGTATTAATTCAGGATAAATACCAAAATTTGTTAACTTTGGAATAAATCTACAAATCACCTAATTTATATTTTACATTCAACAATAATTGTTTTTCCAAAAAACCTAATTTATAATTCTATATAAAATGTTTCTTAATCTCATTTCACCTCATCAAACCAAAAGTTTTCGTTGACTTCATATCGACAACACAAATTAAAAAATGTCATTCTCGAGAAAATACACTTCTATAAAAGATTTAAAACCGTTACGTTTTTTTGGTGTATTAGAGTTAAAATAATTTATTCTTTTATGCACTATGCCAAAAAAACATGAGCAAATGGTTTTATTAATAAAACATGGTGTCATTGACATTAATAAAATTATTTAAAATGGATCTTAACAATAAATATGAAAAATAAACATATACACAGTATAAAGAAAATCTCTTAAATAACTTAAGGATTTAAATTTCTAGAATTCTTGACATGCTTTTAAAATAAAAACAAAATTTAATTCAAAACATTAATCTAGAAGGTAAACACTATAAAAACTTTTGCAACAAGATAAACAAAATATTCCTCTCTAAAACCCTTAAATCAAGCACTCTCTTTTCACTATATATAAGATCATTTCATTCCACTTAAATACTTAATATTGTTTTATTTGTTCCATTCATATATATAATTTTATGTTGTTAATGATTTTAAAAAATTTAGTTTCATATCTTTTATGATATATTTTTCTTATATTCATGCATGTAGTGGGAGATGGTAATGGAGACAAAAGTGATTTCGTTGAGATATGTCATTTAGAATCATATTTATATCTTAAATTCTACGAATATCAACTAAATCAAATTTACACAACAATAATATCCCCTATATATTATTTGGGAGTACATTTATAAATAAACAATAAAAAGTGTTAATATTTACATCACATTACTATTGCTTCAAAGAACAAATTTTAATCTCTCATTAAGGGTATTTTTGTAATTAGTTAATATGTGATCATTTAATGAAATCATTTAATTAAATCATTTAATTTATAGTTAACACAAAAAAAAAACCGATTTGTTAATATTCTAAAAGGATTTTTGACTATTTCTAAAAAATTGGATTTGTTAATCATATTTGTTTATAATCAATTATTGTGGTTACCAAAAAAAATCAGATTTATTAATATTCCAAAAAAGATTTTTTAGTATTCCAAAAAAAAATCGGATTTGTTAATAATGAGATATTTTGATAAGATTTGTTAATATTTCAAAAAAGATTTGTTAATATTCCAAAAAATCGGATTTGTTAAAATCTGATTTAATTTTATTTGCATGATTTGCACAAAAAAAATCGGATATTATATTATTAGTTTTTTTATTATTAAAAAAATCAGATTTTTTTAGATTCATTCATCCGTGCTGTAGCACGAGACAATTTCTAGTTGTATTAACAAAATTACCGAATTCGTAATTACCAATATAATATAATACATCAACTAATCGCCTCCATAATTTCATATTTGTAAATAATAATACTTACACATTTTAATATCTTTTATAATATTATAAAAGGAACTCTTTCAAAAAAATACTTAAATATTACTTTTAAAAAAATATTATCCTGCACTGTAGTGCGGGGTAGTATATAATTTATATTTATTTTGAAATCTTATACACACTAAGATGAGTTTTCATTAAGATTTTATTATAATGAGAGAATATATTCTTTTGTTGAGATTACAAAATCGTAATCTAGAGTATAAAAAGTATTGATGACACATAACGTTTATATTCGTGATCTTTAAATCAATAAATGAACAAAATCGTAATCTATATTTCCTCGTTAGTAGTTAGAATTTAAAATCATGTGTTCTATGTTTTATTTTGTTTTTATTTTTATTTTTTAAAAAGATAAACATGTAGTGTAGGTTTTAGGTTTTGCAAAATAAAATCTTTGAGAATATTTATATGTTTATTGACATTATCGATTATAATATCTTTTTTTGTAGAAATTTTTTGATTAATTTTAAAACAAAAGACAGAAAGATATTAAAAATTTTATGCAGTACATGTTATTTTGAAATTTGTTATTTATTAGAAGTGATTTTTTTTCAAAAATCTCCATAATAATTATAGAAGATTCAATTAGTGGTTTAGGTAAATAAATAATGAGATTAATAGATTTTTCCTAAAATCGTAATCTAGTTTTCTAAATTAGTAGTTAGATTTAAAATCACGTGTTTTAGATTTTATTTTTGGTTAGAATTTAAAATCGTGTGTTTTAGATTTTATTTTGTTTTTTTTTTAAAGATAAACATGTAATGTAGGTTTTAGGTTTTCTAAAATAAAAATTTTGAGAATATTTACATGTTTATTGACATTATCGATTATAATATATTTTTTTTGTAGAAAGATTTTGATTAATTTTAAAAACAAAAAACAGAAAGATATTTAAAAATTTATGCACTAGATGGTATTTTGAAATTTGTTATTTATTAGAAGTGATTTTTTCTTAAAATTTCGATAATAATTATATAATATCCAGTTAGTGGTTTAGGTAAATAAGTAATGAGATTATTAGATTTTTCCTAAAATTTCGATTAGACTTACGTTATAAAATATAAATTATTAGCATATACATAATTTAATTTTTATATAAGTAAATATATTTTTAAGCATAGTATATAATGATATTTTTATATATGTTAAACCTCAACCAGTAGTATATATATTTTTATATATGTACCCATAATATATAAAATAACTCTTTTATCAAAATTCTCGTTTAGTAAAGTAAGGGAATAACGTTTAATTCTTGATTTTGTTTACAAAAGGCAATAAAAAAACTAAAAGTATATAAAAAATCGATGGTCATGCTTTAATTAAATGATCACATAATAACTAATGACTAAAATATCTTTAATGAAAGATTAAAATTTGTTCTTTTATGTAGTGGCAATGTGATATAAATATTTATATTTTTTAATGTTTATTTATAAGTGCACTCTCCAAATAATATATAGAGGGTATATTAGATGATTAGTATATAAAGAATCGATGACCATGATTAGTGAAAGAAAAATCGATGGTCATGATTTAATTAAATGATCACATAATAACTAATGACTAAAATACTCTTAATGAGAGATTAAAATTTGTTATTTGATGTAATGGTAATGTGATGTAAATATTTATATTTTTTCAATGTTTTTATACATGTACTCTCTAAATAATACATAGAGGATAGACTACGTCACATTTGAAAATTACGTTTACGAACAATCTGTCACGTGAATTATAGGGTCCTATTTCAGACGTTTATCGACAAAGACAAATAATTGAAATTGCTGTCTTTTAATCCACGTTCAAAATTTTTTAGAACGTCTTCCAATTTATCAACTACTATTAAGTTATTAACTGTGTCAGTATTACCAAATGAATTTTGGGCTAGTCGCGTTTTCTAAGACTTTCTAGAATTTTATGTTTCTTAAATTTTTTAGTTTGATTCTCGCTTAAAACGAGTTATTGTAGTCCCCGATAAAAAGATATGCATTTTGGTCCATAACTCCTTAATTAACGAAAAAAACAAAATTACATGTATGTCATTAATGGGCTTTATATTGCTAGTTCTCTTTGAATAAAATAATTATTTTATTTGCGTATAGTTCAGTAAATAATTATAATATAAAATTTATCATTATAAAAGAAAAACATAAGAGAAACTAGGAGAAATGACAAAACAAATTATCAAAAAATAGATAATTTAGTTAAGGACCATTTTTAAAAATATCTAACTAAGTTTCAAAATAGGGATAGACAAAATATTTGGATTCGAAGAACCAAGCATATTTGAATTGGGAATACTGGAACTAACATAGATATTCGAATGACCTAATTCGAAGAACCGAATAGATACTAGAAAATATCTAAAATATTAATTATATTTAGATTTATAATAACTTAAATATCCATAGTTATAATTATAAACTTAATTATATTAATTATTTTTGGTTAGACAATTCTGAGGATAAGTAGCGTCATGGTTAAATTGATAGTCGAAATTACCCTAGCACTATCTAACAAATTAACTCAGAATATAGTTGGTGATTCATTGCAAAGCTCTTAAATGTGATACAAGACCGACTCATAGTTAATAATATAAAGTTTAGAAACATGAGAAAAAGATGAACAATTTCTCTCTCAAGTCTCATTATTGCACGTCTGACACACAAATACGAATTGAGTATATTTCTCATTATTGATAACGAATTGAGTGGATACCATAAATACGTGAAAGTAATTGAAAAAAATATATTTTAAATAAAAAGGTCAACACTTATATATAAGAGAGATCAACACTCAACTAAACCCAAACCAATTCAGAAAGCTCCCTGAGACATAAACTCGAATTCAAAACAAGAAAATGTAAGCCATTGTAGAATTTGTAATCATATTTTTGTCATAATTTCAGACGAAACTTGTGTTGGGGTTTTTGTTTATCTGCTTATGGAACAGGGAGAACGGAAGTAGGAACGTGTTGAAGCCGATGGATTCAGAGCAACTGAGAGAATACGGATATCGAATGGTTGATTTCATTGCCGATTATTACAAAACCATCGAAAGTTTCCCTGTTCTTAGCCAAGTTCAGGTCATTTCTTTTGTTTCCACTTATCCTGAAACAATCAATTTGGTGTGGCCGTGTGGGTTTATAAGGTTTTTCAATCCGTTACATAGAACTCGGATTGTGAGGGTTGGGCTTGTAAAAGTTTCGAAATTTTAGCTGCTAGATGTTGTGAGAGAGCTAATTTCTGTGAAATTTTGCTATATTTCTACTTCTAGGTTTTAACCAATTGGCATTTCTAGTAGCTCAATCTTCACATTGGTCTTTGGGCTTGTTACTTAATCTCTGGTTTATTCACAATGTTGAAATTTTACTTGTTTGATGCAGCCTGGTTATCTTCATAAACTTTTGCCTGATTCTGCACCAGACCACCCTGAAACGTTGGACCAAGTTCTTGATGGTGAATACATATGTCTAGTTTTGGAGCATTTCTGATGAACATAGATACTAAATCTGTTTATGCAAATATAAACACGATATGATGTGAGTTTGTTTTTGCAGATGTTCGAGCGAAGATATTGCCTGGAGTAACGCATTGGCAAAGCCCGAGTTTCTTTGCTTATTACCCTTCTAACAGCAGTGTTGCTGGGTTCTTGGGTGAGATGTTGAGTGCTGGTCTTGGAATTGTTGGTTTTAGTTGGGTTACTTCTCCAGCTGCCACCGAGCTCGAGATGATCGTTCTTGATTGGCTTGCCAAACTGCTCAATCTACCCCAGCAGTTTATGTCCAAAGGTAATAACTATAAAACATAAATCATGTTTGCTCAAGACCTAAGTGTGTCTTGAGTTGTATTGTAGGAAATGGAGGTGGAGTGATACAAGGGTCAGCTAGTGAAGCTGTTCTTGTTGTTCTGATTGCTGCCCGCGATAAGGTTTTAAGAAGCATTGGCAAAAACGCCCTTGAGAAGCTCGTTGTCTACTCCTCTGACCAGACTCACTCAGCTTTACAGAAGGCTTGCCAGGTGAATATTTTGCATATTTGAATTTCTGTAAAAAGGAAGCTAATTTTCTGCTGGTTTATTGTTGACAGATTGCTGGAATCCATCCAGAGAATTGCAGGGTGCTGGAAACCGATGACTCTACAAATTACGCTCTGCGTCCAGAATTGCTTCAAGAAGCTGTTTCTCTGGATCTTGAAGCTGGATTGATTCCATTCTTCTTATGTGCTAATGTTAGAACTAGCCTATTGATTAATAATTACTTACCCTCTTGAAGCACGTCCTCTGAAAAGTTCATTTGTTATTTCCAGGTTGGAACCACTTCTTCAACCGCAGTTGATCCATTAGCTGCACTGGTGAAGATCGCTAACGTTAGTTATTTCACATTTCCGAAAAGCTTCATAGAAACTTTAAGGCATAGAAACTGATGCTATTTCTCTTACTACATTTCTCAGAGCAATGAGATATGGTTTCACGTGGATGCAGCGTATGCTGGAAGTGCTTGTATATGTCCAGAGTACCGACAATACATTGACGGTGTAGAAACTGCAGATTCTTTTAACATGAATGCTCACAAATGGTTCCTCACTAATTTCGATTGTTCACTACTTTGGGTAAAGGTATAGTAGCCCTTTTAATCTCACCTTCTCCTTTCTTTCTCTCTTCGGATATATAAGAAAAGGATTAATATTTGGAAAACAGGATCAAGATTCTCTCACTGAAGCTCTTTCAACAAATCCAGAGTTTCTCAAAAACAAGGTAAGAAAGATTTGATTCTTCACAAAAAAACTGCAATCTTTCTTCTTTGAATCTGTTAGTTACTTGACTTATTATCCACTATTTATTTTTGGTCAGGCCTCTCAGGCAAACTTGGTTGTTGATTACAAAGATTGGCAAATCCCTCTCGGACGAAGATTTAGGTTCTTTGCTTTTGCAGAAAATCAAATTTGAAGTTTCGTAAGACTAGATCTGCCTTACATTTGCATACATACATACAATCTGATTTTTGTTTTGTTTATTGACAGATCATTGAAACTATGGATGGTTTTACGGCTCTATGGATCTGAGACCTTGAAGAGCTATATAAGAAACCATATCAAACTGGCTAAAGATTTCGAACAACTTGTCTCTCAAGATTCTAACTTTGAGGTAACTGTAAAAATCTCAAATCTTTCTGGAACAAGATTCTTGTAAGAAGGTGAATAAGTGATTATTCTCGTTTGCAGATTGTCACTCCTCGGATCTTTTCTCTTGTCTGTTTCCGCCTTGTGCCTGCTAAAAACGATGAAAAGAAGTGTAATAACCGAAACCGCGAACTCCTAGATGCAGTCAACTCTTCAGGGAAACTCTTCATTTCTCACACTGTAAGTGACTTGTCTTTCTCCTTCTTGTTCTTGTTCTTGCTGGATAATGTTGTTAACCAATATATATATATATATGTATTTGCTTTGCGTGGGAAACAGGCTTTGTCGGGAAAAATCGTACTACGTTGCGCCATAGGAGCGCCATTGACGGAGGAGAAGCACGTGAAGGAGGCGTGGAAGGTTATTCAGGATGCAGCATCTTACTTGCGAAAATAAAGATAAAAAAACTCGAGTAATCAAACGTTTTTTTGCCAACAAACCGGAGCATTTTGTTTGGTTTAATTTGATTTGATAATAATATAAAATAAAACAACACTTGCTAAAGTTAGAGACTTATCAACTTTGGTTTGATTCGGTACACTTTAGTAAGGTGGTTTTTGTTGTAAACTAATCCATCTTATTAATGAGATAAGGGAATATATATATATGAGTCTTGGGATACAAGGGAAAGATAAAACTCTAATGGGGCCGGTTAATGAGTCCACAAGATGTTTTATAACACTCCCCCTTGGACGAAATAACCGTGCCTGATACTCAACCGGGATCTCTATAATGCTGGGGAATGTTGCCTCATTAAAACCTTACCAGGAAAACCCAGCGGGAAAAAAACCATGGTGAAGGAAAAAAAGTACAACACGCATTACTCCCCCTGATTTGAGCATCACTGTAGATCCTTAAGTCTACGCATCCCAATCTGATAAATGAGCTTCCGGAGTGTTGAAGTCGGCAATGATTTGGTGAATAGGTCGGCTGAATTCTCACTTGATCAGACCTGCTGAACTTTGACCTGACCATCCTTCTGTAATTCATGAGTGAAGAAGAATTTGGGCAGAATATGCTTCGTCCGATCCCCTTTGATATAACCGTCCTTGAGCTGAGCAATGCAAGCCGCGTTGTCTTCAAACATAACCGTTGGCTCCTTATCTTCGTTCATACCACAATTTGATCGGATGTGCTGAGTCATGGACCGCAACCAGACACACTCTCTACTAGCTTCGTGAATGGCCAAGATTTCCGCATGGTTAGATGAGGTGGCAACGATTGTCGCTTCATAGATCTCCATGAGATAGCTGTTCCTCCATGCGTGAAAACATAACCAGCCCGAGACTCCGGCACGGCGGATCCGATAGATATCCTGCATCAAGAAACCAACTAGCCCATCCTTGTGTTGGTTAGTGTAAAACAATCCTAAGTCTTTAGTCCCTTGTAGGTACCTTAGGATGTGTTTAATACCGTTCCAGTGCCTTTTAGTTGGACATGAGCTAAAGCGAGCTAGGAGACTCACGGCAAAACAGATGTCTGGTCTAGTGTGACTAGCCAAGTACATTAATGCTCCTATAGCACTGAGGTATGGCATTTTAGGACCGAGAACTTCTTCATTGTCCTTCTTTGGACCGAATGGATCACTGTCCAATCTGAGGCTTCTCACAACCATTGGGCTGGTCAATGGGTGGGCCTGGTCCATATTGAATCTCTTGAGTACCTTGTCAATGTATGCTGATTGATGCACAAGGATTCCATCTTTGATGTACTCAAGTTGTAGCCCCAAACAGAATTTAGTTTTGCCCAGGTCTTTCATTTCAAATTCTGCTTTTAAGCATTCTACTGTTTGGGCGATTTCACCAGATGTTCCGAGGATGTTTAAATCATCCACGTATACTGCTATGATCACAAATCCTTTGTTTTCGTATTTCTTGATAAAGATGCATGGACTGATCGGATCGTTTTTGTAGCCTTCTCTGATGAGATATTCACTTAACCGGTTATACCACATACGTCCGCTTTGTTTCAGTCCATATAAAGATTTGTTCAGCCTAATGCAGTGCTGATCTCGAGATGCATGCTTATCTTTAAGCTCGATGCCATCTGGTAATCTCATATAGATTTCATTGTCCAGTGGTCCATAGAGATAGGCGGTTACAACATCCATTAACCGCAAATCTAAATTTTCTTTTATGGCCAGACTTATGAGGAATCGAAAAGTAGTTGCATCCACCACAGGAGAATAAGTCTCTTCATAATCGATTTCGGGTCTCTGTGAGAATCCTTGTGCTACAAGTCGTGCCTTGTATCTAATGACTTCACCGAGTTCGTTTCTTTTACGCACAAAGACCCATTTGTGGCCCACTGGTTTAGTATCGAATGGTGTCCTTATGATCGGACCAAACACATTCCTTTTCTTTAGACTGTTTAACTCCACGTTTATGGCTTCTTTCCATTTTAGCCAGTCTGATCTACGAGTGCACTCAATTATAGACGTGGGTTCTAGATCCTCTTGCGTGTGCGCAACCTCAAGTGCTACCTTGTATGCAAAGATTGCATCTATGTCGACATCTTTTCTGTTCCATTGAGTTCCAGACATGCTATAATTGATAGAGATTTCATTATTATTGATCCCTCCGGAACCTTGAGATTTGGCGTCCCCAACCTCTTGTATCGGTTCACTAGAGTGAATCTCGCCGCGGCTATGTACATTATTTCAGAATCCGGTTTCAACCGTTGCACCTCTCTTTGGTTTCCGGGATTCTTATCTTTGGAACCTAATGGTCTGCCATGTTTATTACGTGATGCAGACTCTATAGCAGCTTGAGTCTGTCCTTTTTGGACATCTATTCGTACTGGTGCATTACAAGCTGGTATGTACGATTTGGTTACTCTGTTCGGGTCAGCAAAGGAATTTGGCAATTGATTAGCTAGCTTTTGTAAGTGTATAATCTTTTGGACCTCTGAATCACATTCTAGAGTCCGAGGATCTTGTCATTGTAAGGATGTTTGATTCCATGAAATTTCCTTTACCAGCTTGTGTGTCTCTCCACCTAAGACAGGATATACCGATTCATCAAATTGGCAATCCGCATATCTGGCCTTAAATAGGTCTCCTGTGGTTGGCTCAAGATATTTGATAATGGTGGGAGAATCAAAACCAACATATATTCCCATCCTCCTCTGAGGTCCCATTTTAGTTCTCTGTGGTGGTGCAATGGATACATAGACTGAACACCCAAATGTCTTAATATGGGAGATGTCTGGCTCATGACCCGTTAGCAATTAGGATGGTGAATATCTATGCTCAATAGATGGCCGAATGCGTATTAGTTCAGCAGCATGTAAGACTGCATGTCCCCAAGCTGAGACCGGGAGCTGCGACCTCATGAGTAATGGTCGAGCAATCCATTGAATTCGTTTAATGAATGATTCAGCCAATCCATTCTGTGTATGGACATGTGCCACGGGATGTTCAACCCTTACCCCCATGGCCATACAATACTCATTAAACGCTTGGGAAGTGAATTCACCAGCATTATCAAGACGTATAGTCTTAAGTAGGAAATCTGGAAAATGGGCTCGCAATCTGATGATTTGGGCCAATAACCTAGCAAATGCTTGGTTTCGAGAAGACAATAGACAAACATGCGACCAGCGGGTCGATGCATCAATTAGAACCATGAAATACCGAAATGTCCCACAAGGTGGATGGATCGGACCACATATGTCTCCTTGGATTCGTTCCAGAAAATTCAAGGTCTCTTTAGACACTTTGACTGGTGAAGGCCGAGTGATCAACTTCCCTTGTGAACAAGTTGTGCATGTGAGGTGCTGAGGGAAAAATCGGTTTTCTTTAAGGGTGTGCCCTTTAGAACTTTTAATCAATTTACGCATCATATTCGTACCGGGATGACCAAGCCGGTCGTGCCAAATAGTGTGATCTTTGAATCGTGCTTTAATAGCAACATTAGCCTCAATCATACTAACCTTAGCATAGTAAAGGCCAGTAGATAGTGCGGGTATAGTCTCAAGGACTTGTTTATGGCCGTGTGAGATCTTAGTAATCAGTAGGGATTTTTTGTTCCCTTCACTCTGGTTTTCGATGTGGAAACCATTTAGTCTTATATCTTTGAAGCTCAATAGATTTCTCTTTGAACTGGGTGAGTATAGTGCATCTAGTATTTCTAGATGTGTGTCGTTTGATAACAACACATGGGCTTGGCCGTGGCCTTCTATTAGGCTCGAGGTACCCGCTATTGTGCTAAAGTTTGCGGTTTTTATTATGAAATTTATGAAGTATCTCTTGTCTTTTAGTATGGTATGGCTGGATCCACTGTCCACCACAATGATGTGTTTGAGCTCGTTCATAACTTTAATAGACAAGAGGTACGATTTAAATAAGTAATTAAATAATAAGTTCTGAAGAACACAAATCAAAATCAAACAAAGCCCAAATAAATATTGTCAATATAAAGCAAATATCTAAATGTCGAAATCAATCAAGAAGGTCCATTGCCACGTCCACGGCCACGATCAGAGGATCTGTCATGCTGGATTCTCTCTTGGCTCCTTCGATTTGATGGGCCTCTGGTAGTGGGGCTGATCCCGGGGGTCTTTGAGCACTGTTCCTCATCAACAACTCATTATTTTTCTCTGCTAGGAGTAAGCAAGAGATCAAATCCTCATATGTCGCGTATTTTATCGCGCGGTATTGTTGCTGAAGCACAATATTCTGAGTATGAAATGTTGACAATGTCTTTTCCAGCAGCTCATTGTCAGACACTTCATCGCCACATAGTTTCATGATTGAAACGATCCGAAATAACTCGGAGTTGTAGGCGTCAACGGATTTGAAATCTTGGAACCGTAGGTTCTTCCACTCGAACTTGGCTTGGGGCAATAGGACCGTTTTCTGATGGTCATACCTCTTTTTCAATGCCACCCAAAGGTCGAATGGATTCTCAATCGTGAGATATTGATTTTTGAGGCTCTCGGCCAGGTGATGGCGGATATGAAATATCGCCTGGAACCGATCTTTGAGAGATGCGGTGTTACCATCGATGATGCATTCACCTAGGCCTTTGGAGTTGAGGAAAATTTTAGTGTCAAGGGCCCACTGGAGATAGTTATCTCCTGAGACATTGAGTGCCTCGAATTCAACCTTTTGAATGTTCGACATCTGAAAACATGCAATTGATTTCATTAAGTGATCATTCATTTCGGAAAAATAGCTTTGATGAATCTAGGATTCTTGGGTTATGGGATTGAAAAATAAACTTTCCTTAAATAAAAATTTGCTATTTATGGAAACTTTCTATTTTGGGGAAACTTTCTATTTTGGAAAAATTTCTATTTTATAAGGTTTCCCTGTCTTGAATAGGATTCGAAATTTCCCAATTTAATTAGGATTTAGGATTTGATAATTTAGGTTTTCCTTTTATTGATTATGATTAAACTTTTCCTATTTAGAATAGGATTTAGGGTTTTTAGGATTTTCCTATTTACAATAGGATTCTTACTTTTCTAGGTTTCTAGGGTTCATGCGATTTTAGGTTTTGATTTCTGGCAATTTTAGCATGTAACCAATCATAGAAACAATCAATTTAAAACAACCTAGACAACCTCAATCAATCGGATTATACTTTAGGGATTTCGGATTTGATCCGATTTAGGTTTTAGGTTTTTAAAGTTTCGGCCATGGCTATGTGTTTTCGAATTTGCGACTTTGGTTTAAGCAATAATAACTTTTCTAGCAACTTAAACGAGTCAGGCAATTAGATCACACAAGCAATAACAATCGCTTAATCAATCAAGATTCGTTTTAATGGTTACACTTTCTCTAGTCCGAATTCGATGGTTGGTTCTTAGCTTTTTAGGGTTTCGGATTTACCTTTCACCTTAAGGGGTTGTACGGACTAGAACCGGGAGCTAAAGACCTCGGTTTTGAACAGTAACGCCGGATGAACAGTAACGCCGGATGAACAGTAACGCCAGATGAACAGTACGCCAGATGAACAGTAACGCCGTTTTCTGTTTTTAGGGTTTTAGGGAGCAACTCGTGCTGATAACGTGTTGTAAACTAATCCATCTTATTAATAAGATAAGGGAATATATATATATGAGTCTCGGGATACAAGGGAAAGATAAAACCCTAATGGGCCTAATGGGATCTGTTAATGAGTCCACAAGATGTTTTATAACAGTTTTGTGTGATTGTGTGTATTTTATCCTCTGTTTTTTATTCCCCCAATTGTGTGTATTGCATCTTTATTTTCCCAATTGTATGTATTTTTTCTTTATCTATTTGGTTTGGGTCTATTGTGGTTCATGTAAGCAATGACAATAAAAGTTTATATTTTATTGTTAGACGTTTTATACCATGCGATAAAATAAAGGACAAATCAACTTAAAGTTACACAAAATCCCATGTTAAATTTTTATATGATCGAGCTGGTATTTTAAATTTGCATGTTCTATCTTTTCATCAAGTAACCTGTCAACTCCACAAGTCGCATGGTTTGAAAACAAATGCGTATCTTTGATAGAGATTGGCTAGAAGCACAACAATATTCGGCTAAGAAATAGACAAATGAAAAGGATTGAACTGTTTGTTTGTCTTAAAATGGTTCCACCATTTATTAGAGAAAAAAAAACAAATTTGAATCACTATTATTTAAATTAAACTAACCAATTTTAAATTGTTATGTCAAAATTAAATTGATGATAGGCGGACAAAATCACCGCCCGATAATATACACTTGCTTATGATTATTATATGTGTCACAAGAAAAAGTCTTCCGCTTCCAAAATGCTTTTATGTGGTTTTAAATTATTTAATTCTTAATTCCAGGTAATATGTGGTTTTTGACTGAGTCAAACATGAAAGTGAAAGTAATTAACTGTCGAATATGTAAATAAATAAATAAAAAGTAATTAACTAGTGAATTCTTTTTTTTTAGTCAACTTGAATTATACTAAATCCAAAGGTGAAAATTTACGGTTACATCTCCTATATATTATTTGGAAAATACACTTATAAATAAATATTAAAAAATATTAATATTTATATCACATTGTTATTACTTCAAAGAACAAATTTTAATCTCTCATTAAAAGTATTTTAGTCATTAGTTATTATGTGATCATTTAATTAACTAATTAATTATAATATTTTAATTATTTAATTAATTAGTTTTAAAATTTTTTAAAAGTAGTTAAAATAAATTTTATGAAGATTTTGTTAATTTAATTAAACACACTAATTAAATTAAATTAAAATAAATGTTCATTTAATTTTCCAAAAATAAAATTTTTTATCTAGATTGCGAATTTTTTGAAATTTTTGAAATAAGAATTTATGTAGATTGTCGATTTTTTTTTTCTTCTTATAGATTACAATTTTCGTTTTAGTTTATTTACTTATTTTAAATTTTTTGAAAAGTAGTTAAAAATAAATTTTGTGAAGATTTTGTTCATTTAATTAAACACATTAATTAAATTAAAATAAATGTTGATTTATTTTTCAAAAATAAAAGATTTGATGTAGATTGTAATTTTTTTTTGGAATGTTAATGTTAGTTCCTCTTTATAATATCGAATCTATTACTAGATTTTTAGTAGATTTAAAATTGTTAATTTATATCTGACTTAGTTTAACATGGTGTAAAATTAATAAAACTTCCAGTTGATAAAAAACAAATATTCATTAATACCTACAATTTATTTTAAACGCTTAGTTAACTATATCTACAAATATTCATTAATACCTATAATTAATAAAACTTCCGATTCATAAAAAAACAAAAATAGAAACAAAATTAAGTAAAATGATTGAAAATTAAAATAGTACAATTGACAAAAAAAAGTTTAAAAAAAAAAGACAATAATCATATATTTAATTTAATCTTGAGTATAAAGATTAGTTTTATAATTCTAATTATAAAATGTTTACGCGGATATTACAAAGATTCGATATTATAAAAACTGATATTATAATTTTCGTAAAGTTTTGAAAGAATTACAATTTTCTAATATCCTGGTTTTATAATTCGGATATTTTTTTATAATTACAATTTGTCCGTGCTATACCACGGGATATATCCTAGTAGAAACCTTAATTACAAGCTCTTGCTTCTAACAATGAAATAAACAGAGTCAAATCAAAAAGAACACAATTAGTTTGATTTTCGGAATAAAATAATAGGGTTTATAAGATTAGAGAATGGTATTTAGAATTTGTTAGATTTTCGGAATGAAATAATAGAGTTTATAAGATTAGGGAATGGTGTTTAGAATTTGTTAGGTTTGTTAGAATTTTTGTATAATTTCGAAAATTAGTATATATAATTTTAGGATTATATAAAAGGTTTTTGTAATATTAGGATTACATAAAATATTTTTTATATATTAGGTTGTTCGTTTTGATTTTTTAAAAAATATATCAAAATGTTTTTATATATTTTTAGAATTAAAAAAACGATTTTGTATATTTTTTGGTTTAAAAAAATTATAATTGAATTTTTCAGAATTTATTACTAATTAAAAACGTTTTTGTATTTATAATTTATATTTAGAAATTTATACGTTTGTTAAAACGTTTTTTTATAAATATTATTAAAATTATATAAAAACATTTTTATAAAATTGTTTTGTATAGTTATATAAAAAATGTTTTTTAATTTTTTTAAAATTTAATGAAATTTTAAGATTTTTTTGATTTTTTTGGGAATTTTAGAAAATTTTTCAAATTTTTGAAATTTTTGAAAAATTAAAGAATTTTTAAAAATTATAGAAATTTTGGGGAATTTTGAAATTTTCGCCAAATTTGTATTTTTCGGGACTTTCAAATTTTTGAAATATTCTAAACTTTCGGGATTTTTTTTTTATTTTTCTTCAATTTATGGATATTTTTTTTAATTTTCGTAAGTACTAACGATTTTATTGTTTTTCCGGCAGGAGAAACGAGAACGTGCTACAGTTGGGCGGCGGCTCCCAAGACCACCGTTCTCGGGGTTCTCGGGCCACGCCTTCTGGCGGATCGAGCTCGGGAACTCAAATTCTGGAGTCCCAGCAATCCGCAGCTCGGAGCCGGATTAGCATCGAGGACCTAGTCCAACAGCCCAACCGGAACCATTGCATCCGTCTCGATCCGAAGTTTGAAGACGAGACTTGGTAAGTGAAATTTTGATTGTTATTTCAATTTTTTAAGATTTTGAATCTAATTAAACGGATTTAATTATTTATTTAATTGTTTTCAGGTTTAAGTTGTCACCTGAGATCACAAAGACGATCTTACGGATGCTCCATAACATGTTGGACAAACCGTACAAGAAGTACTCGGACATCTCGAAAGACGATAAGGACTTGTGGCACCGAAGTTTCGCGGTAAATAAATTTTCTATTTGTATTCTTTTTTTAGTTTATTTTATCAATTTTAATTTCGAATACTGACATTATGATTTTTTTATAATGTAGCAAGAGTTCACGTGGCACCCTTCCCTTACGAGACAAGTACTTATCCAATTCGACAGATATGCCGCGATTTCGTACTCGAACCACATGTACGAGTGGAAGCAAAAGTGGAAGCACGGCAAGGACCCGCCGAAGGACCTCGACGACGACGTCTAGAAGGGCTTCCGCGAGTATTGGAGCAAGCCGAAGACGAAAAAGCTATCCGAAACAAACACGAAGAACCGAAAGAGCGAACGAGGAGGAAAGGGGATGTACATTCACAACGGCGGCGCAAAGACCGTCGAACGGGAAGCAATGGAAATGGTCAGTCTAATTTTAATTTTTAATTATTAATTTCGTGTTTATTATTATTTACTTAACAATATTTTACAGGCGAAAAGAAACGGCGTACCTCCCGACTACCTTAGAGTGATCGAGCAAAGACACACCAACAAAAAAACTGGTGTGATCCAGAATCCCGGCATGTGTGACCTCTGAGACGTGCAAAAAGAAAAAGTGGATCGGGAACGAGAATTTGGACTCTCGCAGCTCACTCTCGATGGGTCGTCGTCCTCGAACGAGTTACTCCGGGAAGAGAACAATGACATTGTCCTCAATGTAAATGTCTAATTATTTTTCAATTATTATTTTTTTCAAAATTTCATTACTAACATTATTTTGATGTTTTATTTTTATAGGAAACTCGGAAAGTCAAAGGACGATTCGCTGGGTTAGGCGGACTTCCGACCCAGGAATCGTCTTCTTCCTCAGTTTCCTTCGGGGTACAAAGACGAGATCGAGAGGCTCAGCCAAACGGTGAAAAAACGTGACGCGGAGGTCAAAGAGCTAAAGTCCGCATACACTTCAACCTAGAACCAGCTCACCTCAACCCAAACCCAGCTCACCTCTTTGCAGCAGACCATGAGGACCGCCTTTCCTCATCTCTTTCCACCCGACGATCCCGACAATTCTCCGACCGTTTGATTTTTTTTTTTAACATTAAAATATTTTGTTTTATGAATTATTTTTTTTATGATAATGAATTTCATTATTTAAAATTATTAAATTTTTAAAAAATAATTTCATTTAATTATTTATTTATTCTAGTTTATAAAAAAGAATTAATTCAAATTGAATTATTCAATTAATTCAAATTGAATATCCGTCGGAACAAGGCCGTCGGAAATTCGTCGGAATATCCGTCGGAAAAATCGCCGTCGAAATATTCCGACCCTTTTCTGACGACCATGTTCCGTCAGAATAGTCCGACGGATTTCCGACGGATGTTAAGTTCCAACGAACTGTAACCGACGGAAAATATCCGTCAGAAAATGGGGGTTTCTGACGGATATCCGAAGGAAGTGGCTGTCGAAAATCGCTTGTATTCTTGTAGGTGATAGTCTGATATGAACGATGAGTTGTGTAAAAAAAACATAATAATAGATTTGTTACCTATCTGGTGATATATTCGATGGATCTGACCAAAGTGGTATCTAATTATGACGAATGGCTGGCGTTTGCTCCAAAACTGAGAATTTTAGCTACTCTTCTCGTTTTCTTATGAAGTTCAACCTAATTCATCAGTCAAGAACGTGGAATATCAAAGCAGATCTTCTTGCCCAAAATTTATGTGATTTTTTTCTTTCTTTTAATTTTCTTTATTGGCACTTACGTTCCTTATTGATTATTTGATGCAATTTTTTATTTAATTAATCGATAAATAAAGTGCGTCATGTAACAAAAAATAATATTGTATGCATATATAAAAATTAATTAAGTGTTTATGAAGTTCTATGGCCGAATTAGTATGTTTGTTCAATAATAATATTTACACTCTAATTAACAAAAAAAAATCCAAGTGTACGAATTAGTATGTTTTTTTCATTTTTAAAAGTTACATGATTGTATGTTTAATGGGGAAAGTGACATGTTGATCATATGATCATATGACATCTTTTTCTTTCATCTAAAGTATATAATTTTTAAAATAGATGAAATTACATATTTCAGCAGAAAAAAAAAATATCTTTAAAAAAATAAGCCGACATAAAATGTCGAAATTCCCGGAGACAACAACTCTAAAGAGAAAAACAATTTTGGAAAAAACACAAAAAAAAAATATAAACCAAAACCGCTGAAACTAAGTTTTTACCAATTAAATCTTAATCTTAATTATTCGTTAGTTCTCCCTTTAAGATAAAAAAAAAATTGTCTGGATGACGATGGAAACCACAAACTTCACTAAAATCTTTTGGTCTTCATGTCCTTGTTTGGTGCTTGGTAAATTTCTGAAATTAGAACATATGCTTACTTACTCTAACTTGATGGACCTCTCTCTTGAGGTTTTGGAGCCATGATTTATTCGCCGACATAGATAACATCGATATATACTCAACTAAAGTCCGATTGAGAGAAATCAACAACTAATTAGATCTCGACCAGATCTAGTCTTGAATTCGGATGGAGAAAACTGGAAAAGTTTCCCAATCCCTTCACTTGCCACCACGGATGTGAAAGTTTGTAATTCGACTGGTTGAAAGCTAAGAGAAGAAATCAGCAAAAGAAAAAAAGAATAAACTATGATAAAAACTTAGTCCAAAATAGCGGACCACCAAAACATAATAGAAAAGAGGTTTTCTCGGCATCTAACAAGTTCATGGACAGGGATTAGCTGGGGGATGGACGGCAAAAGCCTTCGTTTCTGGATTTGTCGAAGAAACCACCGGTTCTCTCTTTTCGCCGTTTTGTGAAATCATAATATGGACGTAAGAGGATATACTAAAATCTTCAAACGAAATATGTTAACATTAATCCAACTTACGGCGGAGTTGTGAAAACCTTTGGTCGATTGAAATACACCGCTTTTTTTTTCTCGTCTCTCTCCCTAGGATTTATTTCTAATGGTAGAAATCTTTAATGGTAACTTTGTGAGTAATGGATATAAATAGAAATATTAATATATATAAGAATAAATTTAATAATGGTTATTATTTTCTTAATGAAATTCCATATGACAAATTGACAATATCTAAAATAAGAAAGATTATAGTGTTGTTATATATGTGAGATCTACATTTTTAGAAAACATATAAAAGTCCATCCTTAATTTTTGTCAATCGTCAAAAAAAAATAAAAAACAAATCAGACAAAAGAAGGAATTTTTCTACATTTATTTGAATAAATAAAATACTTAGAGACACTAATAACCGTTAAAAACATTAAATAATTACTATTTAAAGCTATGATGAAGATCAAAGGCCTCGACTACTATTACTACATCTACATATTAACTGTATCTTCTTTATACATTTATCAATCGATGTGTGTGGTAAGACGGAGAGTTTCAGATTGATCCGTGAGGGAGAAGAAGAAGAGGGCAAAGCAAAATCAAATTCCTCCATCATTTCGCGGCGATCCAACACAAACATTCAACAATCCACTCTTCTTCAATTCTATCTCCTCTCTCTCTTCTCGGCGAGGAGAGAGAGAGAAAGAGATGCAGAAGCGACATTGTCTTTGAATTGATCACAGGTTATGTTTTTTTTTTTTTTTAAAGTTGTTGTGCTTTGTCTTCTTCTGTCTTCTCTAGATAACATCGATGGTGTTTGGGAACACACAAAAAAAAAAAAGTCTCAATTATTTTTTAATTTTTAAAAATAACCCTTTTTTTGTGTTTGTGTTCATCAACGTGTTCGACTCTGACGTGAACTCGTTTTGTTTCCATGTGCGATGTGTCTTTCAGATTCTGCGTTTCTCTCTACCACCATCGTGACTCTGCTCTAATACATGTTCTCTCACGCTTCTTCCATAACCAATGTTGAATTGCTCCAATTTCTTCGTCTCGTCAATGCTGTTTAGCTCAGAAGCTCAATCTCAACAATCTAATCGATAATGGGTTTTACTTTGAGAGCTCTTCTCGGTTTACCAGTTGTGGAATCGTCTTCGATCTATATCAATTTGACTCTTTTCTTACTATCTCTTCTCGTTATCTCCGCAAGACGCTTACTTTACTGTCTCCGTCGAGGTCGGTTCTTCAAACATGATTCTGTAGGGAACTCGAGTTCCGTCGTCAATGTTGGTGCTGGCGGAGAAACCCATGACATTGAAATCACCAGAGGGTATAAATTCTCGGTGATTTGTTGTTTCTATGTTCTAATCGTGCAAGTTTCGGTGTTAGTGTTTGATGTTATTGGAGTGATTAAGGAAAGAAGCGAGATTTATGTGATTTTCTCGCCGATTACACAGATTCTAGCTTGGTTAGTGTTATGCACATCAGTTGTTCGATGTAAATACACTTCTGCGGAAAAGTTCCCTTTCTTGTTAAGGCTATGGTGGGTTGTGGGATTCTTTATCTGTTTATGGGCTTTGTTTATAGACTCGAGAGAGCTTGTTGTAAACGGCTCAAACCATTTGTCTTCACACGCTGTTGGGAACTTTGTTGCAGCTCCGGCTTTGGCTTTTCTCTGTTTCCTTGGTTTCAGAGGTGTGTCAGGTCTTCGAGTTATTTCAAATTCCTATCTTCATGAGCCTTTGCTTGTTGAAGAAGAAGAAGCTGGCTGTCTCAATGTTACTTCTTATAGTGACGCTGGATTGTTCAGCCTAGCTACGCTTTCGTGGCTGAACCCTCTTCTATCACTTGGCGCCAAGAGGCCTTTGGATCTCAAGGATATTCCTCTGCTCGCTCCTAAAGACCGAGCAAAGACGAATTACAAAGTCTTGAACTTGAAATGGGAGAAGTTAAAAGCTGAGAATCCTTCGAAACCTCCTTCTCTTGCTTGGGCGATCTTGAAGTCGTTTTGGAAAGAAGCGGCTTGTAATGCAGTCTTTGCCGGTTTGAACACTCTTGTTTCTTATGTGGGTCCTTATTTGGTGAATGACTTTGTTAATTATCTGGGTGGGAAAGAGACTTACCCTCACGAGGGTTACATCCTTGCTGGTATCTTCTTTGTGGCGAAGCTCGCAGAGACTTTAACAACTCGGCAGTGGTATCTTGGGGTTGATATCTTGGGGATGCATGTGAGATCAGCTCTAACGGCTATGGTGTACCGAAAAGGGCTAAAACTCTCGAGTTTAACCAAACAGAACCACACGAGCGGCGAAATTGTGAACTACATGGCCGTTGATGTCCAGAGAGTAGGTGATTACTCATGGTATCTCCACGATATGTGGATGCTTCCTCTACAGATTGTACTTGCTCTCGGGATTTTGTACAGGAGTGTGGGACTGGCAGCTTTAGCCACGTTGGTGGCCACAGTTTTCTCTATTATTGCCACTATACCATTGGCGAAAATTCAAGAGGACTATCAGGACAAATTGATGACTGCTAAAGATGAGCGAATGAGGAAGACTTCGGAGTGTTTGAGGAACATGAGGATTCTGAAATTGCAGGCTTGGGAGGATAGGTACCGGGTTGTACTTGAGGAAATGAGGAATACAGAGTTTAAATGGCTTCGAAAGGCTTTATACTCCCAAGCGTTTATTACATTTATATTCTGGAGTTCGCCGATATTTGTAGCTGCTATCACGTTTGCTACGGCTATAGGCTTAGGAACTCAGCTCACTGCAGGCGGTGTTCTCTCTGCGCTTGCAACATTCAGGATTCTTCAGGAGCCGCTAAGGAATTTTCCTGATCTGGTGTCTATGATGGCTCAGACTAAAGTATCTCTTGATCGGATATCAGGATTTCTGCTAGAGGAAGAGCTGCAGGACGATGCTACGATAATCCTTTCTCAAGGTATATCAGACACATCTGTGGAGATCAACGACGGTTGTTTCTCTTGGGATCCTTCATGGGTAAGGCCAACTTTGTTTGGGATTCACTTGAAAGTTCAGAGAGGAATGCGAGTAGCTGTCTGTGGAGTCGTTGGTTCCGGGAAATCAAGTTTTCTTTCTTGTATACTCGGAGAAATCCCTAAAATCTCGGGTGAAGTAA
The DNA here is from genome assembly GCA_026770425.1 of Boechera divaricarpa. NCBI lineage: Eukaryota > Viridiplantae > Streptophyta > Magnoliopsida > Brassicales > Brassicaceae > Boechera > Boechera divaricarpa. The sequence goes on from CM049188.1 coordinate 16,418,993, forward strand.
GTGAAATACTTCAAGAACCTTCAAAACATGCATCTGTCTTCATTTTTTTCAGGGCTAAAAATTTCTTTCCTCTAGCAAATTTCACGAAATGTACACTGAAATACACAGGTCAGAATATGCGGTAGTGCTGCTTATGTTTCACAGTCCGCCTGGATTCAGTCTGGGAATATAGAAGAAAATATTCTCTTTGGCAGTCCAATGGATAAGGCTAAGTACAAGAATGTTTTACACGCTTGTTCATTGAAACGGGACTTGGAACTCTTCTCACATGGCGATCAGACCATTATCGGTGACAGAGGCATAAACCTTAGCGGTGGTCAGAAGCAGAGAGTTCAGCTCGCAAGAGCACTTTACCAGGATGCTGATATATATCTGCTCGACGACCCCTTTAGTGCTGTTGATGCTCACACTGGCTCCGAACTCTTCAAGGTGCACTTTTTGTTTTCTCCTATTAACCGAATAACTATCTTTGTCAAACACTTTGTTGTATGTATATCTCCTTGCATCACAAGCTTTACTTAAAGCTTGCATTTGCGTACTACAGGAATATATATTGACAGCTCTGGCAGACAAGACTGTGATATTCGTAACTCATCAGGTCGAGTTTCTTCCTACCACGGACCTTATATTGGTAAGGACTTCTTCGACTTGGCCCTCCTGCCAAAATCTTATACCAAGAGTTATATATATGTTAAGATACCCAGAAAAGAATACAACACCAAGAAAGCGCTGCAAGAACTTTCTTGTTTATCTGCAGGTACTTAGGGATGGACAAATTATACAGTCAGGGAAGTATGAAGAACTGCTACAAGCAGGAACCGATTTCTTATCTCTTGTGTCTGCTCATCATGAAGCTATTGAAGCAATGGACATTCCCAGCCATTCATCGGATGACTCTGACAGCAATCAGGTGCTAGACCAGTCATTGCCACACAATCCGAAATCCAATGCTTCCTCGAGCAACATAGAGATTCTAGCCAAAGAGGTCCAAGAAGGGCCATCGGGGTCTAGCCAGAAAGCCATCAAAGAGAAAAAGAAAGCAAAACGGCTTAGAAAGAAACAACTGGTTCAGGAAGAGGAACGTGTGCGGGGACGAGTCAGTATGAAGGTGTACTGGTCATATATGGCTGCAGCCTATAAAGGATTGTTGATTCCACTCATAATCATTGCGCAATCACTGTTTCAGTTCCTTCAGATTGCAAGTAACTGGTGGATGGCCTGGGCAAATCCGCAAACAGAGGGAGACCAAGCTAAAGTGAGCTCCACGGTCCTTCTCCTCGTGTTTATTTCCCTAGCATTTGGTAGCTCAGTGTTTATCTTTGTCCGAGCTATTCTGGTCGCCACATTCGGCCTTGCAGCCGCCCAGAAGCTGTTTCTGAACATGCTCAGAAGTGTTTTCCGCGCGCCAATGTCATTTTTCGACTCGACTCCTGCTGGAAGGATCTTAAATCGGGTTGGTTCTTTTTTAAAATTTATCAAACTATGACTATGGCGTCTTCTCTTCATGCATAGTATTTCTCATTGCTATTATGTACCTTTCAGGTGTCTATTGATCAAAGCGTCGTAGATCTCGATATTCCTTTTAGGCTCGGAGGATTTGCTTCGACAACAATACAGCTCATCGGCATTGTTGGTGTGATGACAAACGTTACGTGGCAAGTATTTCTTCTTGTAATTCCAACCGGCATTGCTTGCTTGTGGATGCAGGTGATTTCTGTTAATTTTTGAAGATTCTTTCTATGTTGTTTTCAAAACTTCAGGGGTTCAATAGGCGCAAATTCTGACTTCTTTCTCTTTGCATTACATTTTAACGGCAAGCTTTTTTCACTTAAAAACGCAGAAATACTACATGGCTTCGTCTAGAGAGCTGGTTCGGATTGTGAGTATACAGAAATCTCCAATTATCCATCTTTTTGGTGAGTCAATCGCGGGTGCAGCAACAATCAGAGGGTTTGGCCAAGAAAAGCGTTTCTTGAAGAGAAACCTCTATTTACTGGACTGCTTTGCCCGCCCTTTCTTCTGCAGCATCGCTGCAATAGAGTGGCTCTGTTTACGCATGGAACTACTCTCTACTTTCGTCTTTGCCTTCTGTATGCTCCTGCTTGTTAGTTTTCCACATGGAACAATCGATCCAAGTAAGTTTTCTCATTCTCTCTTTTCCATCTTTAGATCATGGTCTGCATTTCTCGCCAGAAACTCGTTAGTAAAGGATCTGTTGTTTTTACCAAGTTCATATTTACCTTTGTATAGGCATGGCTGGCCTTGCAGTAACCTATGGCCTTAATTTAAATGCTCGCCTTTCTCGGTGGATACTTAGCTTTTGTAAGCTAGAGAACAAAATCATCTCCATCGAAAGAATGTATCAGTACAGTCAAATTCCCAGTGAAGCCCCTACGTTTATCGAGAACGCTCACCCTCCGGCCACATGGCCAGAGAACGGAACCATTGAGATCAACAATTTGAAGGTACATCAAATTTTTAATCTTCTCTTAACCTGTTTCAGACCAATGTCATAGCTTCATACATTATTCATCCTCTTCCTCTGTGTTTAAAGGTTCGCTATGGAGAGAATCTACCAACCGTCCTTCATGGAATCAGCTGTGTGTTCCCTGGTGGCAAGAAGATTGGGATTGTGGGCCGCACAGGAAGCGGTAAATCAACCCTGATCCAAGCACTATTCCGGCTGATAGAGCCATATGCAGGGAAAATAATCATTGATGGCATTGATATCTCTTCCATTGGCCTTCACGATCTCCGAGGCCGTCTCAGCATCATTCCGCAAGACCCCACCTTGTTTGAAGGCACTATCCGGGGAAACCTTGACCCTCTCGAAGAACATACTGATCAAGAAGTTTGGCAGGTAGAATAAATTGTTAATAATCTTCTGATTTCAGTCATATATGAAAACCATTAGACTCTGAATGTGTTGAGATCTTGTTTTCTTTTTTTTTTAGGCTCTAGATAAGTCACAACTGGGGGACATAGTTCGTGCGAAAGACCAGAAACTCGATACTCCAGGTATAGAGCTAAAACCGTGGTCCGTGGTGATGCATCCGCCATAGATCTTGGAGGAGAATGTTGTAAGAACCTGATTTGATTCGATGATTTGAACTGTGGATGCAGTGTTAGAAAATGGAGATAATTGGAGCGTCGGGCAGAGGCAGCTTGTAGCTCTGGGGCGTGCGCTTCTTAAACAAGCGAGAATTCTTGTGCTTGATGAAGCAACTGCTTCGGTTGACTCAGCCACTGATAATCTCATCCAAAAGATTTTAAGAACAGAGTTCGGAGATTGCACGGTCTGCACTATCGCACATCGAATCCCGACTGTGATCGATAGTGACATGGTTTTGGTTCTAAGCGATGGTACATACACACAAAAAGAAGATCCTTTTTTCTCATATAAAATGTTCTCCTTTTACTTCACCCTGAAAACTTGAATGATGATTTTGCAGGTCTTGCTGCAGAATTCGACACACCAACACGCCTTCTAGAGGATAAATCATCGATGTTCCTTAGATTAGTCACTGAATACTCCTCGAGATCCAGTGGCATACCTGACTTCTGATCGGTGACCATAAATGAACGCAAACTTCTTCGCCGAGCCACCGGGACAAGGCTGTTCTAGCTGCAAATCTCAGACACATCAAAAAAGCTGTCTGAACCAACACGCAGGACTCAAGATCCTGTGTCAGTACAACAAATAAATTGCAGGTGATTCAAGAACACTGGAGACAACCAGAGTTTTCGGTACCAAAAGGGAGATTTAAAGATTCAGGTCGCACGCATTTTTGCTCAGTTAAACGTTTTTTAGCTTAGGTTTTTGTTGTAAAGCTGGAACAGTTCCGTAGAGCCTTCTTATTTGTTGTCGTAGAAGCAAAGGATACACCGAGCCAAATTAGTTCAGTTTTGTAGGATAATCATCAAACCACGAGCGTTCTGCATATTTTAATCGTCTTAGGTTTTACACTTTACACTACAGTCTGATATCAACGGCGGCGTTTCCTTCTTCTTCAACCACGTTCGTTTCACTTAAACCGGAGTCGGTTTCATTCGATTTTTCACTTAATGGAACGACGTCGTAACACACCCACACGACATTCAGGCTTCCGACGCCGTTTCACTAAACCATAGAGCATCATTATTGGGGGTTCTCAGGTGAGTCTCTTAATTATTTTAATGATTAAATTTTTTATATTTTTTAGAAACCAGCTCTTAAAGTTCCAATATAAAAACCCGTTTCTACATCTTTTCCTTCTATTTTTTTTTTTCTTTTCTCTTTCTTCTTCCTTCTTTTAAAATTAATAATTAAATATTACTGAGAAACCCAAATGGGTTTCTCTGCGTTAAATGTTAATGATGCACTGTAATAAGATTCACCAGATACAAAACGACGTGGTTTCATTTTAAGCGTGTTACTTAATACGTATTGCCCTTGTGAAGCATGGTTTACTTTAAGAGGCCGATTTGAGATCTTGTTAAGGCCCAGGCCCATTTTCTTGTATCCTCGAGGCACCAATTCTTCTATTCCCATTTCTCGCTTCTTCTTTCTTCTTCTTCTTCTCTCTCTCTCTCATCTGTATTTGTTGTCTATCGATCGATCGTGTAACTGAGAACGAGGATGCAAGCAGTTTCCAGGAGATTAGTTCAACGGCCTCTCGCCGGAGGAGCTTCGATCTATTCATCTTCTTCTCTCAGATCGCTCTATGGAGTCTCAAATCACCGTTAAGTTTCTGCCATTGATTTTCTTCGTTTTGGGTTTCTAGGTTGCTTATGAGTCTCGCGCTAATTAGAGATTTGTGGTTTTACTGATTTTCTGTGTTTTCTGCTGATTTTATGGTGATCCTTCAGTGAATAGGACTGATAATCGTCGCTATTCGTCTTCCCTCGCTACTAAGGGCGTGGGACACCTCGCTCGCAAGGGTACTGGTGGAAGATCTTCCGTTAGGTATGTCATTGCTCTCTTTTAGGGTTTAGTTCCTATAGAAATGATGGAGAATTCTCATGGGAAGGAGAAATGTTATTGCTATGTTAGGATTTAAGCTTAGTGTGTATTTCTTTGTTAAGTTTTGAGCTTAGAGGATAGCTTTTATGAATTAGTTGCAATTTCATTTACGGGGCAATGTATCATCTTTAAGGGGTTTGCGGTAGCTGCAGTATAGTGAATTTCTCTCGAGAGCTTTCTGTTCCGTTTGTCTAGGGTTTTGTTTCTAAAGAATGCTGGAAAATTCTCATGGGAATAAGAAATATTATTTTGTGTGCTAGGGTAAAGCAAGCTTAGTCTGTATATCTTTGTTAGTTTTGAGCTTAGATGGTAGCTTTTGTGCGTTAGTTGCCTTTTCAAAGAAATGTGTCATCTCTCAGAAGTTCAGTATAGCGAATTTGTCAATTTTTCTCGAGAGCTTTCTGTTAAGAGAGAAAGAATTTACGTTGGTCTATGAAAAACTTAATTTCTCCTTTGCTTTGCCAGTGGCATTGTAGCTACAGTATTTGGGGCCACAGGATTTCTGGGTCGTTATCTTGTGCAGCAGCTAGGTGAGTTGGGTTTAACAATTGTATTACCAGTCTGGTATCAATCTTGTTTTTTCTTTTACATTTGCTGATTTTTTTTGTTACTTGCTAAATTCAAGTGAATATTTTCTTCCAGCTAAAATGGGATCACAAGTGCTCGTTCCTTTCCGAGGCTCAGAGGACTCTCCTCGACATCTCAAGTTGATGGGAGATTTAGGACAGGTAATATATTATTTTATTTATCATAATGCTTTTAAGGGTATGCCACAAAAACATCTTTTTAAAAAACTATGCTTTGGTTCTGCAAATTTGATGTGTGTTTGTTGCCCGTATATTCCAGGTCGTGCCGATGAAATTTGATCCAAGAAATGAAGACTCGATTAAGGCTGTCATGGCCAAGGCTAATGTCGTTATCAATCTAATTGGTAGTTTTTTCGGTCTATCTTATGTTTTTCTAGCAATTATAGTTAAAACTTAATAAAAGCAGCACTATTCTTTTATTTTTGGATGATATTTAATCTAATCCCCAGGAAGAGAGTATGAGACCAGAAACTTCAGTTTTGAGGATGCGAACCATCATATTGCTGAGAAACTTGCATTGGTATGTGTTTGAATCCTGTTGAGTTGTCTCCAGGAAATCTGGTGAACAGGTTTCCATTTTTGTTGCTCCTCAGATTGTTTCTTAGTTCTGAAATGAGCTACAAATTTTTAACTTTCAGGATGATATGATCTGCTATGAGCTTGCTCTTTTGGTTATGTCTAATTAAATTGAGGCTTTGTGGATATGTTGTTTCAGGTGGCCAAGGAACACGGTGGGATAATGAGATATATTCAAGTTTCTTGCCTAGGAGCTTCAATGTCATCTCCTTCAAGAATGCAGAGGGCAAAGGCTGCTGCTGAGGAAGCTGTCTTGAACGCGCTGCCTGAGGTAAACTTATACCAGCTTTCGGCACTCATAACTCTCTCTTTTGTAATTATCATTGTATTTATTTATTATATCCATGATCCTACTTCTAGTTTAGAGAAAAGAAAATCCTTTCTTGTGCAGAACTGGAAAAACAGTATATGATGTTATTATAAAATTCTAAAATCTCATAAATTTTGAAAGAAAAATGTACCTGGGATGGTTTATATAAACTTTTTGTCATCAGCATGCTGCTTCTAGTCAGTTTCTGATGTATATGTGTTTCCTAGGCCACCATCATGAGACCTGCAACCATGATTGGTACAGAGGACAGAATCTTGAACCCCTGGTCAATGTTCGTTAAAAAATATGGTTTCCTCCCGCTCATAGGTGGTGGGACCACCAAGTACGTCTTAAATCCTTTGTGCAACTCATTTCACCAGTTCATAGCAGCTTGCAATGTAGATCTGGTTCCTTCCCTGACAATAACTCCATTGCAGATTCCAGCCTGTTTATGTGGTTGATGTTGCTGCTGCAATCGTTGCAGCGCTAAAGGATGATGGCTCCAGCATGGGGAAAACATATGAATTGGGTGGTCCAGATGTCTTTACCACTCATGAGTTGGTAAATTCTTATAATCCTTCATTTTCTCTGTCACTGTGGCAGCTCAGTGGGTTTGATCTCCAAGTGTTTCTTGCAGGCAGAGATCATGTATGATATGATTCGTGAATGGCCTCGGTATGTGAAGCTTCCATTTCCAATTGCCAAGGTAAAAGATCAAATCGTGCACTTTTTATGGTAGAAACTCCAAAGATTTTTGTTTTCTTCGTGAAATAATACTAATTTTCATGTCACAATCTGTTCCAGGCAATGGCGGCTCCTAGGGACTTCATGGTGAACAAAGTCCCTTTCCCCTTACCCTCTCCTCAGATCTTCAATCTGGATCAAATCAATGCACTTACAACCGATACACTTGTATCCGACAAGGGTTAGTCATTATTCATAGAAGTGAAAATGAGTTATTTTCCTTGAGTTGATTGAGTCTCACTCTTTATTATACAACAATGGCTATTTCAGCCTTGACGTTTCAGGATTTGGACCTTGTCCCACATAAATTGAAAGGATATCCGGTCGAGTTTCTTATTCAATATCGCAAGGGTGGTCCTAACTTCGGTTCTACTGTCAGTGAAAAGATACCAACAGACTTCTATCCTTGATGCTGCTTCTGCTCAAAGGTCATTTCCTGGACTAATTTTTTCATGCAAGTGTCACAATGAAATCGCGGAAACCAGATTTGGTATGTTGATGTCTTTCATTTACTTCTGTCAATAATAAACGGGTCCTCCTCTTTGTTGTGTTCTGGAAAAAATCATAACACATCAACATCATTATAAGTTAGAGAGGGGACATTATCTTTCTTGTTGGGGCGATTTGGTCCCTTAGGAATTATGCAGTGTCGGGTTTGTTTCAAACTCCATGTCCTACTTTGCTCTTGAGTAACTAAAGCCATATGCTTTCGTCTTTGCATTCCATATAGTTTGGTGTTGTATGTTTTACTTGCGCAAAAATGTTTCAACTTGTATCTGTATGCAGTAGAGGTTAAACTTTGGGTAATTTGAAGTTTCCTTTACATGGTCAAGAGCGTATTCAACTTGGTTATCTACAGATAATGAAACATTGATACCCATTAACCTATCTTAAGGCCATCGGTACCCATGATTTTTTGGGGCGGGTAAGGAATCTAGTTATGCAAATCTTAGAATATATCACTTTGCTTCTAGCTGTAAAAAAACAGTAAAGAACTTTAGGAAACCTCAAATACCAAGCAAAGCATATAGATTATAGAGCAAATATCATGACACTGGAGGGATAGGACAGAATCATTTTGCAGTTTGTCCCAAAATGGAAGATGAAGACGGAGACTATCCCGGTCTCGAATCTGGCATTGGTGGAATTAACTTGAACGGGAGAAATGTCGGGGCGGTGATGGTGGCACCGAGGGATGTAGACATAGCGAGTCAAAGTGGTTGCAGGATCAACATCTACGTGAACAGCAACGTTCAAGCAACATGTGGTTCAGCTTTGTTCGGTAGCAAGGTTAAGCTAAGAGATCCCGGTGTTCATCTCCACATCAAAGGTGTTAAAATGACCGGCGCCGATGAATCTAGGCAGATGGAAATGAGGTTGATTAAGGTTGGGTTATGTTTGGTCTGTCTCTTTAACATCTTTCAAGTACTCATTCTCTTCCTCTCCTCTTGGTTCCGGAAGAAAACTGATTCCATATAGATCTCCCCATCAACCGATGATCATGCTAAGAAGTAAGAACGATATCGTCCATAAATGTTTGCTCAATTACTTATCTATAATCTAAATTTTAGATTATTCCAGAATTATGATATCTTTAACGGTCAAAATCGAAAACACATCTCATGTTGTATTAATTCACATTATTCTAGATTGAGACGAAGATTAATGCTATTGTCCGATCATGTAAATTGCGTAGTACTATGGTGGGGCAAACGTGACGAAAGTCGCGAGGCTACCGGATTACAACTATAAAGTACGTACTAATTAGAATCTCAACTACCGGATTGTAACTATTTAAGTACCGATTTGAAGAATAAAAATCTAGTAAATATCAATTAGTTAGAATCTTTCTTTTCTAAATATGCATTTGCCCATTCACCCATTAGATAATTAGAAGACCACGATCACGTTCGAAGAATCTTCCAAGGAAATATATTCCTTAATTAAGAATTTGTACAATATTGAATCCCCACTTTTGCAAATCACCCTTACATGTTCACAAATTGTAACAAATAATTAAAGAATCAAAAGTTGGTTTTTCTTTTCCTTTTTTGTTTATTGTTCGGAAAAACTTAATGCTGCTAGTCCATCACTCTCTTCAATTATTTAAAAGTAAATAAATTTCTTGCAAGTCCTTTGTGGTATCCATGTGAGTTGTACATTGGGGAGCACAAACTTCCCTACTCCCACGAACCACGTTTGTCTCTTAAAGTTTCTAAGGTTATATTTTTGCTCTTTTTTGGTTATTTATTGGCTATGAGTGTCTGAGTGATTATATTGAAAGTGGAGTCTTCCCCTTGAACACTTCAACATTTATACAATTAATCCCGACATAGACGGCAAACATTTTTGAAGTTCGAATGTAAATCTCCTAATTCAGTTTGACATGAATATAAAACAATCTATTTTTGAGTTTAATCATTCGATTTTAGTTATTTATCCACTATAGACTTGTAGAAATATGTTTTCTCTACGAGCGTATTTACCACCTAACCAAAACCATATAAATATTTACGACCATAAAAATAGACGCTATTAAAGATTCCTTTAAACTAAACTATCTCTAACTTCGTATTTAAACAAACGAAAACAAAACTTAAGATTTCAATTGGCTCAAAATATTTATTTACTCATCAAAACAATAAAGTCGTGAAAAAGGTTTTGCACGACCTTATATATATACAAACAAGTCATTTTGGGGCATTTTGCTCTTAGTTTAAACCTAATTATTTATGTGATCTTTGCAATTAGTTAAATTCATGCTTTCGGTTCGGGTACTTAACAAAAGAACCGAAATATACCCGGTATATCGGATATCGGATAGTTCGGTTCGGATATACCCGAACTACCCGAAATTTAATCCGAAATTTTATCTGAACTACTCGAATATCCAAAATTTTACCCGAAATTTCACTTGGACTATCCGAAAGAGTACGAGTTTTCGGATATTACTAACGCTTACAACCGTTATTACCCGAACAGACCCTTCTACAGTCTACTGACCTACTCTCAAGTTTCGGTATTTCGGATAACCTAGCAAGTATTATTCGAACCAATCCGATACCCGAACAAAAAATTTCTAAGAACCGAACAATTATTCTGATATACCCGAAACTCATTCGATTCGGATATTTTGGGCCGGTTTGGATCGGATAATTCAGGTCCAAGTATTATGCCCATGACTACGTGCGGCAAACGAAACATACCCTAATCGCCGATCGAATAGCCTTTCCCCCCGCCGACTTGGCAATTTGAAAGCACTAATTCCATCTGCTTTATACTAGCTGTCATAGTTATGACATCATGAAAGATGTTTCAATTATGACAACATTGAAATAATTAATTAGTGGAGAGACGTTAAACAATGAGCTTGAACTTGAAGTAATCATGTTACAACGTGTTTTGGTTTTAAGCTTACCATCAAATTCTGCGATTTCTGCTCTTTCCAACGTACAATATTACGCTCTCAACCACTCACATTATTACGTGTGGAGTCATACCCACACGCTCGTCGGATTCACATAACGAGCGAAGTTGAGTCAAAGAGTCCAAGAGGTTTATAGCTGACGTCACCGCCACTTGAAACCGACATGTTAGCACACGTGGCAAGGTTCCACTGGTCACCGACAACTAGAAGAAAAAAACTGCCGGCGCAGATTTAGCCGTCCGACTAACGTGCGCTTTCAATTACATATACAGAAGTCTCTCTCTCCCACTCTCTTTGACGGTGATGAGACCAGCTCAAAGCCAGGTCAAAAAATTCATCGATCTTTGCCTCTTCAATGTTAAAAATCTTTCCTTTCACACAACTCTAGATCTTTCTCTGAAGGATCAATCAAAAGTTGTTATAGCTTTCTTCCTCATAGCTCCGTCTCTTGCGGATCCTTGTCGGTACACTTCTGAATTCTCAAATTTGATTCCTTTTTGGGTTTTCTCTGCTCCTGAGCTACAATTTAGTTTCAATTACTTCGATCTAGTCCAAAAATTGCTTGTAGAGCTTTGATAGTAATTGGGTCTGCTCTTTAGGATTTGGGAACTTAGGGTTTTGAGTTTGATCTGTTGTATCGATGTTGTGATCTCGTACACTCTATATGATTCCGAGGGTTTCTATGAGGCGTCGCTCTGCGGAAGTTGCTCCTACAGAGCCAATGGAGAAGGGAAATGGGAAAAATCAGACTAATCGAATCTGTTTGTTGGTTGCTTTATCACTCTTTTTCTGGGCATTGTTGTTGTACTTCCATTTTGTTGTCTTAGGGAGCAGTAACATTGATAAACAGATCCAGTTGCAACCTAGCTATGCTCAATCTCAGCCTTCATCAGTCTCTCTTCGGGTTGATAAATTCCCTATTGAGCCCCATGCAGCTCCATCGAAATCTCCCAAAGAGCCTTTAGTTACGATCAATAAGCCAGTACTCCCTCCTGCCCCTGTAGCCAACTCTGCTTCCACCTTTAAGCCGCCTAGAATTGTTGAGAGCGGGCAGAAACAGGAGTTTTCGTTTATAAGAGCGTTGAAGACAATAGACAACAAGAGTGACCCGTGTGGAGGGAAGTACATTTATGTTCACGATCTACCCTCAAAGTTCAATGAGGATATGCTTAGAGACTGTAAGAAGCTTAGTCTCTGGACTAATATGTGCAAGTTCACAACCAATGCTGGCCTTGGCCCGCCGCTTGAGAATGTTGAAGGTGTCTTCTCAGATGAAGGCTGGTACGCTACTAATCAGTTTGCTGTTGACGTGATATTCAGCAACCGGATGAAGCAGTACAAATGCTTGACAAATGATTCTTCCCTTGCTGCTGCGATTTTTGTGCCGTTCTATGCTGGATTCGATATTGCTAGGTACCTGTGGGGATACAATATCTCAAGAAGGGATGCTGCTTCGCTTGAGTTGGTCGATTGGCTCATGAAGCGGCCAGAGTGGGAAATAATGAGAGGAAAAGATCATTTCCTTGTGGCGGGTAGGATAACGTGGGATTTCAGGAGATTGTCTGAAGAAGAAACTGACTGGGGCAACAAGCTTCTATTCTTACCAGCTGCCAAGAACATGTCTATGCTTGTGGTTGAGTCGAGCCCATGGAACGCAAATGATTTTGGGATCCCGTACCCAACCTACTTCCACCCAGCAAAGGACTCAGAGGTGTTTGAGTGGCAAGACCGGATGAGAAACCTGGAAAGGAAGTGGCTTTTCTCATTTGCAGGAGCCCCACGACCGGACAATCCAAAATCCATCAGAGGGCAGATCATCGATCAATGCCGAAACTCAAATGTTGGCAAATTATTAGAATGCGATTTTGGGGAGAGCAAATGTCATGCACCGAGCAGCATTATGCAAATGTTTCAAAGCTCTCTCTTCTGTCTGCAGCCACAGGGTGACTCTTACACCCGAAGATCAGCTTTTGACTCGATGCTTGCCGGTTGTATACCCGTATTCTTCCATCCGGGCTCAGCCTACACTCAGTACACGTGGCATCTACCCAAGAACTACACAACCTACTCGGTATTCATCCCCGAGAATGATATTCGGAAGAGAAACATTAGCATCGAGGAGCGACTCCAGCAGATTCCACCCGAGCAGGTCAAAATAATGAGAGAGAATGTCATTAACCTCATCCCAAGGCTGATCTATGCAGACCCGAGATCAGAACTGGAGACACAAAAGGATGCATTTGATGTCTCGGTACAGGCTGTGATAGACAAGGTGACTCGGTTAAGGAAGAACATGATCGAGGGTCGAACCGAGTATGACAACTTCGTGGAGGAGAACAGCTGGAAGTACGCCTTGCTGGAGGAAGGCCAACGGGAAGCAGGGGGCCATGTGTGGGACCCGTTCTTCTCCAAACCGAAGCCCGGAGAAGATAGCAGCAGCGACGGTAGTGTAGGCACGACTATATCAGCAGATGCTGCTAAGAATTCATGGAAGAGTGAGCAGAGAGATAAGACTCAATGAAAAGAGACAACCCACATTTTGTTAAGGTTTGGGATATAGTTTTCGGTTACTATTATACGGACAAAAAATGATTCATTTTTGTTGTATTGGTATCAAAAGTAGTTCCTCCAGTTTCATAGAGATAAGTATGTTTGAGTTTTTTTGTTGTATCAGTATCAGTTACCCACAGAAATTAATAATAAGAAGTGACCCTTTTCAAGTTTCTAACTGAAGTCAAGTGCTTATGTTTAATTATGTTATAAGTAATAACTTTTTAGGCTTCAAGAAAGTGAAATTACATTAAAAAAATAAGAAAAACAAGTCAGATTTTCGGAGCAGTTTTTTGGTTTATTCGGATTGTAGCAGTGTTAGGATTCGAATTTAGATTTTGATTGATGCAATTAGGAATTATAGTTAGGACTTGTATGTTTAGAATAACAAACACGTAAAAGAAAGATATATAAAAGGTAAAAACATACAGAGCAATAAAGCGTCCGGCCAATATCCAAACGCACATAAGCAATGCTGTTATTCACTAGACTATTAGTACCAATCATGTATTTCAACTTTTGTAGCCCTAAAAAAAGTGTTCATTATTAGTAAATAAAAGACCCAATTCTCTGTTGGTATGCTTGTTCCCCAAGATATAATGGAATGGAATAAAACCCTAGCCAGGAGCTCCACGAAGCGTGCATACTTCAGGCAGCGTTCTCTCTCTTCTTACCTCTTCTCTGGCTCTTGTGGTTCGGAAGGTTTATCGTCGGTACCAGGCGAAGGATCAACAATGTCAGAAACGTTGATTCTCAAGGTTTGTTGGGGTCCATCGTTTGACGGGACGTGGACAAGTGCGTCCATTATCAGAATGTCCCAGTCCCTTCGCTGGAGAAACCCGAACATGCTATCATCTGTTCCAAGAAACAAAGCAAAAAGGGGATCCAATGAGTAAGAAAAATGGCAAACTAACACACATTTGTCCTGAGAGACTGCTGCGTTTTGAGAATTTTAACCTCCATTGCGAACAGCTTTGAGATGCAAGATTCCGGTGCCTTGTGGTCCAATCACAGGAAACGAACAAGACACTGAGTGCCTTTGGTGAGAAACAGCTAGTGATGCGTTGTACCATGGCCCTTTCTCAATTGGCTCTCCAATGGCTTCGACCATCGCCTTACTATTCATCACCTTCTCCATCGCCTTGCTGAAAATTAAGCATACAAAGACTTTTCTGAGAAATCGCCAATGCAAATACCACATTCTTGAAATCATGTCATGTTATTACTTTGATGATACAAGGAGAAGAGCATAGAGATATTCATGCAGGCATTGATAGAATGCACAACAAAATAACAAACTAGTTCATATAGAACTCCTATAGATGATTGTTGTGGATATTACAATGACTTCGTAATCGATTCCTAGTGAGGACAGAAAGAAGAAGTATCACTACTAGTAAAATAGCGGCACAAGCACAACATAGACAGAACTACACACGAGAAACCAGACTAAGGTGTTCTCAAGCATAAGGTTTTCTCTTCCTTTGCTTAACCAGTTTTACTAAAGCAGTCTATATAAGTTCAAGCCGAAATGAAAAAGCGAAGAAAACAACATTGATTGAACTACATTTATGATTTATCACTAGCACCAAGAGTTGAGTTCCTTTTATTGTCTTTCAAAGTTGATCCTTATATGATTATATCAATAAACCTGTCCCACTGATAGCAAATCATGGTCAATTGGTAGCTGAAGAGATTAGAAATCTATTCCAATGGTCTCAGCTCTCACATCAACAAGGGTTTAATCATCCCCTAAACCTGTTTTTCAAACTAAAAACATTCACTTGCTTTCACCTCAGTCACTCGCTCATAAAGCCTTCTGAAGACTCATAATCACTCCGAATCAGAAGAAAAACTAAGAAATACACAAACCGATTCACAATTCAACTATTAGGGAAGATAACATAGAATGTGCATTGCGGTAGCTAAACTTCAATGTGCATGTTTGATGAAAAGATTATGCGATTACCTGCTACATCCACGGTAGATAGAAAGATCATCGAGAGCACTGAAAGCAACACCACCGGTGACTGTAATCAAGACAAAAGACACTGCCTTCCGACCAAAAAAGCCTAACGTCCCATCTTTCACGGTTTTGTCCGAACTGTTTCAAAAACATTCTTCAGCTCATGTAACTCCTAAACGATCATAAATAACAGAAATCATCCAAATTTTGAATCGAATCGTGTCTCTTCCATAGAAACTCAACTCAATCGGTCTAAATGGCTATAGATCATTTCACCAAAAGAGGGCATGGGTCTTTCTTCAACTAGAAAACTAGGGAGATTTTGAAATCGCGATAGAGATGAAATGGATTAAGATACTCGACTAAGGGTAATCGATCAGATTCTAATTGCAAGATCGCAAATCAGAAAAGATGCTAACTTTTTTGGGTACCTTGAGGTTGAAGATCCTTTGAAGAAAGAAGTGAGCCGCCTCGAGAACATTTTGCTCAGGTTAATTTTTGAGGATGTTGACCCGACTCGCTGATTCGACCCGGAGCAGCGAGGTAGGGGAAGATCTGAAGGGTTTTGGGTTTTGCAGCTACGAGGTGTGTTATCCCTATGATTTTTAAAAAGTTATAAATTTTAAAAAATTTAGGGGTATCATTGGTTTGTGTATTTAGATAGAATTTTAAAGATTTAAATATTATGAAAATTCTATTGTCTTTTAAGATTTTTCAAAACTCTATTAAACTTCGGTGTTATTAGTTTATGTATTTGTAAAAAGTAATCTAAAATCTTTATAAATCTAGAGGTATTGGATTAATGATTTTATAAAGTTAATAAAAATCTGGTGTTATTCAAATAACATGAAAGTAATTCATTTTGTCATTGAATTAAAATATTGTGTTATTGGTTTATTGATTCTACACATTTTGCTTTACAAAATCTAATCATCAAAAGTATTGTACCTAGTAAGAGATTCTCAAAGTATTCTCCTAGGATTATTATTTTTTGTGGAAGCATTTTACTACTCTTGTCATTGTCACCAAAAATCCGAGCCTTCCATGTTCTCCTCTTCCCCAATATGAAATCATCGTTTAAATAATAATCCTAAGAAGTCATCGCTTAAACATAAGAAGCCATCGTTTACAATATGATTGCTTAAACCATCGTTTCATTATTCCTCTCTCTCTCACACTCATCAAATATAGCAAATCAATTAATAAAAAATTGTTTAGAGACAATAATAAAAAAAAACATCATACAGAAACTATTTTCTAAGCAAAAAAAGATTCAAAGAATCACTAATGGAATTTTTTTGCTAAATAGCTCGTGTTCCTCAGAATTGACGTAGTAATTGAACAATTTTATAGAAGATGAAAAAAATAATTTTGGAGTATTTTCATAAAAGTTTAAGATACTTTGAAGATACTTTAGAAAAAGATGTCTTGATGACTCTATACTTTGAGAAATAATATATAAAAGTTTGAGATACTCTTTTGTAATATTTGAAAATATTATGCAGTGTTTTGAAAATACTCTTTTGTAATCTTTTAAAATCTTTTAAAGTAACTACTTTTCATAATTTTTAAAGTCATCAAAACTCCATCTAAATACACAAACTAATAACACCCCTTAGTGTTATTCAATTGTAAATTACAAAAATTTTATTAAAATCTTATGTTATTAGTTTAATATTTATAAAAAGTTGTGTACATACATTAAAAGTCATGCGTTATTTTATTGATGATTTCAAAAATTTACTAAAACGTTATTGGATTAAAAAAGAGTTTAACTAACTTTTAGATTTAAGGGATTAATGCAACAAAACCTGCCAACTTAATTTTATTTGCGTGTCAGCATCCCACCTTAAAAAAATGCACCAAAATGCCCTAACCCCAAATTAACCCGCTATATAACCCTTCTGTGTATCGATGACGTGTCACTTTGTAACGTCTGTTTAAATGTTTAAAACGGCATAATATTTTTCGAAAGTGTTGTTGTTTTTGTGACTAAAAACGACATGAGTGTGAAAAGTTATAATCTTGGAAAAAATAAATTTGGGGATTCAAGGACGAAAACTTTGGTACTGCATTATATTTCTCTTTCTCAAAATCACACAATTCTTCTCTATTTGTTTCTCAATCCTTCCTTCACCTCAAACTTAATCACCGCATCTTCACTCTTTCTCAGACGAACCTTCTCAAACCCTAGAAGATGCTTAATCGGAGATCCGTGTATTGTCAGTGGCGTAGTAAACAGAAACACCGTGTGGCTTCCCTCTCTGTCCTTTGCGTTCTTTACATTCAATTGAACCTCGAAATCTGATCTTCCTTGGACGGCGCTCTCGCAGTACGCTACGATCGCGTCCAGTGATTGGCACTCTGACGATAGGCAAGGGTGGTTCTCGTCAAGACTGATAGAGACGAGTTTTGGCGCTTTGATTAGTTGATGATCGGAAGACGATACAGTTTTTGAATTTCGTGTGAGAGTTGAAGAAGATGGAGTTGAGAAATTAGGGCATTATGTTAAACTTAGTGATGATGAGTTTGAAGAACAACGACAAGAAGCAGAAAATGAAGAGGAAGAAGATTCACCATCACCGTCTTCTTTTTCTTCTTGTGGACAGAAAAGATCTGTCTGGCTCTGAATCAAGCTTGGTCTTCTCTTCACACTTCTAACTGCTTCTTTAATCATGGATAAGGTTTGATTAGTATAAATCATGGATAAAGTTCAATAAGGTCTGAAATCTTTATATTGTTGTGTAATCTTGTGATTTTATGATTTTGGAAAAAATCAATTTGGGTTTTTTTTTTTTTTTTGACTCAAAACCACAATTTATTAATTCAAACTTGAGTTTGCAAGACACATAATATCAGCACCTACAAAATGTTGTAACCAAATAGGAGGGATTACATCAAGTAGAGCAAAATAAACTTGGCACAAAGAAATGTGTTTTGCCATTTGATCTGCGCAAACATTCCAATCCCTATGAGCAAATTGAAAAGAGAAGTGTTTATCACTTCCACACTTAGATAAGATATCCGACGTGTAGCTCTGAAGTCTCGGCCAATCTGGTGGAGAGTTGAGTGCATAGATTACGTCTTTACAATCTGTTTCGAAGACAACATTGTTGTAACCTAAGTTGCTGATGCAAATGACTGCCCAGGAGAGAGTCGTAACTTCAGTTTCCAAAGGAGATGTAAGATGAGGATAACATTTCACTCCTAAATGACGAACCTTGCCATACTGGTCCCTGAGAATCCATTCAATGCCTGATTTATCTGAATTTGCCTTCCAAAAACCATCAACATTGCATTTAAGTTGGTTTATCCATGGAGCACTCCAATTCTTCTTCAAACACAAGGGAAAAGAAGATGGAGTAACAGAGGGAAGTGGCATTGTTACCTGGGACCATTCCTCAGCCGCTTCCAAGGCCATTTTGAGAAGAGAGTCAGGAGAACAGTCTAGAGCCGAGTAAACAAGATCATTTCTTTTCTTCCAGAGCAACCATAAGATCCAAGGTTAGCTTCTGAGTCTATGATTATCATCAACCCTATGATTATCATCAACCCTATCAATTTGGTGTTTTTTGGTGAGAATATTTTGATTCTTTATTTTTTAGCAAATTAAAAGAAAGAAATAAAAAGTGTAACACCCGATTTCAATTTTGAAAGACCCAAATAGCCAATTTAGGTTACGATTAAATCCCCTTTTAAAACAACATAGAGTTTGTTTGGTCACAACACCCACAAAACGTTGTGTCGTGCAATCCGTCAAAAACATAACGTCTATATAACAGGTTTATATAGCGGGTTTATTTGGGGTTAGGGCATTTCAGTGCATTTTTTAGGTTGGGTGCTGGCACGCAAAAAAAAATAAGTTGACGGATTTCGTTGCATTAGTCCCTAGCTTTTATTAAAGTTTAGCATATTAGTTTATTGATTTAAAAACTTTCAAAATAATAGATGATAACGTGAAATTTTCAAAATCTACAACAATATATTTACAAAGATTAAGAAATCTCCGAAAACCTATTGAGAATATATTAAATCTTTTAAAAACTCTTTAAAAATTCTAAAAATTCTTATAAATTCTGCAATTATCATAATTATTAAGATTCTACCTTAATCCCTATCAAATAATACCCCCTTAAACTTTTTTTTCATTTCGTTGAACATAATTTTTTGGTGAAATAAAATATGGATGAATACAAAAAGTCAAAAAGAAAACAATACTTTAATTTTTTTTTTGTCAGCTAAAAATGATCTTAAATCAAATTTGTAAGTTGTAACTAATTATCTTCCGGATAAATTCAAATATTTGATCATTTGTGAGCAATATTATCATCTGCAAGTTTGAATTTACCCTTCTTAATTTAAAAAAAAAAAAAAAACAATTAGTGGGAAGGGCTATTTATAAAAAGCCCATGTGCAGCCCACCATACAAAATTTGTTGTCCACTCAGAACATTCCACGTAGGAAAAAGTAGTGGCCTAAATATGAAATACGTTGCACGCGCCGTCCTCCGCGCGTGAAAGAATGATGACTGATCATCCATCTGTTATAAACACAGCAATCATCATCTCGACGCTAACGAGGAAAACAAGGAACAAAGTGAGAGAGAGAGAGAGAGAGAGAACGATAATTCCGGTACAAGGATCCCGGTTTACTCGCCCGTACCGTTTGAAGATTACCTTCGAACGCTCTCCACTTCTTTCTCTTCTCCTTGACTCGATTCTTCTCATGGGTTTTTGGGGTTTTTCATGAGTTTTTAGGTGAGAATTTCGATTTTTGGAATTTGATAGTTCTCTCTAGGTTGGTGCGTAATTGGCGATATGTTTGGTGATTGGTTGATTCAGATTCGATTAGGTTTTGATATTTGTGTTGGTTAATGTGTTTGCTTTTTTCGATTGATTCTGCTTCTCTAGTTTTCTTAATTTATTTTGTGAATTATTTGCTATCTAACAGTAAAATTCCTCTGCTCCTGCAATTGCACTGATTTCAAATTCTGTAATTCAGAATTCTACATAGATGAATTTGATTTTGATAGGTTTGAGTAATTCAGAAACTTGCGTGATGAATAATGATGATGATGCAAATTCTGTGTATCTTAATTAATGCGGAATTTGATTTTGTTTTCTAGAACAACAATGGAGACTCGTCCGTTGAGGTCAATTCCGAGGGAGCTGAGTAACCTTTCACATACTTCTTCATTGATACCATCTTTACCAAACCCTTCAGTAGCAGCTGAAATGTCCTTCAATTCAGAACACAATCAACTCATGGCAAGGCCTTATCATCTGCTCTCTGCTAATGGTGGAGCTGTTGGTCATATATATTCAAGTGATCTCCATAACTCTTTCGTCCCCGAGACATCAGATTGGATTCCTTCTCCACTCCCCGATATTTTTAATTTTCCTTCGGGTTCTCCCATTCAAAGCAGTCAAATGGAGGATGATGTTATCGTAGCATCTGATGAGATTCACAAACAAAGTGACTGGCCAGTTTGGGATGACCACTTGATTACTGATGGAGATTCTCTGATGTCTACTGTCTTGGAAGATCTTCTCCTTGACGCAAATTTCAACTCAGCTTCTAAGGTTGTTAATGTTGTTTCAAGTTTTCTATTTTTATACATATTGTGTTTCTCTTGTCTCCAAATATCACTATTTTCCCATCAGTCTTTTCATATTCTACACCATCAAAAGACCCATGTTTTATGAGGAGATATTGTTTCAGGTCCAGCAACCAAGTACGCAATCGCAGATTCAACAACCCCAAGTTGTTCTGCAGCAGCCTTCTCCTTGTGTGGAATCGCGACCACTTGTTGAGACTGTATCCTCAAACAGCAACAAAAATAACAATAGTAGCAACAGTAATAATAATGCAGCAGGTAAGGGACGTATGCGTTGGACGCCAGAGCTTCATGAGGTTTTTGTTGAGGCTGTTAACCAGCTCGGTGGCAGTAATAGTGAGCGTCTCTCTTTGCTTCTTGTTTTTACGATCCTTGACTCTGAATAGAGTTAACGATGATGAAGCTATGTTTGTTCTGATTCAGTGTCTTATTTTAATGCAGAAGCAACTCCTAAGGGTGTGCTGAAGCATATGAAAGTCGAAGGTTTGACTATATATCATGTCAAAAGTCATTTGCAGGTTTAGTTTTTCTTTTTTCCTAACATTTGTTTCATGCTAATCCTCATAATAATCTGTTGGTAAAAATCTACAATTTTTCTTATTAATATTGCAGAAATATAGGACAGCGAGATATATACCAGAACCATCAGAAGGTAAATACTGGCTCCTCTCTTTTATGATGAGTCTTCATATGCATTTATTTTTCTTAAGATGAGGAAAGTATTGTATTAGCTTATATATACAAATTCGATCAGCTCTTGTTGATCTATCTTACTCAACTCTTTTCTTGATATTTATGTTAAAAGGCTCTCGACATTGTTTACATGCTAATATTTTCTAATTTTCGAAACTAAGAACCCTTTTCTGGGACTCATTTAGCCTTAGCTACAATCTGAGCAGATTGTTTATGTTGATGATTTTTGTTGAACTTTCCACAGATTTTTACTTTAAGATGAATTTGTCTGATGATTAGCAGGTTCGCCAGAGACAAAGTTGACACCGCTTGAGCAAATTACATCTGTTGATACGAAACGGTGGGGTTTGGTAACATCACAATTCACAACTGCTACACCATTGAATCTTTCTAATAAATATTCATTACTGATTTTGCAGTGGGATAGATATCACTGAGGCTTTGCGACTTCAGATGGAAGTTCAGAAGCAACTGCATGAGCAGCTCGAGGTACAACGATGAACATATAATAAGTTAGCTCTGTAGTGTTGTCTATTTGTATTCCTTGAAGTTGCAAACAGTATGGATAAAAATGAGTTTGCTTTGATGTGCTTGCAGATTCAAAGAAAAATGCAACTTCGGATAGAAGAACAGGGAAAGGCTCTGTTAATGATGTTTGAAAAGCAAAATAAAGGTTTCGGCAAACCGGAACAAGAAGACAAAACAAGCGCGAAAACGCCTGAAAATGTTTCAGAGGAGTCAGATTCCCCGAGGTCAAAGCGTCCGAGAAACGAAGAATGAAGGAAACCGTTCTCGGGATGGTAGGATCATAAAACTTGTTTGGTGGAGTTGTAGAGTTTGACTTATTAGAGTTCTTCTTCAGGCCTTCTCTCTTTTTTCTTTCTTAAAACTAATTTTCTGATTCTCAGCTCTCTCTAGGAAGAAACAAAAATAAAGAGCAATTCCATCTTTGTGATGTAATTTGAATGCAGATTTTAGATTTTTTTAGTGTTTAGGTGAATTTAAAACTAAATTTTATTTCGAGCTTCTTCCTTTAAACAGCCTTTTTTTTATAATTATAATTGCATGTATAAAATCAACTCATGTAAATGGCTATAGATTAAAAGCATAAGTATAAATTTCTGTCAAATCTGATAATTACATTAACGTAGCGAAATTTTTTTTGTTTTTGCTTACAGAACAAAAGGTTAAAGTTTTGTCCCACATCGGTAAGCTAGTGAACCGTCGGTCAAAAACAGTCTCTATAAAAAAGAAGCTGGGCTTTACATGCAAATCATACCTTTCTCGGCCTTTTGGCTAAGATCAAGTGTAGTATCTGTTCTTATCAGTTTAATATCTGATATGTGGACCATCGGTCCACACGATATTAACTCTATTTTTTAAGGGAGAAAGCCCATTAAGATAGCTTGCTATCTGGGCTTTCGCGAGTCGCTCATGCGTTGCACTACTGCACGGGCCAGGCTCAGCCCGTCAAGAAATTAGTTAAAATTTCTGTGAATGTTTGAAAATTATTCTCTAAATTATTGATTAAATTAATTTGAGTGTTAAAACCTAATTAACCTACATAAGAAACATTTATTTGTTGGAGGTAAACGCTAATTAACCTACCATCTCGACAGAACAAAACGCGAAAGGGAATCCAGAGAATAGCGATAAACCGGTTCAAGGATTCCGGTTTATTCGCCCGTACCGGTGGAAGAATCCGTCGAACGCTCTTCGCTTCTACAAGCTTCTTCTCGATACAAATTCTTCTCCTCAGTTTTGGGAGATTTCTTCGAATTCGTAGGTGAGAATATTTTGATTTTTAGAATTTGTTCATCTTTAGGTTTGAGCGTAATTGGAGATATCTTTGGTCATTGGTGGTTACAGATTCGATTAAGTTCAGTGTAGGGATTGATATTTGGATTTTGGACGAAAGCGAGGGATGAGTCGTGGGAATTACAAGAACCCGTGTTTGACCATGCATCAGCCATGGGCTTCACTTCTCGTCCATGGTATCAAACGCATCGAAGGCAGATCCTGGCCTGCCCCAATTCGAGGTATTAACCCTAACTTTGAACTCTGGGTTTTGGTGGTGTGCGTCCGAGATCAGCTTTATTGATGTTTATTTTAGTTTAGTTGGAACATTGTGATAATTGCATAACTTTGAAGAAGATGATGTGGTTTTAAACATGTAATAGGCCGTTTATGGATTCATGCTGCTAGTAAAGTACCTGATGAAGCTACTATTAAAGCAATGGAAGAGTTTTACCAAGAAATTTATGCTGTTGATGGGATCACTGATATTCAGTTTCCCCAACATTACCCTGTTTCAAGACTAATAGGTATTTACTAATCATGTTTGAAAAGCAAGTTCTATGTTATAGTATAAGTAAGATCTGATTTGCTTGGATCATATATGACACCGCTTTGTTGCTATAGGATGTGTTGAGGTTGTTGGCTGTGTCACCTGCGATGAACTTCAGAACTGGGATGCTTTACCTCAAGGGGTACACCAATTTTGTTGTTGTTCTTGCTATATTCTATTCTTTGACATAGGAAACAGCTCATTGCTAATGATTCCATAGTATAATAAGCAAACCCCAACTGCTTTTGGTAATATAATAGGTGAGGCTTGAAGGACAAACCAACTTTTGTTGGCTATGTGAGAAGCCACAGGTGAAATTCACTTCAGCTTTCGGTTTCTACTGCTTTGTTTGGATTTGACTGTTTAACATTTGATTCTATGAACTTTTCCAGAAACTGATTATTCCATTTGAGATGCGTGGGTACCAGGGCGTATATAACTTAGAAAATAAGGTAATCTTGCTGTTCTCTAAAGCCTAAGAATTGGGGGTTCTGAGAGTAGTATAAGATAGTACCAGTTACTTACTGTATTCTCAAATGAAACAGATTTATGTGGCTGCAGCTAGAGGTCTTATGCCTTCTCAAAACACATTTGTTGTGAAATTCCCTCTTCCAGACCCGAAAGACCCGTTTTCCTTAAAACCTGGTTCTATTCCCTGTACGATACAAGAGAAGAAAGCACTTGGGATAGAACAAGTTACCAGTCTCACAGCTGCAATCGCCGGGGCAAAAACAGCAGCTACTCAATTCTCGAAGAAGGGACAAAGTCTCCAAACAAATAATATATGTGATTCCACAACAAGAAGCAAGAGCGAAGTTAATGAAGATGATGCAGCAGAATCCCTAGATAACCCGGTTCTTGGTTCTGGTGGAACGTCTGGCCGTACTTATACAACAAGAAGCAAGAGCAAAGGCACACAGATGGGTCAAGAAGTATGTAGTGAAAGCAGCAGCAGCAGAGTGGAAGATGATACGAAATTGACAGTGAAATGCAATGTGGAATCTAAAAGAAGTGTAGTTACAAAGAGAGAGGACAGGAATACAAGTATTGGTGAAAGAAGGCTTGATCCTGGACCTTCCCGGGTACGTATGTTTTCTTACATTAAGCGATAATTACAACAATAGTTGACTTTGTTCGTCTGATTTCATTTCACATGTGGAATTATCTCAGATTATGGCCGCTGCAATCAGGAACTTGAAGCCATCGTCTTGATGTACAGTGACAAAGTTGTACCATATTTTTGGTTTCTAAAATACATTCATTCCAAAGTTTGGCGTCAACATAAGTTACTGTTAGTTTATAGGTTTATTGTATACATTCAAGTTATTTATATGAGAGAATCTTTTTGTCCTTTTCCTAAATAATCATGTGGACTAGAACTTTATGAATATCCAAAACAAATGAATAAGTGAGAAAGAGAGAGCAATGAGTTTGGTCGATTCTTTCTATAAACTACGTTTTCGATGATTGCATATTTGCATATATATACATCAGCTCCTGTAAAATATTAAACCAGACGCATAAATAAATTGTGTGATACATAAAAGTAGCGAAGATCGTATTGTCTGTGTTTTAAAAAATAAAGATTGTTCTTTTGTTAATGCCACATCGACAAGTTAGTAAGCGTTGGTCACAAACAATCTGCTATAAAAGAGAAGCCGGGCCTGTATTTCAAATCATACCTTTCTCGGCCTTTTGGCTAAGATCAAGTGTAGTATCTGTTCTTATCAGTTTAATATCTGATATGTGGGCCATCGGCTCACACGATATTAACTCTATTTTTTAAGGGCAAAAGCCCATTAAGATAGCTTGCTATCTGGGCTTTAGCGAGTCGCCCATGCGTTGCACTATTGCACGGGCTCGGCTCAACCCGCCAACAAATTTAGTCGAATTTTTCATTAACTTTAATTAGTGAGGTTCTTTGTCTTTTTGGTCTGATTTAGAAGAACTCAAACCGGAAAAAGTGTATGTAGTTATAAAACGAAAATTACAAGCCGACAGCAATTTATATAGTCATAAAAAAAAAAGGTTTACGGCTGGTGCTAGAGTTGTTAGTCCCACATCGGTAGTTCCAAACATATCTATCACTTGTGTATATATTAGTAGAAAACTAGGACGTGTTACAATATAATGGGTCACATGGGCTTATCCAAGTTCTGATGATGTTCACTCGGTTTGGCGAGAATATGAAGACTACCGATGTACACATTTGTTTGTTTTTGATCCGTTTTGAAACTCTCTATTCGATCAAATTAGTTTTTGATAAGTCAAGTTTAAATATGTTTTTAGTATTGAAATGTTATGATCGTTTCTCTAATTTGAATAAGTTTTACGTTGGTGTACCACTTTCAAATTGTGCCACCAATGGAAGTGTGGTGGCTGCCATAACAATGGCCATGGCGAATATAAGATATATGTTTTAAAAAAAACATTTTGATACCAGATCAAGTTAAACAACTAGTTTCCATTATTCATATCCAAACAATCTGTTATTGCTATTAAAAATTGTATTGCATAGTTTTTTAGTTAATTGAAAAATGGTACTTTTGTATTTTTCATATATAGAGTTTTTTGTATATATATATATATATTTTTTTTTTTTTTAATTTTCTCCATTAAGATTACGAAATTATTTTTGGAATTAATGAGCCGGCAACATAGAACTAGAAAAGAGAGGGTTAAATTGAAAATTCATAAAGTTGGAAAAATTAGGGTTAGACTCGATCATTCATAGCTGCGACTATTCTCCTCTCTCTCTCTCTCTCTCTCTCTCTCTTATTCTCTTCGCTGGTTTTCGAAGACAAATCGAACGATGAGGGGATTGGTGAACAAACTCGTGTCCAGATCTCTCTCCATGTCCGGGAAATGGCAGCAGCAACAGCTTCGTCGTCTCAACATCCACGAGTATCAGGTTCCTCTCTTCATTTCGGTTTTGAACATTCTATAGTGTGCTAAGTTGCGTAGATTCGCTTTTCAAGTGCGAGTTTGAG
This sequence comes from Boechera divaricarpa, assembly GCA_026770425.1. Lineage (NCBI taxonomy): Eukaryota > Viridiplantae > Streptophyta > Magnoliopsida > Brassicales > Brassicaceae > Boechera > Boechera divaricarpa. Next base: position 16,445,802 of record CM049188.1, read on the forward strand.
TACGATCTGTGTCTTTATCTGTTGTTTTTGGGGTTGATCCACTGATTGATTAGTGGTAGATTGAATTGCGGTGTATTGAGTATTTCTAGGAGTTGTATTTTGAATGTTAGCACTAGTTGACATCGAATCGTCTGGGTTTAGGAAAATGTAATTTGTATTGTGTTTCTGATACAATCAGGGAGCTGAGTTGATGAGCAAATACGGAGTTAATGTGCCAAAAGGAGTAGCTGTTGCTTCTTTGGAAGAAGTTCAAAAGGCTGTCCAAGAAGTTTTCCCTAATGAAAGCGAGGTAAATTATTATAAGCACAACATTTTTGAGGGGGACTTGATTCTTAACTCTATTAATAGTTTCCTAATCGAAGAGTGCTCTTTTCGTGATACAGTTGGTTGTTAAGAGCCAGATTTTGGCTGGTGGAAGAGGTCTTGGAACATTCAAGAGTGGCCTTAAGGGTGGCGTTCACATTGTTAAACGTGATCAGGTTGAAGATATTGCTGGTATTGTGCCTGGTTTCTTGTTTATGTCCTTCAAGTGTTGATGTCTCTTTTTTGTCTCAGAATTTATTGATCCGATTCAAATTTTTTATCATTTGTAGGAAAGATGCTTGGACAAGTACTCGTTACCAAACAAACTGGACCTCAAGGCAAAGTAGTTAGCAAGGTTTGTGATCAGTTATTAATGAAGCTCATAATTGGTGTGTTTTCTTCAATTCTTGTGACTGCTCTTGCACTTTTATTTTATTCATTGTATCTTAATTTTGAACAGGTTTACTTGTGTGAGAAATTGTCACTCGTCAATGAGATGTACTTTTCCATAATTCTGGACCGTAAATCTGCTGGACCGGTATTCTACTACGCAAATGATGAATTGCTATACATTTCTCTACTTCTAGGCATGCTGTTCTCACCCCATGTCTGTAACATCTAAAATGCGTTCCTTTCCTATTTCAGTTGATCATTGCCTGTAAAAAGGGTGGTACCAGCATTGAAGATCTTGCTGAGAAGTTCCCTGACATGATTATCAAGGTTGTGACTGTTTAATTCGTACTTGATACTCTAATCTCTAGTAGAAATATCCTTCTGAGATCCTTTCTCATGCGGATTTTTGACCCCTAAATTCATGGTTTTGCGTAGGTACCAATTGATGTATTTGCAGGAATCACTGATGAAGATGCTGCTAAAGTTGTGGATGGTCTGGCTCCCAAAGGTGCTGACAGAAAAGATTCGATTGAACAAGTGAAGAAGCTATACGAACTTTTCCGCAAGAGTGATTGCACAATGTTGGAAGTGAGTCTCTCTCAGTGTCTTGTTACGAGACTTATTTTTCAGTTATCAATATCTTTTGTTGAACCCCCAAATCTCTCTTGTAGATCAACCCCCTTGCGGAGACATCCACTAATCAATTGGTAGCTGCTGATGCCAAATTGAACTTCGATGATAATGCTGCGTTTCGACAAAAAGAGGTTTTCGCCATGCGTGATCCAACACAGGAGGATCCACGAGAGGTCGCTGTCTAACTCTTGTATCATCAAGAAATCTATGTTATGTTGTTAAGTCGATAAGATATTAAAAGGAAAAGTGTGTGTTGCTTCTCATAGGTGGCTGCTGCGAAAGTTGACCTGAACTACATCGGTTTAGATGGAGAGATTGGTTGCATGGTGAATGGTGCTGGATTGGCCATGGCAACCATGGACATCATTAAATTACATGGTGGAACTCCCGCCAATTTCCTTGACGTTGGTGGAAATGCTTCCGAGCACCAGGTAAAAGAAACCTTCTTTTCTTCACTTTGGGGAATCATAATTCTTTGTGGATTAAAAACCAATTCTAATAGAGGTTTGTGACAAAAATAAGGTGGTGGAAGCGTTTAAGATACTGACATCTGACGATAAAGTGAAAGCAATCTTGGTGAACATATTTGGTGGTATAATGAAATGTGATGTGATTGCTAGTGGAATCGTGAACGCTGCAAAAGAGGTGAGTGAGAAACAACCTTGTTAGCAGAATGTTTCATATAGTAGAATATTTTCAAGATTGAAAATAAATCTGAGTTTGTGTGGAATGGCGACGACAGGTCTCATTGAAAGTGCCAGTGGTGGTTCGTTTAGAAGGTACGAATGTTGAGCAGGGAAAGAGAATCCTCAAGGAAAGTGGAATGAAACTCATAACAGCTGATGATTTGGATGATGCAGCTGAGAAAGCGGTTAAAGCATTAGCCAACTAATCAAAAGCCCGGTTTGTCAATTGTTTTATGGGTGAGGCAATCACATTTTCCTGCGGATATAATGTCCTCAAAACAGATCAATAATGAACTGGTCTCTGTTTTTTGTTTGATCCAAAGTAAATTGGAATGCTCAATATATTTTTGTATTTAACCAACTCGTGGTTGATAAGAGTTCAATTTTTTCTCATACATACCTATATAGTAACCCTTCATGAATGAAAATCCATTTTGTGGGAAACCACACAATAGGTGTCACTGAAACCACAAAATTGATCTCTCTCTCCACACAAAAGCTCTCAAGAAGATCACACGCTCTTTAATTTGTTCTTCTTGTTCTTGTCACAAAACAGAGCTTTCCCCCTGTTTCTGATATAACGTCGCAACAACCTCAAAAACTGATTAAATTTTGAGCACAAGGCGATTACAATTGGTTGAGTCCAAAAACTAAATTTCTCCCTGAATGGCTGCGGGTGTAAGATGATATTTCAGATGAGATATATATATATATATATCATCCGCTCCTGAAGTTGAAAATGGCTGCTACTTAGAAAGCGGAGAAGCAGATCCCACACTGGCGTTTCTGCTATTCGATGCTCCACAAGGTTTTTAAAAAGTTGTCTCTCACTCACTATTCAGCAACTAGGTACCGAGGCTTTGCAACGGTTGTAAGTCTTCTCCTCTTTCCTCTCAACACCATCTCTTTTGTTCTGGCAAATTTCTGACGACGTTTTTTTTTTATTGGAGCATTTTCTTATTCCATTGTCTTGCTTTCTTTCTCTAAGCGTTTGTGTTCTACTTGATTCTTCGAGCTTTTTATACTGTTGGTTAAATTCAAAATTATTTACCTAAGGGTGGCCAATCTATGTTTTGGTTTAGGTTGTTTAAGTTTTGGATTGGATTTGGTTTTTTTTTTGGCTTAAGAAATATTGTACCAAAATCAATCCAAATAACATTCGATTAAGGTTTTTTTTGGTTTTAGATCAGGTTTAAATTGTTTGGATCTTAAACAATTTGACCACAATTAACACAAATCTAATTTAAGTTGTAAAAAATTTCTTGCTTATTTTTTTTATAAAAAAAAATATATGACAATAACATCTAAACTAAATGTCTAAAATTTGAAAAATAATTAATAAAATATTGAAATAAACAAAAACATTGTCTTCCACATCCTAAATTAAAAATCTAGTAGTATAAGAAAACAGCCAATGTGATTGGTAGCATGTGTTATCTTTGATTTTACTTGAAAATCATAATTTTTTGTTTGTTTGAAAAAGAATGTATTTCATAGTTAAGTAAAAAATGTTACCAATCATGAATTAATCCAAAAATTTTGAAGTTCAGTTTGAGTGTTAATGTGTTATGGTTGATTTACAATTTTGAGTTATATTTGGAAAAGAGGAAAGAGACGTTGCAGGATAAAAGAAAAGAAACTCTGGCGGTGTTTCTCGATGAAAGGCAAAAAGATGTTTTCTTCTCTGGCACACACTTGGCTATACTGTTTAAACAGAGAAACATAAAACTGAGTTTTATACCTGCTGAGTTTGGAAAATATTATCTTAGGAAGAGATTGATGTAGGTGTGAGGAACGCAAAGCAAATAATTTTACAAGAAAAAAATATATAGTAAAATGCATATACTTGTTTAGTTCATGTTCTTAGATTTCCTGACATTGTACTATCGATAAATGCTTCGACATGCCTAGGCTTAACAGGGGTCAATTTGAATACCTCGAACAAATTAGCAAGAGGCCACGAAGCCTTCTTAATAGCAGCTGGGAACTCTATGAACAGAAAACTTGATAGTGCATTGTACTGTCTGCGATCTTGATGAATAGGTCATTAATTCGTAACACTTTCATCATCGTGGTGAAATTCATAAACAAACATAAGAAGAACCCAACGTTGATGTACTTCAATGTCCTTTGTAAGATATAAAAAGGTCATACCAATATTGAGATCATTCCACGAGCTCGTAATAAGAATAAAAAGGCCATAAATAGGTCTGAATTCTCCCTTTGCAATTGTAAAAGTCTACCATATCCATGGTGCAGAAAAAGAAGAGTCATCAGGTTTCCAAGGACTGGGATCATTAATACCACTAAAGTTTATCAGAACTGGGCGTGAACGTCACTTTGGCATGAGATTGTGTTACGCATGAACAACTGAGCGCAGAGCTCGGATACGTACGAGAAAAGTGAATGGAGGTGAAAATGGCATAGACATCTGTTGAACTGTGAATAACTTATTTAGTTTGTGAACTTGGTAAGCAAGCAATAAATTTTTATTTGAAATCAATAAAAAATGGAGAATTTTGAGAAATTTAAATACAAGTTACAACGGAAACATTTAGTTTTTCCTTTCTCTTCTATTTTCTACATTTTTTGTCTGAAGGTTATAAAAAAAACCTCTCTTAAAAACCATAGAAATGCTCGCGAATTTCTTCTTCAATGATACGACGACTAGAATAGACAAAGCCTCTTGTACAATTAAGGTAACTTTGAAATATTAAAACCACCCAACCAACGACCAAGTTTTTTGAGGAGTGCATCTAAAAGATCCATAAAAATATCCATATCACATGCTGATCTAGTACCAAAACTGCCAAAAAATCCAAAAAAAAAAAAAAAATCCACATTGAGAGATTATATAAGTTCCTATCTGAGACCTACATAAGCATAGAGTCACCTAATTTCCCCATTTTCATAGAAATGTCTCATTATTTGATATCTGACTTATATCAAAACTGCAAATTGTAATGTTGGTGCTTCATGGCCATAGTCTTTGCGTATCACAAATCAAACTAAGTGGCATAATGTTTGTTCATTTCATTTGCACCACTCTCGTTTTCTACATAACTGGATCTTATTCAAGATTGTGAGTCATATCAGTTGTTTTCAATATTAAAAGAATGCTATTTATGTGATGTGGTTAGCTAGTGGAATTGTCAATGCTGCAAAACAACTGATTTGCATTTGGATAATGCCGCCGAGAAAGTGGTATAAGATTAGTCTGATTTCGGTTTATACTCTCATGTTATAAGAAAATAGAAGACAAAAAAAACTTCTTGCATAGTCAATGAACATTACAAGAATATATGAATACTAAAATCTAATGTCGGTGTGTTCAATGAAAATTAGCCATGTGGAGCAGCAAAGTCTCTATGTCTCTCTTTTCAAAAATCATCTCTATTGTCGAATTGAGGCATAGATCTCACGGAACCAGTCTCAGACATATATTCCGACATGTTATCCACATCAGATCTTCTTGTCGATCGGGATGACCCTCCATTACCGGGTTCTTTCGTCTTCTTCTTCCTCCTCGATTTCTTTGGAATTTCCGGTAGTCCACGAGGCCAAGAAGAAATGTCGTCTTGCTCTTCAGTCACTCCCTTTGGTCTGCTCGACGATGATGATGTGCCTTTGTTCGAAGAGCGGCGTTTAGTTTTGTCTGATGATTTTTCTTTTGTCGGAGAACCTTTCTCCGACGCCGATTTCCTCGTAGATTTTGGTAGTTTTGGCAAATCTCTGGACCGACCACCACATTCCGACAAACATTTTACGGATGAATCATCTTCTCCGCCTCCTTGACCAGATTCGAAACCCCCGCCAGATTTAAACTCGGTCATCTTTCAAATCATCACATTACAACCATATCAATGCGACATTTTTTAACGTTTTAAGTCAAATATATATCATCAAGTTTCTTCTATATATGAACTCGTAGATTTGAGTCAAATATTAATCTAGAGATCTCTCATTCAACCAAATATGTATATTATAAAACAATCGTTGGCCCTTTTATCACGACTATTATTTATACTTTTAAGAAACAAAAGAAGTAGAAAAGAGTATACTCTTTTCATACGTAGCTAGTAAAAACATACCCAGCTTGGTGCGGTGGCATTATCAGATGGTCCATCCCAACCGATATGGGCAACATGTTTTACATCCGTTGGATTTCCGATCTGTATTTCTTCTTCTTTTCCACTTTCTACCATCATTTTTTAATCAACACCACACCAAAAAAAAAAAAGGTATATTAAATCATCATATATATTCATCCTCAATCTACACAGACGTACTTACAATGCATGCATGCAAACTTTCTACGTGATTGCATCATAATAATTCAGAACTAATAGAGTTCGAGTTTACGTAAAAACTTTGATAAGAAAAAGAAGAAGAAAACAAGAGATCGAGGGTGAACTTACCAAATACTTGAGAAATGTATCGGAGCCCTTTCAAGAGGCTTTTCATCTTGGAGCTTGACATTGTGAGTTGCATAGATCTCTTTTTCGGTTTATGATTTTTTTTTATATTTTTTTTTATTTTTTAAATTAATAAGAAGAAGGGGAAAATTATTCCATGCACGAAAAAAAATATTTATTATTCCGGAAAACTATTATTTCAAAATTCACTTTTCCCATAAAATAAGAAGTTGGTGATAGTAAAAACTGAGGAAAACAGAATAAAAATGTAGAAGAATATTTCATATATAGCTCAAGACTCCAAAATATTCTTCGGAGAGAAGCAATAATTCATCTCAGAAATTTTGTAGGTTTATCTTTTTGCAGACTCTTCTATCAAAAGAACGAATTGAAAACGTGAAAGAAAGTTTAAAGATAGATAAAAAAATTCCTTTTAAATTCACCTACAAAATCCTCAGACTAATTCAGGAGGAAAAAAAAACATCAAACGAAAAAACTAAGAAACAAAAATGAAGGAAACTAAGAAAATGTTTGCTTGAATGATGGGTGGAGAGCGTATAAAGGTTCGGCAAAAAAGAGTGGAAAATGTTTGTTTAAACCAAATTTTTCGTTAATCTGATGGTTACAATTTGTTTATCTATTCCAATCAGAAATAAATCAAATTGGAATTAGTATATAAAAATACGTTTTTCTGTTCCATCAAATGAAACTAATGAATAATCATAAAAATAAATTTCATTTACCTTTTTTGTCTCAATTTTTTTTTTTTATCTTAATATTATTTAATGTATGTAGAGAATGTCATAATTAAGAAAATGGCAATGAGAGATTTTGCAATACCAAAAAATGGGTTAAAACATATTTTAAATAGTTTGGTCCTTGTCATTGAACTCTATATTTTTTTTTTTTTTTTTTTTTGTATATAGACGTCTAATTTATGAAATTGACTATGTTTCTGTCATATAAATGTGTGATAAAAATAAGTAATACAATTTTTATATATTGAGACAGTATTTATTTACGAAAAATACCAAATTAGTATATTTTATATCCTTAAGTTTTTTTGTCATTTGCTAATAGCAAATAAACAGATTACTGTGTACTTAATTAAAATAATCAATTATATATTTTAAAAAATTTCCAAAAATAATAAGCATTCCTGCAAACACACAGACAAATGTGAAGAAAAAATATCAACAAGAATAAAATAATGTAAGGAGGTTAGTGACCCGTAGAGTTCTTCCAATGAATTACAAAAGAAGGAAAAGAATAAATATCACGGAGTTCATCATTCGTATAACTGAAAAACGGCACACAGTTTACCACAACATACATAAACATCAGAAAATGAACAAATTAAAGAAGAAAATAATCATCAGAGCATTCTCATCAATCTCCTTCCAGAACCTTTCAAGAAATTTCTGGCCGACGATGAACAATTTTCTGATCAAAAACTGTATTAGTATCTGTCGATATATAAACCCGTCGAGTGGAGGCTTCGAACAAATCTTTATTGCCTATTAGCCTGCAAGAAACACACAACATATGCATTAGTATAAATGTATATCATATCTTCCACAACTTATAATGAGTGAAAGAAACCTTTTTCAGGAATTTTTCATGGATTTTCAACGCTTCTTTACATGCTTTTTTCGCATCAAGATTACCCGCAATGTCTCCTAGTATCTGCAAACCAACTTAAACTTTGAAGTTCCAGAGTTTTTTCCTTTTTGGCTTTGAGAGAACGAGTGAAAAGATAAAGAGAGAGACCTGCACAACATCGTCTAAGCCTTTAGCCTCCTTCAAGAGACGTTTGTTCTTTGTCTGTAGAACGCTTGCGACCACAAAGACAGCAAGCGTATTGCGATGTTGCTCGTTCTGCCCTCTGTTTATGTATTTCCTTTCAAACTTGCCATACCGTTTTAGTAACTTGGGGTCGGATGCTGTGTTGTCTCGGTTTTCTAGTTCCTCATATGTTGCAAACATGGTTGGATTGTACTCCATCGCCCACATCAGCTGCAACCATAATCCATCTCACATTATTCTCATTACCGAACAGCAGAAAACGCGAAAAAAACATCATAACCACACAGCAAGATCTTCCGGCTTCAGAAACAATCACAGCAAGTAAAACCAGGAACCAACAGAAGAAATGCAGAAAGTTTGAATATGAACAAGCAGTGTTATTACCTCCCAAAGGTACATAGCGTCAAGGAAGGAGAATTCTCTCCTGAAAAGTACCATCAACATCCGAATAGCAAACAGATACTCCCCACCATCGAGATCCTCTGTCACGTTAACACGTTTTAGCCCACCAATAAGAAGAGTGTTCGTAATAGCAAAACACTCTTACCTAGATGTTGATGGAGACGAGGATCCACTGTTTTAATGACCTGTGAGAGCACACCCAGCTGAGTCTGGACACCCATTGATGTTGCTGTTGCCCTGAAATTTTCTCTCTGAAATTCAAGAAAAACAATTAACCGTGAATACAACGGTCTGGCGATGACATAAAACAGGAGAAGTTATGTCATAGGTTATTAGTTATTACTAGTCTCCGCATTGCCCGCTCAAAGCACCAGAAAGCGTCGGCTTCATCATCAAAGAGGATTATCATTGGGGAACATATATCATTCATTCCTAAATGAGTAGACAAAGTGGATTAGTTCTGTTTCTATTCTTTTTTAAGATTAATCGTTAACAGCAAGAACACTTACCCTGAACATAGCCAATATCAAGATTCAACCATGTATATATGGCAAGAACGTCCCATAGTTTTGATTGATTAGTATCATTCTCATAAAAGCAGAGATACCGATCTGTTCTAGCAACATCAAGGCCTGCAACAAAATTTCACCATATTAGGTGTACAAGAAAATGTAAAAACATGTTATAAACACAATCAGATAGGACTACACTTATATATGTAATGGCATACCGATCTGGTGCAGTGAAAGCATCCATTGGAGCACTCTCTCATCTGTAACGGGGTTTTTCACGACCCATCCTTGATTTTCTACAGAAGATTCATCTATTGGCTTCCCATTTTCTGAAACCACTGCCATTGTGACGTACTTGCCACTACCAATGACAGGAACCATTTTCTTACATTCTTCTTTCCATGCGCCATACTGCTCCCTTAGATGATCAATAAATTCAAAGTAAGCCATGACGTGATGGCATCTATAAAACTACTTAATGATTGAGCAGATATCATCAACCAATTCAATAGTACCTTCTGCGATTCCGCAGCCTGTTCCTTTCCTCAAAAGTGCTGTCTGGATCGTAACACCCTAACAAAAACTCCCAAACAGCGCCTTTGATCGAGGGATGAATTCCCTAACAAAGAAACCAAGTGAACAACAACAACAAAAAGGGCATAGATCGAAACAAGATCACGACAACAAAGTAGACTCACTCCGCGTAGTATACGTCTAAGCACTTTTTCCATATCCAAATGGCCATCTTCAGCAAACGCAGCGTGCCATCTTCTAGCACTTAGAGTTTTTCCAGCCTGCAAATTACATATCATTGATAAATCATTTCATCAGCTACAAACATGAGCTATAATCTGATAAGACCCCTAAATTTCAATTCCTCAAGATATAAATGATTGAGAACACAAACCCTTGATTTAAAACGGGTCCTTGGAACATCTGGTTGACATTCTGGTCTAACTGGATAGAAACCTTGCAAATCTTCTCCTCCGGATTTCCACATAAATCCGCAGCAAATCATTCAACCTTCTTCTCAATTTTTTTTTGTATAAACCAAACTTATAGTTTTATAGGCAATCATCCATCTCCCACATAAATCATTCATGGACCACTATACAATAAAACCCAGGATCAGGAAGGAGAAAAAAATGAAAACTTTACAATATGTAAACGAAAACACAAGGCAGATAAGAAGAACAAGGTAAAATGGTTTTGCAAAGACGAAGCTCCCAAGCCTCAATAATATCTTAAAATCAGCATCAAAACATCATCATTATCATTTGGATAATCCAGAATCCGATTAGACCCAACAATTTGAAATTATTTACAAAGATTACGAACATACAGGAAGAGATTATGCAGATTGAGATCCTAAACAGCCGGACTCTCGACGAAGAGACATGCCCGTCCTCTTCTTCTTCTTCTTCTTCCATCATTCATTTTTCTATTTCTAGGAGGACTTGCCATTTCAACCGAACCAAGCCGAATTTATCTTCGATTTCGATTTATACATTAAACCGATCGGTTTTGGTTTTGGTTTTGGCGAAAATGGTGAGAGATGTTCATCTTCAATCGATTTATACATTCTCCTTAAACGACGCCGTGTAATGGCTCCATATGTATTGGGCCTTTTAAATTATTAGTGGGCTTATAATATGCTAATGTGCCTAATTTTATCAAAACCCTAATAATCTCTTCGGCACTTTAAGAATCTCTTCGCCGCTCAATTGCTTCCAATCTGTTTCTTTCAGCCGGCGAAAATGGTGAGAGATGTTCATCTTCAATCGATGTATTTTAGTGTTTCTGAAAGCCTTTTCGTTTTGTTGAAACACTTGATTTTGGGTTTTGCCGTAGCTTCTCTTTCGAATTTGTTATCTTTCTAGTGGCAGATTCATATAGTTTTTTAACCTTCGAACACTTTTGTGTGTATTTTTGAAGGGTTTTAAGAGATTCGTGGAGATTGGGAGAGTGGCGCTGGTTAATTACGGCAATGATTACGGAAAGCTCGTGGTTATTGTCGATGTGGTCGACCAAAACAGGGTAATTTTCGTATGCAAGCTCTGTTTTTTTTCGATTTGGTGTCGTAATCAATATCACTATGATCTAATATCAACTGTATCTCGTTTCTGTACTTAGTTGATACAATAGTTATGATGCTAGGAATATAATTTGTATGCTTAGTTCAGTAGTTGTGATTAGGTAGTAATTTGGATTTTGGCTGAAATTATAAATCTTTGAAATGGTTCTGTTTTGTTTCTTTTTAAAACGTCTAAGTCTCTGTTTATCTTGTTCTTTTTAGGCACTTGTGGATGCCCCTGACATGGAGAGGATCCAGATGAATTTGAAGAGATTGTCTCTTACTGACATCGTCATTGATATCAACAGAGTGCCCAAGAAGAAGATTTTGATTGAGGCAATGGAGAAGGCTGGTGAGTTTGTTGAAACATACTTCAATTTTGATTATTTCTGACGTTTTATAACCTGGTTGGGGGGGTCGGGTCATCTGAGCTGTAAACATATATGCAGATGTGAAGAACAAGTGGGAGAAGAGTTCATGGGGTAGGAAACTTATTGTGCAGAAGCGAAGAGCTGCCCTCAATGATTTTGACAGGTTCAAGGTCATGTTGGCCAAAATCAAGGTTGGTATATCTATTTTTCTTGGTTTCAACTGTGTGTTTTGTCTGCATCTATATAAGATTTTTGAGCCAATTACTTCGTGCAAATATAGATGTGTTTTTTCCATTGAAACTAGTGCTACATTTGCCATCGGTTTCAGTTTAGGGTGTTTGGTTTCTGTTTATGTGCTTTAGTTTTGGAATAATACAATCTAAACTTTAAAACTGTATCTACTACTACATTTCACCATCTTCTTGGGTTTATGTTTGGGTTTTTAAGTTTCTGGTGTAGTGTTTATGTGGTTTCGTTAGATACTGATTTGTTTTTGGTTTGTATTAGAAGTTTGGTTTATGAAAATACATATAAATGTTATCGAGTGCAATGATAAAAATCTAGTGCAACTTCTAATTTAAGAATAATGTTCTGCTTTTGCAGAGAGCTGGTATCGTGAGGCAGGAGCTTGCTAAGCTAAAAAAGGAGATCACTGCTTGATTTCTTACTTAATTATTATCATCATAATCACCACCAGTTTATTTTTCTTGAATTTGTTTTTAGTGCAAATTATGTCAGGCTGTTTAGCCATTTTGGGGATAATTAATCAAAAGGCATTATCTTCTTTACTCCTCTCTCTCTCTCTCTCGTACGCTTGTACAACCATTGACATCATCATCGAGTACTGGTCCTTCCTTAATGGTAGGGTTTCTTCCTTCTTTCAAGGAGAGCCCTAGTAACGGATCTATCCTTCCATCTCACAAAACCTGTTCCGTTAGCTACTGATTTTTTGCTATAGAATATTACACAGTTTAGTCTTGGCTCCAAAATCAATTACTGAACAAAATAGAAAATTTCCCAAGTCCTGGTCTGATAGGCCTTTAAAACTCTATCTATATAGGACTTCATCGTCTTTTTTCGAAATCAGGTTCAGATACTCAAACTGATGTTTCAACTGAGAGCAGTTCTGACTTCTGAGGAGGAAGTTTAGAGCTCTGACGAGGAGGAGGTTCCCTTTAGTGATTTCTAAGAAACAGAGGAGGCAAGAGAGAAATTCTAAGGGGAAGAGCCCCAAGTCTAAAAATCATTAATTATGAAGATAGACACTTTTTTGTTGGAACGTCAGGGTCTTTAATCAATCTATTAAGCATAGGAACTTCAAGAAATGGATCAGACTTAACAGCTTTTGGTAGTATTATAGAGACTAGAGTGAGGTTTCTCAAGTCTCAGAAGTATTTAAAATCAACCTTTCCTGGATTGAATTTTGTTGGGAAATACGAGTTTGCTGAGTTAGGGAGGATTTGGGTTGTTTGGGACCAGTAGTGATGCTGTCCATCCATTCAAAGTCAAGTCAGATGATCACTTGCATTGTTCATCTGCCTAACACTAGTAAGGAGGTAGCAATTTCCTATACATATGCAGTTAACTGTAAGTACGGTAGACAGCAGCTTTGGGAGGATTTAGAGAGGTTGGCATCAGATCCTATTATCTCTTCTAAGCCATGGGTGGCAATGGGCGACTTCAACCAGGTCTTGCATCCTTCTGAGAGCTCCTCAGGGGGTACGAAGATTTCTAAGGGAATGAGGAGGTTTAGGGAGTGTACTATCAACGGTGGTCTCCTAGACTTGTCATACAGAGGTAATGTCTTCACTTGGTGGAACAAAAGGGTCATCAATCCTATTGCCAAAAAACTGGACCGGGTTATGGTGAATGATCTCTGGCAACTAGAGCTTCCAATGGCCTATATAGAGGGGAATGGTATGTTTAGTTTCTCTAAAAAGCTCAAGCCACTAAAAGGAGTCATAAAAGACCTTAATAAGGAGCACTTTTCAGGCCTAGAAGAGAGAGTCAAAGAGGCTCATTCCATATTGAATGCTTGCCAGACCAGGCTTCTAAGTAATACACCCTCTCATCTAGCTGCTATAGAAAAGAAAGCACATAAGGATTGGCTCATCCTAGCCTTGGCTGAGGCAAAAGTTCCTTCACCAAAGATCTAGAGTGAAGTGGGCGGAGTGTGGAGACACCAATTCTGCTTTCTTTCACGGAATGGTAAATACCAGAAGAGCTATCAACCAGATTCAATTCTTGGAAAACAAATGAGGGCAGAGAATGGATGATATAGAAGAGGTCAAAGCTCATTGTGTGGACTTCTATGTAGATCTACTTGGGGGGTGATTCTCCAGTGTAAACAGAGATCGTATAAGGAGTCTCACTCCATTTAGATGTGATCAAGATACTGAGAGGGTCTTGAAGATACTCAGATACTTCATTCCTGAAGCCACTAACAAGATTTTTGGTTGTTAATGCAATAAGACGTTGATAGCACAACTTTCAAAGATGAAGTTTTTATGGACACGACACTCCTCTGCAGTTAGCTCCATTGATAATTTTCAGGAACATTGACCGTGAAATCCGAAACACGAGAACTTCAAGAAGACACAGCAAGCGTTGGAGAAAACTTATGCTACTTTGGATCCGGTGAAACACCATCACCCAATATCTAAATTTATTGTAACCTTGTTTTTACCCTTTTTTTTTTGCCAAGGTTACTTTTGATATAGTCTATTGCTCTCTTGTAATACTTTTAACTTCATTAATTAATGATATTAAGCCACTAAATTCTTGATACAAGAAAGCAACTGAAACAACAACATTTCATACAAAAAAAAAAAAAACAAGCCCTCATGAGAGACTTTTTAATGCATCTCCACCATAAGATGATTCCTAACGACGAAACTCTTGTTGTTTTTGCTCCATGAGACGATTGAATCTGATGAAGGATCATCCACCAGCTGATATATACCGAATCTCATTTTTGTGTTTTATTTTTTTAATCAAAACGACATTGTTTTGTAGTTTAACCAGAAAATTTCAACGGAAATTTAATCCCGTTGTACTCCGCTCTAGATCTTCTGTATATTCAAAAACATGTGAAAATTACTGATTTATTTTTTAAGCAGATACCAATACATTTGATTAGATAATTTTATCTTAGACCCGTACTAGTTAGTTATAACATCAACACAACAACATCTGTCTCTAGTACAATAGCCATAATCATATTTTAGTTGTATACAAAAACGATCGCAGGCTTGTAACCCAGCGTAATCACACAAAGTAAGGTCGAAGCAAGTGTTTCTCCTACGCCCTATTCCATAACCTATATACAGTATTAACAATAATCAATATAACCCATTAACAAATTAAGAGTGAAATAATCACGTTCATAATTACAAAATGAAGGTATATATAACAATAAAAACAATTACCCGGACTTCTAGCAGTCGGAGTACAATGAACAAATGATATGATGAAGAGGACAGTACAAAAAAATGCGACTAAAGTTTTCATAGTGATAGCCATTTTTGGTGATTTTCTCTCTCTCTCTCTGTTTTTTTTTTTTAAATGAGTTTTTCTTTACCTAGACTGATTGTATATATAAGAACACAAATATATGTTAAATGTCTTTTCTTTTTCCTGGTCAAAGATGCAAAACAATACAATCTTTTAATTTATTTCCTTATAGATATATTGTAAGAAAAAAACACATACAAAATTATATTTTTACCTTATTACTGTTTGAACATTTGTGAGATAATATTTATTATTTTATTCATAATTAAATATGTAATTTTTCAGCATGTTTAGTTAAGTTTTTTTAAAATATTATGTAAAAGTTCTGTTGGTTGCAAATATTCAAAATTATTGATATATATTAATTAATAGTCCTTTGCTTCACAAAAAATATCGGATGATATTACGTACAATTGAATTTGTTCGTTGTAGAAAATGTTGAAAATAACTAGTAAGAAGTAGGGTAGAGCTTTGGTCAAATATTACAGTATTTTGGTAGACTTTTATTGACAGAATTTGCCGATCTCTTTGGCAGAATATTTCTGGCAAAGTTAGAGTATATCTTCTTCAGACGGTTGACAGAGCTATAACAGACTCTTGGTAGAGATTTTGGTAGTCTTTGCAACATTAAGGTTATAAAAACCTAAAAAGTAAAAAAATAGTAATTGAAACCTAAATCCCTGTATATGAATCGAATTATGCTTTCAAGTATATATATATACAAAATAAATATCTTTAGTTTATCTTCAACACGAATTTTATTTCGGCAAGCAAAATTATAAACAAGATTATATTAAAACATGTATTTTTCATGTCAAATAAGAATCAAACTGCGTCTTGTCCAACGATAACAGGAGTGGTCGGTTTGTATTTTTGCTACCGCCTAAAACATTGGGACACAACTCAACTCCAACCTTGACAAATAAAACCTCTCTTCTGTTTTAGCAAGCTTCAGATTTTTCTTGCTTTGGCCTCACTTCGAGTTCTGGTGGTAGAAGTTTCAGAAAGCTTCCCTGAACAACTGGAGGAGTAGGAGGAGGTCGATCACAAGGCGGTCTCGACGTTGTTTCCGATGAATCCGAGGTCTCCGATGATCCATTATCTATGGGAAAAGTTCAAAACACACAAAACCAATAAAAATCACATTCAAGATTCACATTGAAATAGCCAAATGTTGAACCAGCAAAAGAGGTTGTTGTGTACCGAAGAGTGACTTGACCATTGGTCGCGTCGACTTTTTCTTCTTCTTTAACTCCGCTACAAAACAACATTAAAGCATTAGTAACATTCAAACTAAATTGCAATCAAATACAAGAACCAGTGATCAAGTAAGTGTGTACCCATTCCAGGAACTTGGTAATCATTAACAATCTCAAAGTTCTTGTATGTATACCCTACGAAGTTTATGTCTTTTGACGACAACATCTGCAGAAGTAAAAGCGGAAACCATTATACATAAAGGAATGTAAGAAGAAAGCAGTTTTGAATCTCCGCAAGCAATTGTGTTCAGAGATAGGGAATATGGTTTTGCCTTCCTCCATGGGCCAGACTTGGATGATGTCTGAGTTTGCGATTCAGACTGCATTTCCAAATAACACAAAGAATTAATCAATCTGCAACATTTTTCCGTATAGGAATCGATCTTATGCTTCCAACAAATCCAAAAGAAATATGATGGAATAAAAGATTTGTTACCTCGTCAAACTTCTCAAAATTCTGCGTGTCTAAATCGTCATTGACCTCTGGAACAAAAGCTGCATCCATATCGAATATTGTATCCCAATCAACAGTTTCAAACCATGGATGAGCCTGCAAATGCAGAAAACAAATCATGCATTTTAATCTCACAGGCTTTGGATTATATATATTGAACTCTGCTATCCATAATCAAACTACATTAAAAGACAAAGTCGCTTAGTTGTGAATATGAGAAACTATTCATGCATCCAAACAAAAAAAGCTTTTACAGAAATCAGTACAAGTACACCTTTATTTCATCAGCACCTTTGGAACCAAGCCGACGTCTGACACTGCACAACAGACTGTTAATAAGATCTTTTGCTTCCCTTGACAATATTGCTTCCTCTGGAAACTTCAAATGACTTTTCCAGTTTACTATCTGCAACCATCAGGAACAAGAGTTTGATGTGATGTCACTGGAAGGTAAAAAATCTCATTCTTGTGATTGTTTTCTTTGTTTTCCTTGTCAGTATTTTTCCGAAAATTACCTTTCTACAGGTTGACATAGGATCATCTGAATAAAACGGCGGATATCCTACAAGCATTTCGTACATTATAGCTCCAAGAGACCACCTACAGAGCATTTCATTGAGCAAACTGCATTAGCGTCCTATGCAGAGCACAAATGTAGACAGTGTCACCAAATACTGCTTCAAGATGGTCCCTTTAACTAAGTAATGCATCATAAGAGTAGTAGCTAAAACCCATCAAGATGTATACTCATTCAAATGTGAGTATGGGCTTGAGGCCAGTGGTAGCTAAGAGACAAAAGCAGCTAGAGGTAATAAACAAGGATTGGTTAACAAGATCCAGTTCAGGATTACCAAACAAACACATTCTTGACTGCGTTTGAGTCTGAAAATCATGCAAAAGCGTAGAGGTGCACAACACCAAGACAATGTACTAACTTTCTTCTCTTTTCAAATTGGCTAAACACATCAGAATATGATGGAGTATGTAAGCTCATTGTCTGTGATAATGGCACTGACAAAAAAGAGATTCTCAACTGCTTACCAGTCACACTCCATTGCATAGCCTTTCTTCAATAGAACTTCTGGAGCTATGTAATCTGGTGTGCCAACTGTGGAATAAGCCTGTCGTTTCATGTGTTAATCAGACACATACAGAGGGAGAAACTCATCGAAAATCTCAAAGGTGAATTTGAAGCCTTACTAGCGTTCTCCTGTTCCTCTGCCAATGTTCAAGTTGTTCCTGCTGTGTGCGTTTTGGAGCAGTTGATCCGGCCTCTTGCTCCGTAGATCCATTGGCATTGTTTGAAAAATCGTTTTCTCCAATGGCACTGCAGTCCAAAGGTTTACACAATCCAAAATCTGACAGTCTTAGATGCCCATATCTGTCAAGCAGCAAGTTGTCTGGCTTGATATCCCTACAAAAGCAAAAAGAAGAAGATAAGCTCACCCAAAATGCAAGAAAACAATTAATTAATGGTGTTTGATTTACTCCCACAGAACCTGTGGATGTAATTGTGCTTGTGGATGGACTCGATAGCGAGAACTGTCTCAGCGACATAGAACTTGGCCTCCTCTTCTGTCAAAGTATCTTTGCGCATCAGAAGAGTCATCATATCCCCACCAGGCAAATACTCCATCACAAGGTAAAGATGGTCATCATCTTGAAATGAACAGTAAAGCTTCACTATGTAGTTACTGTCCACTTCCGCAAGTAAGTTCCTCTCTGCTCTTACATGTTCAACCTTGAAAAAAATGAGTTATGGAGTCAAAGGATTATTGATTCACAGACAATACCATCAAGTAGCAATAGATAGGGAAGTCTCACCTGCCCTCTGCGAAGCATCTCCGCCTTCTTGAGCTTTTTCATTGCATAAACTTGACCTGTCGTCTTTTCTCTACAAACTCTAACCTAGAGAAACAACAACATATCCTTTTAACAACCGAAAAAATTTGTATTCCCACGTGGATGGAGTCAAGAAAACATACCTCCCCAAATGCACCTTTCCCAATCATTGTAAGCAAATCAAAATCAGCAACGCCTAACTTATGGCGTTGAAGGCGCATGTACTCTGTCTCCTTCTTCTCCAAAAACTTGAGAAGATTATTTTGATCTTCTTCAGACACATCAGCATCTGCCAGCTTCTGCTCTAGCATGCTTCGCCTGTTAAAATATATATGAAGAACCAAGAAAACACACTAAATCACGCAAGAAAGTTCCATTCACAAATAAGAATCTACATTTTGGTTGAGAAACAAGATAATACCTTTCTTTCCTCTCTTGTAGAATCTTCATCTGCTCTTTGTAATGATTCTCAATGTATTGTTTAGCTGCTACAACTTTCTGTTTGGTAGTGTTTGAAACAGCTTCTTCATCAGTTTCGACGTTGAGCTCATCGGCAGAGCCATTACTTCCACCTCCACCACCTGAAGTACCTTTA
The DNA here is from genome assembly GCA_026770425.1 of Boechera divaricarpa. Classification (NCBI taxonomy): domain Eukaryota; kingdom Viridiplantae; phylum Streptophyta; class Magnoliopsida; order Brassicales; family Brassicaceae; genus Boechera; species Boechera divaricarpa. The sequence continues at coordinate 16,465,060 of CM049188.1, forward strand.
TATCTCGATCCTCCACGCATCTGCCGCTTCTGAAACCAACCCTTTGCCGAATCCATTACTATTTAACACACCCCACACAGATTTAAAAAAAAAAAAAAAAAAAAACTCAAATTTCACTGATGATTCATCATCTTCTCGACGAATCGTTCTGTACAATAAACAATAATTTCGAAATCAACACACATCACTATAATAAAAGCATCAACTTACGAATTGGAATCATCTGAGAAAAACTGATCCAAAACACACATTATGAAATGAAATTACGATCAATGAAAAGAACAAAGCTAAGACAAAATTACAACCTTAACGTGACAGATTCAAAGCGAAGCAAATCTCAAATCAGGAAGGAAAACAAAAGGCTCGGTGATCGAAAGGAGAAAGAGAAGAAAAGAGGAATTGAATGAGCGTGAAACTCTCTCGAGCGTAGCACCTATTTCGCATGAATCTTATGGTATACCATACATATATGTAGGTTGGTGCATATACACGTTGATGAAGAAAGGATCAATGTCTGCCTCGTTCTTAGCGTGATTTCCTCTTATGCTTTCATGCAGACTTTTTCTCTCTTTCTTCTTCTTCTTTTTTTTTTTTTTTTTTGGTTTTAGAAAATTCAAGTTTAAAATATGTTTGGATTTTTATTTAATGAAAAAAAAAAACTTTTAACTATTTTCGGTAGTCAATAACCAAACCAAATTACAAAATTTAGAATTTATACACGTCTAATACAGGTAAACTTGATTCAAAAGTCCACAAAATCTATAACATTTAACAGATAAAAGCAAAGGACCATTTTAACCTTGAGTCGTTGCAACTAAGTCCACGTGATGTATTAAACCCCCTGAACAGACAAAACACTCTACCTCAGTCAATAGGTTACAGCAGAACACAAGTTATAGAACGGAGATTCTCTTTGTTTATCAAGCTGAATCAAGACTAACAATATCAAAACTATCTTAAAAAAAAAAAAAAAAATCAACGTAGGTGATGTATGAGACAATGAATGCTTTGAGACTTCTATTGAAATTTACTCTGGGTGCTGACACAGATATGCTCTAATACTGAATCACTTTTCTGATCTTAAAGCTGCGTCTCCAAACCAATTATCAATATGGGATTGTAAGTTACAGCTTATCAAGCAGACACAGCATCCATTCATAATCATTAACAACCTCAAAATGTCGAACAAATCATATAAAAACCTTGTTAATCAGGGTAGCTACGAGATTCAGATGGTCTGATCACTGGGAAAGGAGGCAATCTCAGCACAGCTTCTTCTGTCTCCATTGGATCCGATCTCAGAATCTAAGAAAAAAAGACACAAACTGCATTAAGTTCAACAAAATCATTCAAGATAATACTGAGAAAAATAAACCTAGGAACAATTGGACTCCAGATGAATGGTACAAATAGATGTTACATCTACACTTCAAACGATTGACACAAAACAGTATGACCCGCACAAGAATCAAATAACTGAGCATTTCGTAATGAAAAAAAGAAAAAAAAATCAATGTCTCCATGTCCACAGGTGAAAAATGATCCTCTTTGTACCTAGAATGTGTTCAAATGAAGTTGATAATGGCTTCTAAATGAAGTTGATAATGGCTTCTAAATGAAGTGAGCTTTACCATTTGGCTTTGAAATTATTTTCAATACTAACATTCGAAGAGTTTGTATCACGAACACAAAAATATTCCATCTACATATTCACATTCTTCAACGAATCAATCAACTTTCACATCCCAGACTAAACATAAGAAGATAGACAAAACAGAGATACATCTTAATCTTATCATAAATCTAAAAATGTAACACTCAGTTCAAGTAACAAAACCGAAAACCAATAACAGAAATCTAAAATCGAATTCGAAATCAAAAGCAGTGATCTTTAGCTCAAATAGCACTGGTAAGGACAATTGAAAACACAATGGACGGAGAACAAAGATAGATACTTACGGGGTCCTGAAGAACAGGTTTGGTGTCATCGACGGCAGGTCTGAAAGGAGGCTTCTGAGATTTAACAGTTGGGTTCGATCTCGCCGGAGTCTCTGTAGACTTCTTCATCGTTTCTCTTTTTCGCCGGTGAATCGAATATCGGAAATTACCTTTTAGGGCTTGAGAATCGTCGTAGCGAACTAGCGATTTCACACGTGCAGTAAATGGACTCTTAATAGTAGGCTCATAATTGGGCTTACAAGTTTTTTTATTCAAAGCCCATTTTATTTTTCTTCGAGAACTTTATATACACATTGACGAGTGTCGCCGTAAAACCTCTGCGTCTGCTTCAGAAAAACCCTAATCAGCTTCTCCTCTCTAAAAATTCAGAACCAAGAGGTACGATCTTGTTCTGTATCTTAATCAGGCTTTGTGACTTAGTTTTCGTTTTCGTCAGCTCTAACTTTAATTATCTCCACAGGGATTAAAAGACGATGTATCTTCAGTGCTATATCAACGAGAAGGGTGAGAAGGTTTACACCACTAAGGTACCTTCACTTTTGATCATCTCTTCTTCTGTATTCTTAATTCATATTTATATTCTTGTTCATGTCTCTCGAGGATTCGGAAATAAATCTCTGTTTTGTTAGGGATTGTAATAACTGATGATATTTCTTTGGAAAGTTACGGAGGGGATAAAACATTTTAGATACACATGAAGCTTTTGTTTTGTCTGCTTAATCTTAAGATTTGCTTTTTGATTTATCTTAACCTAGGAGATAGAAGTTCTTTCGGACACATTGAGTTCGGTTTTACTTGTTTAATCTTAATCTTAGTAGATAGAAGCGTTTTCATAGGCATTGAGATTGGTTTTTATTGCTTTTTATTATGTTTCTTCTATGTTTATAGAGTTTCACAAAAACCAAATGCTTGGTGATACTTTTTCTGTGCGTTTGGTTTTGGTTGTGGACTATGTCTTGTTAATTTGTGCTTACACATCAGTCAAACTAATTGTGCAGAAGGAATCACCGCTCGGGCGAGCTACTGAATCTGCTCATCCAGGTGAGTCTAGCCTTAGAGACCATTTTGTGTTTTTATAGTTTGATTCAACAAAGAAATTAAACCATTAATCTTTGTGCAATTTGCAGCCCGGTTCTCCCCTGACGATAAATACTCAAAGCAGAGAGTCTTGTTGAAGAAGCGATTTGGTCTCTTACCGACCCAGAACGCACCTGTCAAGTACTGATGAAAGCTAAAACACTAAGAAGCAAACCACTTGCTTGTGTTGGTTTATGATGTTCCGTTTAATTGCTATGTTGTCTCTTAATGAAATGTTGACTTGAACCGTCTTGTATGTCTTCAAATAGTGAGAGTTAAGAGCAATTTACATATCCTCGTCAACCTTAAAACTTGGAGATTGATTTACATGGGAGAATTTGATAGTGCCCAATTTTGATTAAAACCGATACAGGAATCTTAAGAGGAGAAATAAAATGTTTTTTTTTTTTTTTTTTTCTTGTCAACTAAAACTTCATTAATGGCTAAAGTAAGAAACCAGAAATACAGAATCACCATCAAAGGCAAAGATAACCAGAGATCAGCAATACAAAATATATATAAATATATAGACACTTGAAAAACCAATGAAAAAATAAGTTCTGGCCCATTTGTTCAAGGCCCATGAAAAATGTGTCCCCTCGTTTTATTTGTCGGTGGAAAGACTTTTCCCCAGTTTGGTTTCTGCAAGAAAAAAATCAATGAAGAAAAGAACAAATCCGGAATCGTCCGCCTCTGGGGCAAAGAAACGCCGACGAGAGGACGAGGATGAAGAACTGGGTTGTAGTCACGTTGCAAGTGAAGATGGAACAATATCCGAAGCTCAATGTCTTCTTCTCGGTGAGTTTGATTTTTTTTTGTAATTCGGAGAGATTGTAGCTCTAATTCCTGATTGGTTGTTGCTCTGTTCGTATCAGAGGATGACCTCACCTTTAGCGATACTTCTGTAGCACTACGAATGATGCGAGCTCAGTTTCCTCGTATTGACCAGGTTTTTATTCTATTCGATTCGATTTGACTAAATTGTTATTAAAAATCGCATTCACTTGAAATTGGACATTCTCATACTCTGAAACCCTGTGAAGATTTAGTTAAAACACCTTAAAAGTTTCTCCTTTTTTCTTGTATTTTTGTCAATTTCTTTGTACATTGATGTATTCTTACAGCTGTTTCTTTTCCTGCCTCTGCTCATCTGTTTCAGGCTTCGGTTCCACCTTTCATTTTACAGTCGCAATTATACAGTAGTGTCAATGATAGAACCCAAGTTGATAGAGAATTAGAGGTATGGTTTCTGCTCTGACACGAAGTAAACAGGGTTTCTGTTTCTGCACTTCCTTTATATAGGTGTGGTTTTGGTTTGATAGATAAAACCTTTCAAAAAATGAAATGCGCATTGAACAAATGAAATAGTAACCTCTATAGTCTATATTGTATCTGTGAGGAATTTCCTGGTAAGTTTATAACCCTCATCATTTGCGTTTGTATCGTAGTTTCTCATCTTTGTGGTTTATTGGGTGAACTATTGGGTGCTATTACTGTTGGTATCTTTTCCTGTCAAATCGATCGTATTTTGGCTTCTATCAAATTTCCCATCTTTTATCATCTCCATTGGGCTTCCTAGAGTTCTTTGGATTGATCACTTTGAACTTGGTGCAGTGCTTACGAAGGGAGAAAGTTGTTCGTGTTTTCAAACTCAACACTGGACAAGATGATCATGCAATAATCTTTTTGGATGACTATCTTAACCAGGTTGGTATTTTGATGCATTCCAGTAGGATTGTGGTGTCGTTCATGTGTAGTTTACATTAGCTCTAGGTTCTTGGAACAGTCTCATGAACATTCTAAACTGATGTTGTAGAGAGAGGGTGGTCTTTCCAATTATTAGCTAACCAACATCTCTGAACAACATTCAACAGAGATAATCCGTTATTATTTTCTTGTAATTCATATGTTAGGTAGATCGAATAGTGAAGAGGATGGAAGAGAAGAAACAACGTGATCTTGAAATTTTCAGGTGGTTCAAAATGCATGTCCTTGATTCAAAACTTGAACCTAGTATTGGACACCATGAGTTAGTAAGTCATTTTAATCATTTTACTCTTTCCTAATCTGTTTTATAATTTTCACAAGCTATCAATACGTCACTGCAGTTATTGATGTTATCATTGGGCGGAAAGGTGAAGGATACCCACATCACTCTCTTAATTAACGCAGGCCTTCTCGTAAGTAAAGAGTTATACTCCTACTTATCTGCTCTTCCATGTATCTCTTACCTCTTTTAACTATAAATACCAATTTATCTCAGACACGCCAACTTATCGACCCAGACATGTACTGGTTTTCAATTCCGAGTATCGGTAAACTGTGGAAGGGTCTATTGCAGGTACCTCTAAATAATGTTTTTTTATCAATTTTCTCCCCCAAGCGATTGCCTTAGAACCGTTTCTTACTCTCAATCTGACAATCAGGGAAGGAACGAACTCCTTTCATTGCTAAAGCGCAAGCGACATAAAGAGATGTTCTTGGCTGAGCTTGAAAAGAAACGGCTCCGGTTCTCTCCTCTGGATGTGAGATTTCACATACGTGATCTCATTGGCTCGGGTCACCTGAAAACTGTTCAGACAACTTCTGGTCTTATCGTCCGGATTTCAAGGGACTAAAATACTGGCGCAGGTTTCTCATCAAACGGGCAATCTCATAATCAGGTTATTTTTTTTTCACAAAGTATACACATCCATTATTTATTTGTTCAGCTTGGTACTATGTAGAATATATTGTTCAAGGAATATATAGGATTTACAAGAATGATTACAGACTCGAGCTAAAAGCCAAAGACAATAATTTTGTACAGAATAGTTGCAGTTGGTCTATTTATACACAGAAGAATTACTACATATCAAGTCTTGATACATTGTGTTGATGATGGGTACTACAAGTTGCGTGAAGCGAGCATCTCTGCTTTCATTCTAGTGATGAACTCTTCGGCTCTTTCGTCGATTCCCTTCTCCGGAAACAATTCTTCCTTTGGCTTCCACTGCTTTGCTGGAATCCAATTGGATACAACCATAGGTTCTCGGAAGAGCTTATCAACGTATACAACAGCTTTGCGTTTCTTCTTGAACAAACAACCTCTCTTTAGACGGATGGAAAAAACACGGGAATCTCTGTCTCGAAGATTCTTTCCGGATCCGTAGCTTGAACGGAAGAAATGTTTGTCCGAAGTTGCAGCACTGTACTTGGTTTTGGATCTCCGAAGTTTGTGGAAGTTGGCGGTGAAGCTCTTCCAAGCTCTTTTGGAAGGGAGAAGCCTAATTCTCAGGCAAAACATGACTTAAGATGGTTGAGAATGAGAAGGAGAGTGAAAAGAGAAGGGATATAAGCTCAGAAACTTAGTGGATAAAGGCAAAGGGAGATAAGCAGAGGATTATATAGAAGCTTGTGTTCAGCTTAGTTCGGACGCAAGACAAGACAAAAGCAGCCAAAAGCAGACAAAAGCAGCCAACAATATTCGGCTTAATCTCTACGCTGCTTCCTTAACCTATTCCCCAGTATAATAATAATATTTTGTTGTTTAGCAAATTCTAGATTCTGAAGATCTACAATTTCTACATCTGCAATTATGGTTTTCAGAAAGAAAAAAAAAATTGAATTATTAAAATCTGCTGAGACTATGAAAAATACACTAAACTGGAATAATATACACAATTATTTGAATTTGAAAACGTCAAAACGGTAATTAACAATTCATTACCAAAATCTAGTTCTCTTATTTTCTAACCAAAGTGTCTCTTAAGACACAGTCACACAAACAAAACAAGCAGCTTCGTCATGGGAACCCACTTCATCCCGAGAAAAGAAGCAAACGAAAAAATAAAGAATTGGAGAAAAAAGAGTGAACAAGTGTTTTGAGTATATATATTTAACAAGAGAGGCTTAGCTTCTATTAGGTTAAAGAATTTTTTTATAAAATTATATTTAAATGAGAGCTTGAACACCATTTCTCCGCATCTCTCTGAGCCACCAAATGGGATAAATAGCATCTTCCCCTAACTCTGCTGCCTCCACTTGTTGCATTGCCCAATCGTAGTACACAGTGTGTATCGTGTCCTAAATCCAACACACAACAACAACAACAAATTCTTAAAAGGACTGTGGCATTGCTCATATGTTTTGGAGTTGATTTATGATTTTGATTCACAGTTTCTTTTAACCTGGCCTCCTTATTTGATTTCTCCATTCTTGTCGCGAACGCAGTAGATTTCTTGCGTTTGGAACTGACATCAAAGACAATAAATTAATCCATCAGATCCAATTCTTAGCTAAAGGATGGCCTCAGAAGAAAATGAAGATCATTACCCTGACGAGTATTGTCGGGGAAGTTCCCATCATCTTTGTCTCTTGAATTTCAACTTCAGATATATGCAGAAGCTGATCAAAATGAAGCAACTTACTCAGGGATTTACATGACTTCATGAGAACAAATATCCCGTGGGCTTAATATTACTTTGGTTAAATTCATAATCTATCAGGTAGACTCTACCTCTCGTATCATAAACCAAACCCAGAAGACCCATTGTTCATAGATCTCAAACAAATCATGTACTATCTCTCCACTTCTTGTCTGATTTTTTTCTTCCTCTGCTATTTAATTCACCATCTTCCTTGTTCTTCAAGTAAACAAGAACTTGGATTGTGTGAGACTCTGTTTCAATGTGGGAACATCACCGCTGGTTTCCCTTTCTGGGGAGGGAATCGTCACAAACATTATTGTCATCCATTGCTGGATTTTTTCACTGCAACAAAAAACTACAGTACTTCTTTAATCATCTCAGACCAAGAATACTCTGTTCTCCATGTAGATCAAATATCTTACACTCTTACACTTGCCATACCAGAACTTTAGGTTCCTTTTGCTCCTTTACATCCACCAACACAACCTTACCACCAGAAATTTTGGAGATTTCTTCAACCTACATGAAGTCTTACCCTTGTCTGGCCCACAAACTGAAACCGAAAATCGTAGTCAGATTGCTCTCAGACAAGTATTTCTCATTGTACAACTAGTAAGCTATTTCTCTAACTTATATATGTTCCGATCTTCCTCTGTTAATTTTCACACGTTTAGACATTAGCTTGCTAGTGAGCTTAGAAAAAGAAGGTGATACAAGATATAAAACCCAACTGGTTGAGAATTTTCTTCCGACTTGGCATTAAATGCAAGTCTACAACAATAGCATCACCTCTTTAACCATTTCAAACCACATGTACCAATTTCTCGATATAGATTAAAAAATTTGAGCTTTCACCTAAGTATTTATTAAATACTTATGCATCTTATTCTTGATGCAGGTAAAGAAAAAGTGTGAACTAGTGGAATCATGGCTATGAGGAGAGGATGATATAGACTTGGAAATTCGGGTTGGGGTGTTTCAACTCTCATGATAGTGTAATTGAAATTCCAGCAACCGCATTGAGCTACACTTTTCTCCTCTTCTTCTGTTGGTTCTGGAAACACAAAATTCTGCAGATTGTCTTCTTCTATCTCAGAACAATCTATCAAATATAACTGTTTATTCTTATGAGTTAACCAGTGCTCCTTGGAATATTTCTCATCACATTGAAAACGTAGTCCTTTAGCCATTCTGTCAGCCATTTCCTCATTAGTTAGTCTCCTAGACTGTGTACTGTTCTGAGGCTTCCATCTTTCTTTAGGAATCACTTTCTCAGTCTTAAACTCATGATTTGGTTTACTTCCCAATATTCCTTTTGCTTGATTCTCATGTCCAACATTCCTCTGATTGTTTCCAGTAAACTTCCTGGGATGAGCTTGCGCATATAATCTTCCCAAAATTAAACAATCAGTAATAGTCTAAGGCTGGAACATACGTACATGATCTGCGTTTCATTCCGTAAGCCAGCAAGGTAAGAATCCAGCAGATAAGACTCAGGTAGTTCCAATCTAGTCTTAATCAGCTCAAACTTATCATGATATTCAAGTATTCCATCCGTTTCTTGTAATTGTTTAAGCTCAGCAGCCGGATCATCCAGTGTTCCACCAAACCTATCCTCTAATTCTGCTTTATAGCAATCCAAACTTCGACTTAAATTTCTTCCACTACTCGATTGCAACAAAGATCTATGCCAAGTAGCTGCTATACTATCAAAATGTATAGAGGCTAACTTCACCTTCATGTTCTTCAGTATTTTCAATCCCGAAGAATTGTTCAACCTTAAACAACCATTCCTTGAGATTGTTTCCATCAAATCTAGGAAAATCAATCTTTCCAAAGCGTGTAACTCCCGAATTAAAATGTTGAGTATTAGATCGCACACCTTGAGCTTGATGATTCATCTGATAATGTGAATTGCCTTCAGAATTTACCGGATTTGATTGATTAGACATCATCATCGTCTTCATCTGTTCGATCGCATCCTTCATCATCATCACATCTTTCTTCGCATCTTTAATCGGTTGAATTTCTTCGCTTAGCATCGTTTTCGACACAAATTCTTCATCATTCTCACCTCCGGAGCCACCGACGATCTCCTTTCTCGCCGCTCTACTTCTGCTTTCAGCCATCGATTCCGAGGAACAACTTTGCTCTGATACCTTTGTTACTGAAAGATTGTACTTAAAGCAAATTCAACTTCAATATCGATTCACAATGCTCAAATAAGCAACGAGAATCCAAATACAAGCAAAGAGAGAGCTCTCTACGCAAGCAACCAAGTTTTACACAGAGAACTACAGAGAAGGTTCTAGAAGAAAGCTTAAACTTCAATATCAATAATTCTGGACTAATGCACACACCAAATGCTTAATAGCGTAATTAGAGTCTAACAAACTCTAACAGCCTGCCACGTTACCATCTTATGCCATCTTCATGCGCTTATTAACAAACACTTAACCAGTTTCTAAACCGACTTCAATCCAGCTTCTTAACCAAGCAATTCTCTCAATAATCCGGTATCAAGGAGCTTCTTCACTCCTGACTTCTGCTCTGAGGTTAATCTTGTAGGGAACTTGATGTTGAACTTGATCCTCAAGTTACCTCTCTTAGTCCGGTCATTCTGCAAGGGCATTCCTTCCTTTGGAACCACTTCCTCATACTCAGGATGAATCACGTTGGTGACTGGGATTGTCAGTCTCCGACCATCAAGTGTAGTCAGGTTCACTGTGTAGCCGGTCCAGGCCTCAACAAGTGAGATCTTCCGTGTGACTAAAAGGTCGTTACCCTCTCGAGTGAAAACCGGGTGAGGATTCTCATCAATGATGAAGACTAAATCCGCTGGAGTCACACCGTGCTGTTCATTCCCTTTCTCTGGAAATGTGATCTTTGTGCCCTTCTTCCACCCCGGTTTCACATCGATGGATAAAGTCTCTTCTACCTGCATCGTCTTGCTGCAAGAAAACATATAAACTGGTCAGCCTCACCACTAAACAAAGTTATGAACTGTGATCAAGGTTCTGCTTCACTACAATTTACCGAACAGAAATCCTAACCAAGGCTTTCTTAAGCATATACGCAAGGTACATACAAGCTAACCTAAAGAGTTCCATTGGGTTTGATTATCACTTACCCAGTGATATGAAGAATCTCCCTGGAGATCCTCATCTTCTTGGTGGTTCCTTTGTAAAGATCTTCAAGACTACAAGGCAAATTTTTTTCGATAGGGGCCCCCTTCCTAGCGCCACCAGATGGGCTAGAGCAGCCAAAGAACTCAGTAAATATATCATCCGCATTTCTCGGGTTGAACCGGAAGGACGTTGGACTATCCCCGGTAGAGAAAGAAGTGGCTCCACCAGCGTTGAACATGACTTAAGATGGTTGAGAATGAGAAGGAGAGTGAAGAGAGTGAAGAGAGAAGCTCAGAAACTTAGTGGATAAAGGCAAAGGGAGAAACTTAGTGAAGAGTGAAGAGACTTTGTCTTAGTGGATTAGGACGTAAGACAAGTCAAAAGCAGCCAACAATAATTCCACTTACTTTGCTTAATCTGTACGCTGCTTTTTTAACCTAATCTCCAGTACAATAATTATATTTTGTCTTTAAGATTTTGTTGTTTAGCAAATTATAGATTCTGAAGTTGTACAGTTTCTACGTACTGATACAGGAATAGAAGAGGAAATTTTGAAGATGTTGGACGGTGAAGATGTTGGACGGTGAAGATGAAGGACACGTGGACACTCGAGATTAGAAGATTGTTAGAGCATTCTCGTTAGTGATACTCTTATGGATATCTTAAGAATTAATTAATATTATATTTAATAATATTATGGGTGTCTTAAAAATTAATTAATATTATATTTTTTTGCAAATGACGAAAATAAAAACAAAATCATTTTACCCTCCAATTACAAGATGACACGTAAGGTGTCTCTGAGTGTCTTAAGGGCATGATTAATGGAGAAACACTTTATAGGTTTCTTAATATTTTTATAATATTAAATTCTTAAGAGACAGTTTCTTAAGTATCTAAAATAAAAAACTATCTACATTGGTTTCTAAAAAATATAATAAATTTAATCATTAAAATAATTAAAAAACTCACCTAAAAATCTCCTAAGAACCCCCAATAATCATGATCTAAGTGTCTATGCAGAGACACGGTCCTTCACTATTCTGCCTTTTTTAATAATTTTTCAACCTAAAACACCCATAATTTATGTCCGATGGAAGTGGTCTTAGGTTTTAGTAAAGCAGAAGAAACAGAGTATTGACTATTTAGATTGAGCGAATAAGCTCAATCATCTTCTTATTGTAAATCATCCATGATAATAGAAAATGTTTTGTGTTTTCTCTCTCTAATGGCTCTTTTAGTCTAAGAACTCCTTCCTCGTGGGTTCTTTGCTTCTTGAGTGTCGGTGCTTTGCTTTAGTTAGCATTGAATCGAGTATTTGTTCTGCGGATTCATCTTCTTGAATTGCAGATCTTGAAGATACGGTTTTACTGTATCAAATACACAATTAAATTCTAGATTTTGTCTACGCTGCTTCCTTAACCTAATCTCCAGTATAATATTAAGTTAAAGAATTTTAAAATATATATATATATATATTTAAATGAGAGCTTGAACACCATTTCTCCGCATCTCTCTGAGCCTCCAAATGGGATAAATAGCATCTTCCCCTAACTCAGCTGCCTCCACTTGTTGCATTGCCCAATCATAGTACACAGTGTGTATCGTGTCCTAAATCCAACACACAGCAACAACAACAAATTCTTAAAGGACTGTGGCATTGCTCATACATATGTTTTGGGGTTGATTTATGATTTTGATTCACAGTTTCTTTTTACCTGGCCTCCTTCTTTGATTTCTCCATTCTTGTCGCGAACGCAATAGATTTCTTGCGTTTGGAACTGACATCAAAGACAATAAATTAATCCATCAGATCCAATTCTTAGCTAAAGGATGACCTCAGATGAAAATGAAGATCATTACCCTGACGACTATTACCGGGGAAGTTCCCATCATCTTTGTCTCTTGAATTTCAACTTCAGATATATGCAGAAGCGCTGATCAAAATGAAGCAACTTACTCAGGGATTTACATGAGAACAAATATCCCGTGGGTGAACCAAGACCAAAAACCTTACCTTGTTATCGAAAATGAATCCATGACTTTGGTAAGCTGTGAGCTCTGCCTTGCACCGTTCAATCACTTCCTTGCTGCAATACTTCTTCAAGGTCTCAACATCTCCCTGCACAAAGATTGAAATTAAATAGAAGCAACATAAACGAGGATGGGAGGAGATGATCTATTTCAAAACCCGAGATTCACCTCACTGTATGCATTCAAGACTGGTCTGATGGCTTCCTCAACTTCTGCAGCAAAGTGTGGCAAGGAGAACGATCTACCCATGAAAGAGATAAGAATATTATATTACCAGGGGCACATCTTCAAACCAATAATCAGCCACTATATAACTTACGGATCTCGGCGGCGTATCTCTTTGTAAGTTGATGCAGAATCTGTTTCCTGCAAGAACATCTCATTCATGCTGCCAAAACAAAAGAATGCACATGTAAGGGAGCAAATGTAAGTTCAATTTTAGGGAAGATAGTAAGGGAGCAATTAGAGTATACTCCTGAATCTTGTGAACAATCGGATTATCACTAGTTTCCCATATTTCCCTCACATCTTCTGCAATCTGCACAAGTCCAAATGCATTGCCAATTTACAATAACAAAGCATCCCGCTTATACGTTTGAATACAGGATAACTTTGCATCTAAACAAAAATTTAAGGAAAACATTCAACAAGGGCCTTTAAAACATGAAATAAATGGACAACAAAAAGAGGGCCACTCACCTTTTCTCTAAAGGATTCCCACTTCTTTTGCCACTTAGACTGTTTTGTTGGCGTACCACCATCTCGGTTCTTGTACTTTTCTCACCTGTGAATGGCGGGGGAGGTGTATATTCCAGGAGCTTCTTTCTAGATGGTTTTTGAAGAATAAAAACCAATCTTATTGGACCTGCATTGCTTTCAATTAGTTTGGGTGTGCTCTGTTTCTTTTGACTTGGTTTTCTTAGCTGAATAAGTCTCCTGTTTTGTAGGAGATAAACGAGTCATAGTTGTTTAGTGGAGTTTTATTAGCGTAAGTTTCGTCTTAGTGGTTGTAAGGTCTTTATAAACAGACCAACTGAATACTTTGAATGATAAGAGTTTTCAGCATCGTGTCTTTCCAATTTCTTTCCTGTGAAAACTTTGTTCCAGAAAAGCTACAAGTGGTATCAGAGCCAAACCGTGGTGAGAAAACAAAATGAGCGAAAACAAAATGAGGCTGACTATACCGAAGTTTGATGGAGATTACGAGCACTGGGCAATGATCATGGAGAACATGCTTCGATCAAAGGAATGGTGGGAATTGATCGAGACGGGAATTCCACAAACTGAGAGGAACGTGGTCTTGAACGGAGCGCAGAGAACCGAGATCGCAGAGAAGAAGTTGGTGGATCTTAAGGTAAAGAATTACCTGTTCGCTTCTATCGACAAAGCAATTCTCAAGACCATTGCCAACAAGGAGACTTCCAAGGATATATGGGAGTCGATGAAGACAAAATTTCAAGGGAACAAGAGAGTGCGCAGCGCACAGCTTCAGAGATTGAGGAGGAATTTTGAAGTTTTGGAGATGGCCGAAGGAGAAACAATCACTGATTACTTCTCCAAGGTGATGACGGTGGCCAACGATATGCGGAATCTCTCCGAAGAAATGCCAGATGCAAAGGTGGTGGAGAAAGTTTTGAGGACTTTGAGTGAAAGATTCACGTATGTTGTATGTGCCATTGAAGAATCGAATGACATCAAGGAGATGTCGGTGGACGAGTTGCAGAGCTCGTTATTGGTTCATGAGCAGAACATGAACAAGAGAATCAGTGGTGAAGAACAAGTTCTCAAGGTGGAGAGCTACAAATCTTATGGAAACAGAGGTCGAGGAGGAAACTCGAACCAAGGAAGAGGAAGAGGACGTGGGTCAGTGAACATAGCAACAGTCGAGTGTTATAAATGTCACAAGTTAGGTCACTAAAAGTCTGACTGTCCAACTTGGGAGAAAAAGGCCAACTATGCCGAGATGGAGGAGGATCTGCTTCTCATGGCTCATATTGATCTACCACAGGACGAAGAGAAACAAATCTGGTTTCTAGATTCGGGATGCAGTAACCACATGTGTGGTACTAAGGAGTGGTTCATCGACTTGGATATGAGCTTCAAACAAAATGTGAGGCTAGGAGATAATCGAAGAATGACTGTGGAAGGAAGAGGAAAGTTACGTCTCGAGATTGATGGAAGGGGTCAAGTAATCTCAGATGTTTATTTTGTGCCAGGATTGAAGAATAACCTCTTCAGTGTGGGGCAACTTCAGCAAAAGGGTCTAAGAATTATCATAGAAGATGACTCTTGTGAAGTGTGGGATAAACAGGAGAAGAAACTGGTGATGCACTCGAAGATGACAAATAACAGAGTGTTTATGATTCTCGCAATTGTCAGAAAAGGAAAGAAAATTGAAGGAAATAATTGTCTGCAAACAATTGCAGAAAAATCGGATTGCTTATGGCACAAGAGATTTGGGCATCTCAACTACACAGGTTTGAGATCATTGGCAGAGAAGAAAATGGTGAATGGACTACCAAACTTCATTCATCAACAAGAAAAAGCTGTGTGTGAGATCTGTCTAAAGGGGAAGCAGAATCGTGAAACAATTCCAAAAGAGAGCCAGTGGAAGTCATCACAAGTTCTACAGCTGGTTCACACCGATATATGTGGGCCAATAACTCCGACATCTGAAAGCGGAAAGAGGTACATCTTTAACTTCATTGATGATTTTAGCAGGAAGTGTTGGACATATTTCCTGTCAGAAAAATCAGAAACTTTCAGATTCTTTAAAGAATTCAAGGCAGAAACAGAGAGAGAGACGGGGAAGAAGCTGATGTGCCTGCGATCAGACAGAGGAGGTGAATATAATTCGAGAGAGTTTGATGATTACTGCAGAGAATTCGGAGTTAGGAGACAACTAACTGCTGCGTACACTCCGCAGCAGAATGGAATTGCAGAAAGAAAAAATCGGAGCGTCATGAACATGACAAGGTGTATGTTAATGGAGAGGACGGTACCAAGAAAGTTCTGGCCTGAAGCAGCTCAATATGCAGTGTATATTCTGAACCGGAGTCCATCGAAGGCTCTAGATAACATTACCCCAGCAGAAAAGTGGAGTAACTGGAAGCCCTCTGTTGAACACTTGAAGATCTTTGGTTGCGTTGCTTACGCACTCGTTCCATAGCAAAAAAGAGTCAAACTGGATGAGAAAAGCATCAAGTGTGTCATGTTTGGTGTGAGTAAAGAATCCAAGGCGTATCGTCTCTATGAACCAGAGACGAAGAAGATAGTGATTAGTAGAGACGTTCATTTCGATGAAAACAGAGGCTGGGATTGGGAAAAGAAACCGCAGGAGATAGAACTGGTGTGGGATGAATCCGAAAACACACCCACAGAAGAAGAAGAAAACCCAGAAATAATCGCAGAGGAGCAACAAAACCCAGAACCAGAAAGAGAAGAAGATACTGCAGAAACAGATGCTCAACAAAACACACCAGTTTTGGCGAGAGAAGGTACCAAGAGATCGATACAACAACCTGTGTGGATGAAGGATTATGTCACAGGAAATGCAAGAATTGTCATCACAGAAGAAGAAGAAGATGAAATCCTTGCAATGTTTGTTGGTATAGAAGATCCAGAAAGATTTGAGGATGCCGTTCAATTGGAGGTTTGGAGAAAAGCGATGGAAGCAGAAATAAAATCGATTGAAGAGAACAAGACTTGGGAGCTGGTCGATCTTCCTGAAGACGCAAAGATTATCGGATTGAAGTGGATTTTCAAAACAAATTCAATGAGAAGGGGGAAGTCGATAAATTTAAGGCGAGGCTAGTTGCGAAAGGATATCACCAAAGAGAAGGGGTCGATTTCTATGAGGTATTTGCTCCTGTTGCCAAATGGGATACCATCAGACTCATACTTGCGTTGGCAGCTGAGAAGGAGTTGAAAGTCTTTCAGCTTGATGTGAAAAGCGCCTTTCTTCAAGGTAAACTTGAAGAAGACGTGTTCGTAGAACAACCGAAAGGCTTTGAAGTTGAAGAAAAAGTCAGCAAGGTATACAAACTGAAGAAGGCACTGTACGGTTTGAAACAGGCTCCGAGGGCCTGGTATAGTCGAATATAAGGATATTTTGTGAAGGAAGGCTTCGAAAAGTGTTACTGTGAGCACACGCTATTTGTAAAGAAAGCGGAAAGCAACATTCTGATTGTGAGCCTTTATGTAGATGATTTAATCTACACAGGAAGCAGTGAATCTATGGCGGAGGAGTTCAAGAAATCAATGATGAGTGAATTCTCGATGACTGACTTGGGAAAGATGAAATATTTTTTGGGAGTGGAAGTCTCACAAGATGAGACAGGAATTTTCATCAGCCAGCGAAAGTATGCAGAGGAAATTATGAAGAAATATGGAATGGAAAACTGTAATTCAGTTAAGAATCCCATCGTGCCTGGTCACAAATTAACAAAGAAGGGAGAAGGAGATTCAGTTGACTCAACCGAATTCAAACAGCTCATTGGGAGTCTAAGGTATCTGACAACCACAAGACCCGATCTTATATACTCTGTGAACTTGGTTAGCAGGTATATGGAGAGTCCGAAAGAACAGCATATGCTTGCTGTGAAGAGGATTTTGAGATATGTTCAGGGAACACAAGGACTGGGAATTCAATATAGTCGTGGAGAAGGAACGGAGCTGTTCGGTTACGTTGACAGCGATTACGCAGGAGATATTGATGACAGGAAGAGCACTTCCGGGTATGTGTTCATGTTAGGAGGAGGAGCAGTCTCCTGGGCTTCGAAGAAACAAGAGATAGTGACACTGTCCACCACAGAAGCGGAGTTCGTTTCGGCAGCGTACGGTGCGTGTCAAGTGATTTGGCTCAGGAATGTTTTGGAAGAAGTTGGTAGCAGACAAGAAGAAGGAACAGTTGTGTTTTGTGACAACAGTTCAACTATAAAGCTATCCAACAATCCGGTGTTGCACGGAAAAAGCAAACACATACATGTAAGGTACCATTTTCTGCGTGATTTGGTGAAAAAAGATACAATTCGACTTGAGTATTGTGCTACAAAGGATCAGATTGCAGATGTGATGACCAAAGCAGTAAAACTTGAAGTGTTTGAAAGTCTCCGTGAAAGGATGGGAGTTCGATTCAAAGAAAGATAAATTGGAAGAGAGGAAAGTACAATTTAAGGGAGGGAATGAAGAATAAAAACCAATCTTATTGGGCCTGCATTGCTTTCAATTAGTTTGGGTGTGCTCTGTTTCTTTTGACTTGGTTTTCTTAGCTGAATAAGTCTCCTGTTTTGTAGGAGATAAACGAGTCATAGTTGTTTAGTGGAGTTTTATTAGCGTAAGTTTCGTCTTAGTGGTTGTAAGGTCTTTATAAACAGACCAACTGAATACTTTGAATGATAAGAGTTTTCAGCATCGTGTCTTTCCAATTTCTTTCCTGTGAAAACTTTGTTCCAGAAAAGCTACAAGTGGTATCAGAGCCAAACCGTGGTGAGAAAACAAAATGAGCGAAAACGAAATGAGGCTGACTATACCGAAGTTTGATGGAGATTACGAGCACTGGGCAATGATCATGGAGAACATGCTTCGATCAAAGGAATGGTGGGAATTGATCGAGACGGGAATTCCACAAACTGAGAGGAACGTGGTCTTGAACGGAGCGCAGAGAACCGAGATCGCAGAGAAGAAGTTGGTGGATCTTAAGGTAAAGAATTACCTGTTCGCTTCTATCGACAAAGCAATTCTCAAGACCATTGCCAACAAGGAGACTTCCAAGGATATATGGGAGTCGATGAAGACAAAATTTCAAGGGAACAAGAGAGTGCGCAGCGCACAGCTTCAGAGATTGAGGAGGAATTTTGAAGTTTTGGAGATGGCCGAAGGAGAAACAATCACTGATTACTTCTCCAAGGTGATGACGGTGGCCAACGATATGCGGAATCTCTCCGAAGAAATGCCAGATGCAAAGGTGGTGGAGAAAGTTTTGAGGACTTTGAGTGAAAGATTCACGTATGTTGTATGTGCCATTGAAGAATCGAATGACATCAAGGAGATGTCGGTGGACGAGTTGCAGAGCTCGTTATTGGTTCATGAGCAGAACATGAACAAGAGAATCAGTGGTGAAGAACAAGTTCTCAAGGTGGAGAGCTACAAATCTTATGGAAACAGAGGTCGAGGAGGAAACTCGAACCAAGGAAGAGGAAGAGGACGTGGGTCAGTGAACATAGCAACAGTCGAGTGTTATAAATGTCACAAGTTAGGTAACTACAAGTCTGACTGTCCAACTTGGGAGAAAAAGGCCAACTATGCCGAGATGGAGGAGGATCTGCTTCTCATGGCTCATATTGATCTACCACAGGACGAAGAGAAACAAATCTGGTTTCTAGATTCGGGATGCAGTAACCACATGTGTGGTACTAAGGAGTGGTTCATCGACTTGGATATGAGCTTCAAACAAAATGTGAGGCTAGGAGATAATCGAAGAATGACTGTGGAAGGAAGAGGAAAGTTACGTCTCGAGATTGATGGAAGGGGTCAAGTAATCTCAGATGTTTATTTTGTGCCAGGATTGAAGAATAACCTCTTCAGTGTGGGGCAACTTCAGCAAAAGGGTCTAAGAATTATCATAGAAGATGACTCTTGTGAAGTGTGGCATAAACAGGAGAAGAAACTGGTGATGCACTCGAAGATGACAAATAACAGAGTGTTTATGATTCTCGCAATTGTCAGAAAAGGAAAGGAAATTGAAGGAAATAATTGTCTGCAAACAATTGCAGAAAAATCGGATTGCTTATGGCACAAGAGATTTGGGCATCTCAACTACACAGGTTTGAGATCATTGGCAGAGAAGAAAATGGTGAATGGACTACCAAACTTCATTCATCAACAAGAAAAAGCTGTGTGTGAGATCTGTCTAAAGGGGAAGCAGAATCGTGAAACAATTCCAAAAGAGAGCCAGTGGAAGTCATCACAAGTTCTACAGCTGGTTCACACCGATATATGTGGGCCAATAACTCCGACATCTGAAAGCGGAAAGAGGTACATCTTTAACTTCATTGATGATTTTAGCAGGAAGTGTTGGACATATTTCCTGTCAGAAAAATCAGAAACTTTCAGATTCTTTAAAGAATTCAAGGCAGAAACAGAGAGAGAGACGGGGAAGAAGCTGATGTGCCTGCGATCAGACAGAGGAGGTGAATATAATTCGAGAGAGTTTGATGATTACTGCAGAGAATTCGGAGTTAGGAGACAACTAACTGCTGCGTACACTCCGCAGCAGAATGGAATTGCAGAAAGAAAAAATCGGAGCGTCATGAACATGACAAGGTGTATGTTAATGGAGAGGACGGTACCAAGAAAGTTCTGGCCTGAAGCAGCTCAATATGCAGTGTATATTCTGAACCGGAGTCCATCGAAGGCTCTAGATAACATTACCCCAGCAGAAAAGTGGAGTAACTGGAAGCCCTCTGTTGAACACTTGAAGATCTTTGGTTGCGTTGCTTACGCACTCGTTCCATAGCAAAAAAGAGTCAAACTGGATGAGAAAAGCATCAAGTGTGTCATGTTTGGTGTGAGTAAAGAATCCAAGGCGTATCGTCTCTATGAACCAGAGACGAAGAAGATAGTGATTAGTAGAGACGTTCATTTCGATGAAAACAGAGGCTGGGATTGGGAAAAGAAACCGCAGGAGATAGAACTGGTGTGGGATGAATCCGAAAACACACCCACAGAAGAAGAAGAAAACCCAGAAATAATCGCAGAGGAGCAACAAAACCCAGAACCAGAAAGAGAAGAAGATACTGCAGAAACAGATGCTCAACAAAACACACCAGTTTTGGCGAGAGAAGGTACCAAGAGATCGATACAACAACCTGTGTGGATGAAGGATTATGTCACAGGAAATGCAAGAATTGTCATCACAGAAGAAGAAGAAGATGAAATCCTTGCAATGTTTGTTGGTATAGAAGATCCAGAAAGATTTGAGGATGCCGTTCAATTGGAGGTTTGGAGAAAAGCGATGGAAGCAGAAATAAAATCGATTGAAGAGAACAAGACTTGGGAGCTGGTCGATCTTCCTGAAGACGCAAAGATTATCGGATTGAAGTGGATTTTCAAAACAAAATTCAATGAGAAGGGGGAAGTCGATAAATTTAAGGCGAGGCTAGTTGCGAAAGGATATCACCAAAGAGAAGGGGTCGATTTCTATGAGGTATTTGCTCCTGTTGCCAAATGGGATACCATCAGACTCATACTTGCGTTGGCAGCTGAGAAGGAGTGGAAAGTCTTTCAGCTTGATGTGAAAAGCGCCTTTCTTCAAGGTAAACTTGAAGAAGACGTGTTCGTAGAACAACCGAAAGGCTTTGAAGTTGAAGAAAAAGTCAGCAAGGTATACAAACTGAAGAAGGCACTGTACGGTTTGAAACAGGCTCCGAGGGCCTGGTATAGTCGAATATAAGGATATTTTGTGAAGGAAGGCTTCGAAAAGTGTTACTGTGAGCACACGCTATTTGTAAAGAAAGCGGAAAGCAACATTCTGATTGTGAGCCTTTATGTAGATGATTTAATCTACACAGGAAGCAGTGAATCTATGGCGGAGGAGTTCAAGAAATCAATGATGAGTGAATTCTCGATGACTGACTTGGGAAAGATGAAATATTTTTTGGGAGTGGAAGTCTCACAAGATGAGACAGGAATTTTCATCAAAAGGGATAAGGAGATTCAGTTGACTCAACCGAATTCAAACAGCTCATTGGGAGTCTAAGGTATCTGACAACCACAAGACCCGATCTTATATACTCTGTGAACTTGGTTAGCAGGTATATGGAGAGTCCGAAAGAACAGCATATGCTTGCTGTGACGAGGATTTTGAGATATGTTCAGGGAACACAAGGACTGGGAATTCAATATAGTCGTGGAGAAGGAACGGAGCTGTTCGGTTACGTTGACAGCGATTACGCAGGAGATATTGATGACAGGAAGAGCACTTCCGGGTATGTGTTCATGTTAGGAGGAGGAGCAGTCTCCTGGGCTTCGAAGAAACAAGAGATAGTGACACTATCCACCACAGAAGCGGAGTTCGTTTCGGCAGCGTACGGTGCGTGTCAAGTGATTTGGCTCAGGAATGTTTTGGAAGAAGTTGGTAGCAGACAAGAAGAAGGAACAGTTGTGTTTTGTGACAACAGTTCAACTATAAAGCTATCCAACAATCCGGTGTTGCACGGCAAAAGCAAACACATACATGTAAGGTACCATTTTCTGCGTGATTTGGTGAAAGAAGATACAATTCGACTTGAGTATTGTGCTACAAAGGATCAGATTGCAGATGTGATGACCAAAGCAGTAAAACTTGAAGTGTTTGAAAGTCTCCGTGAAAGGATGGGAGTTCGATTCAAAGAAGGATAAATTGGAAGAGAGGAAAGTACAATTTAAGGGAGGGAATGAAGAATAAAAACCAATCTTATTGGGCCTGCATTGCTTTCAATTAGTTTGGGTGTGCTCTGTTTCTTTTGACTTGGTTTTCTTAGCTAAATAAGTCTCCTGTTTTGTAGGAGATAAACGAGTCATAGTTGTTTAGTGGAGTTTTATTAGCGTAAGTTTCGTCTTAGTGGTTGTAAGGTCTTTATAAACAGACCAACTGAATACTTTGAATGATAAGAGTTTTCAGCATCGTGTCTTTCCAATTTCTTTCCTGTGAAAACTTTGTTCCAGAAAAGCTACAGTTTTCCACGCAATTCATCCTTCACAATGTCAAGTCCCTTCTTTACAACGTCAAATGGTTTGGCTTCCTTCAGCTTGTAAAACGCCTCGGATACCTTTGGCGAAGAAATACTTGACTTGAATTTTCCAAAAAATGTATGCAGTTCCTCCGTAGAACCTGATTGCTGCTGCTGCTGTTTTTCTTCTTCAGAGGTTCCTGTGCCTGATGAACTTGCTGACTCTGCATTCTCCTCCTTTCCGATCTTGAATGACTCCTTGACCTGACCAAAAAGATACACAACCTAGTTAACAAAAAAAACGCCACAATTGACCACTGAAAGGACAACAAAACAAGAGTGGGATTCCAGCAAGACCTCTTCTGTGGCCGCTAAAAGTTTGTCTTTCACACTTGAAGAGACCTGCACCGTCAAAGCTGTTTTGTAAGGGACGATTGTTAGCCTTTTACAATGTAGAAAGTTGGCTAGTCATACATATAAAAAGTGAGTTATCATGTTTTATTTAAGATCCAAACTGCATTTGGGTACAAAAAGGCAATTTTCATCATACGAGAGATACAGCATACATACAGGCAATGATTTCAGAGAGAGAAGAACGCAAATTCTTAACATAGGGAAATCAAATATGCAAAACTAGCAAAGAAGAAACAACATCAACAATGTTTAACAAAAGTTGAACTAATAACATCATCCACTAATAGAAAGATTATGTTCTTTCACTGATTCTAGATTTCATATGCCTCACATACTGATGCAGAGAATGAAACAGAGTTAGCATCTCCACGTGTCAAGAGAGGATTGGATGTTAATAGTTTCAATTGTTTGATTAGTCATTAAACAGAATTATATTTTTGTAGATTTACAAGATTGAGCATATATAAGCTCAAAGACTCAATTGTAATATTCATTCAGAAATCAAATAAAGAAATATCTTCTTCATCCCCTCTTCTCCGACTTATTCTTGAAATCTCTAATAGCCCAGGCTTGCTGAGAGTAGGAATCCTTGTAATAGCGTTAGATCTTCTCCTTCACGTTCTAACCCTTTACAAGAAGTCTTCTACGTGCTTTAGTTAGCATCTAGAGGAAGATTACGGTTCCGCGAGAACTGTATCACATACATAACAATTCACATAACCTATCAGCTTCCCCTCTAATATTCTTGGAGAACTCGCTGAAAACGCTGAACCGGCGATAACTCGCATACCCAATAGCGGGAAAAAACTCTGATCTTGCGTTTGCTCTCTAAATCAAAACACAAAGTTACCAAATCAGTCAACCCATTTGGTGATCCTAATCACAAACACTAGAAGAAGAAAAAAACAAAATATTCACCAGAAGTCGTTGCTGCATCAATTGCCGTAAAAGAGGCTGCTTTTTGATCAGTAAATCTCAAATTAGCTTTCTAGTCGCCATTAGAACAACGTTCGTAGTAACTTGTACAATAAGATTTGAAGAAACAAACCCAGCAAAAACCCTACCAAGCGGCCCTTGAGAAAGAATCACAGATATTAATTTAGAAAGAATCACATATCTCTGGTTAGTCCTGGTCATTCGGATATTCGGTTCGGTTCCGGATAAGATCCATTCGGTTCCGGTTCCGGATAAGATTCATTTGGTTCTAAGCTTTAGGGTCTATTCGGGTATTTTAAAATTTCGGTTCGGTTCCGGATACCCGAATTATCAAAAAAAAATAAAAAATGATTAAATTTGAATAAAATTTAGTTAAATTTTGAAAAATATAACTATGAACTTGCATATATATATATATATATATAAATTATCTTGAGTATTTTGGTTATTTCGATTTAAAAATAATGATACTTTCGGGTTTATAATTATAATTTTGGATAATTGAGTTATATAAAGTCTAAATATAATTAATATTTTGGCCATATAATTATATTTTGGGTACCAATTCGGTTTTTGGTTCGGTTCCGGTTCTTTCGGTTCTCAAATTTAAGATCCATTTGGTTCTTTTGTCTTTTTCGGTTCGGTTCCGGTTCCTCTATTTTTGGTTTGGTTCCAGTTCAGTTCATTCGGTTCGGATATTTTGCCCAGGACCATCTCTGGTTATATTGTTTGGAAGAAAAATGAAGGTTCAAAATTTTTAGGAAAAAACGATCTATTTCTCCACGAACAGTAACGAAATCACGACAGATCCCCACGAAACTTTGAGCTCGTGCCATTTTCCTTCGAATCTACTTATAAACTTTATTCCCCCGAAATCGAAAGTTTTTGAGCTAATTCCCCATTTTCGACCTAATTCTCCATATTTATGAGTTTAGTCGGTTTAACCGATCCAATCGACTACCCGACTAAAACTAAACCAATCTTTAACCGAAACTAAACCTAAACTACTAAAACTAACCCAAACCAACCCGAGTTCTTTTTCTTCAAAATCCCCAAATTCTCAAAATGAAGAAGCTTAAAATTTCAAAATTCCCAAATTTCATTCAATAAAAAAAACAAAGTTTTGAAATCACTCATGACCTAAATCAATCGACGGTAAATATACTATTTGTTCTTGTGTTGATTACGATTACAGAGAGATAAACAAAAGAACAAACCTTTGAAGATGATCCGCAAGAATCACGGTTTGATGATATCGAGGAGTCTCTTCCAGAAGCAGCGATAACAGAGAGATCGCGCTTTCCGGTGGAGGGAAGCCTAATAAGAGATCCGGCAGAGAAGGAAACAGAGTGTGTCGATCGTAACGAAGAAGGAAAAGAGCGGTGGAGAGAAGCTTTAATGGCGGAGGAGTAGAGTGAAATCATGTTGGAGAAGTGGAGGTGGTTGGTTTAGTCGCTTTGATTAGTGAGAAAGCACCGATCATATTAATGGAGCTTTCGTGACCATCTTAGTTAAATCATTGGATAATTTGTAATTTATTGATTTCAGAAGAATAAACTACCAAGTATGAGGTTCTGATTCTTTAATTTATCGTTGAGACTGAGGAACAACTACAGTAATAACTACAGGTATAAGCATGCTTATGCAATTTTTTGTTATCATGGGTCCATGATCTTCCCAAAAAAAACGAAATGAAAGTTGTGACATGGAATGAAATTTGGGGATTTTGAAATTTTAGGGTTCTTCGTTTTGAGAATTTGAGGATTTTGAGGGAAGAAGAATTCGGGTTGGTTTTAGTCGTTTAGGTTCAGTTTCGGTTAAGGGTTGGGTTAGTTTTAGTCGGATAGTTGATTAGATCGGTTAAACCGACTAAATCCAGAAGTATGAGGAATTAGTTCGAAAACTTTCGATTTGGGGGAAATAAAGTTTAGAAGTATAGATTTGAGGGGAAATGTCATGAAATCAAAGTTTTGTGGGGATCTGTCGTGATTTTGTTACCGTCGGTGGAGAAAAATATTGTTTTCCCCAATTTTTACTTGAGAAACAAACCAAAAGACGGGTTAGAATATAGTTCAAGTTTATATAGGAATCGGTGATTTGGTTTATTTATTGAATTTTTTTTTTTTTTGGGTTACTTCAATTTTAGTATAACAGTACTTGAAACTCTACCTGAATTCAGTTTGATTTTATTCAGTTTGGTTGGTTCAATCCGGTTAAAGTGCAAACCTAAGTTGAACCATCTGACTAATTTGAAATCATTACATAAAGAGAGATATAGAAGCTCTGTTGTTGTTTGTTTTGAGTCAGAAACAAACTTAGGTACACGACAAGAAGCTTAAATTCAAACCTAAAAGACGACAAAAGTAACTAGATTCTCATTGTTTAGTCACAACCCACGTTAGCGACGGCGAATTGTTCGGCTTGCCGGCGAGCCGCCGGCTCCGAAACCATGGCTTGAATCAGCATCGTCTTCACTTCCCATGGCGCATAAGAGAAACTTTTTCTCGCGTATGAGTTGACAAGAGCTGCGATCCCCTGCTTCAGCAACGCACCATATGCGTTCCCTTCTTCGTCATTCCTAGCCGTTGATTCCAACAATGTCAGATCAGATCTCCACCGTTCTTTCGCCACCATCACTCCGAACATTTTCTCCACCGTTGATCTCTCCGGTACCATCCTCGGCCATGCTTCCCTCTGGCTACTCCAATACCTGAAACCAAACTCAAAAACACCACCACCGAGTTAGATCTGACTCAGCTAATGAAATAACGAGTCGTTAATTCTGATTCAAAAAAAAAAAAAAATCAAATTCAAAGTTGATTTGATTGATTACTGCGGCGTGCATCGTCCTCTGTGTCTGGTGTAGATGAAACCAGGCCTCGTCGCCGATAAATCTCCGGCGAAGAAGCAGAGGACGAAGAAGGTGACCAGAACGAGTCGACTCAGAGAACAGTGAGAGTACATGATGATATCCCTAAAACAGCATTAATCAGCCCTTCGTCGTGGGACTCTCTTGGGTCTTCGTTAAATCGCTATCAAAGAATCTGAGTTAGCTTGAGTTATCGGTCTCCTCCTCAATTTGTCTATTTGCTACCTCGGAAAAAGAGATCACTTTGACGCTTTTACCCTTAGAATTCAAATGAACGAGTTATTTTAAGAGGATGGAGAAAGTGAATACGTGACATCACGGGGATATAAACGTCATTTTAAGAAACGCACATGAGTTTGTCTGAATACATATACTGTGTTTTCTATTGTTTGCATGTCGTCGTCAGTTCCTCACCACGTGACTATCTATATGCATGCTCTGCCGCACCATGTGCCCACAACAGGATCCGAACGATTTTTAATCCTAAAATCTAGGTAACACAGGAAATTTCGTCCGACGTTTGCCTTCTGCTTCAGAATCGGAATTAAAATCGGAATCGGAAGATTTTGGAAGTGTGAAGAAGCGCGATTTCAAAAAAAAAATCTAACTAGAAACGTTTGGGAGCGTTCCGATTTTTACGTTCCAAGTTTTGGAAGCAAGTTTTTTTTTTTTTCACCTGAATCAATACTTCAATTAATGGTAATCGATCATTGTCCACAAGTTGGACTAACTAGTTTGGTGGAATCTATACCAATAAAAGTAAGGTTTAGAGGCTCAGACTACTTACAAGTTACAATGGAGGTGTTGCATAAAATATTTAACAGTTGAAACAATACAATGGAGGTTTTGAATTTGTGTTGAAACCCACCTGGATTAATTCATGTTGAAAAGATTCAAGAATTGGTTAAAAGTGGAGCAATTTAAATCTATCAGCGGATGAGATTTATATTATAGAATAAAATATAGATTAAGACATGTGTTATATTTTCATTGGCAGATAAGATTATTGATTTTTTTTTTCACCCAAATGATATAAGATCAAATATTTAATAATAAAATTTTAAATTAAAAATTATACCAAAATTTATCATTTTTCATACTGTATAAATAGAGACTTGATTCATTTGATTTGGACACAGAAAAAAAAAACTATATTTTTTGTGAAATGAATCCCAACAATAACCTTTTTTTTAACACTCAACAATGTATTATATTGCATAATATGATTGTCGAGGATGAACGAAATATATATACTCAACATTGGACTGATTATGATCAATCTAAGACAAGTGGATCTAGTACACCACAACCATTCTCGACTGAGGTGCTACCTGCATTTGCAAATCACGTGCGTGCTAGATCCGAATTACGTGATTCAAATATACATCACGAATTGCAAGCACATCTAGTCAAACACGTATATACAAAATTTGGAATGTTCCGTGATTAAAAAGTTTTTAAGTTGTAATTTAAGAGTTTGATGGTTTGTGAATTTAATTTATTGTACTAATTAAGCTAAGTGTGTTTTAATAAAAATTAAGTGTTTAATAAAATTATATGTTTTAATAAAAATGTAGGGTAGAGTGTTGAATTTTATTAAACAAAACTATTGTAGTGTATAAAAATAAAATGGGTGTTGAATGATTATGTGGAAGAGAAAGAAAATAATATGGATAAAAAAGTAGGGTGTTGAATGTTGAAACTATTGTAGATAGTCTCAAGAGAGCATCCACATCAGCAAAAGTGAGGCCCTCTAATGATGACACATCATCAACAAATTATTTTTTTAAAAATCACAAATAATAATAATCATAAATCAAATTAATTGAATATATTAATCATATATATATTTATATCTCATTATTAGGGCATAACTTATAATCTAGGCTCTCTTCACCTTCCAACAAAATAAATCACAATGAGATATGAATTAGTCTCATATTAATAAGTAAAGAGTAGAGTGAGATTTAAATAAAAAATAAAAAATAATCACAATTAAAATAATAAAATTTATCATAAATCAAATTAATTAAATATATTAATCATATATATATATTCATATCTCATTATTAGGACATAACTTATAATCAAAGTTCTCTTCACCTTCTTACGAAATAAAGCATAATGGGATATAAATTAGTTTCATATTATTAAGTGAAGAGTGGTGTGGGATTTAAAAAAAAAATCACAACTTAATATAATAAAATTCATCATAAATCAAATTAATTGTTTATATTAATCATATATATATATATATATATATATATTCATATCTCATTATTAGGGCATAACTTATAATCAAGACTATCTTCACATTCCTACAAAATAAATCATAATGAGATATGAATTTGTCTCATATTATTAAGTAAAGAGTGGTGTGAGATTTAAAAAATATATATATTAATAATCACTACTTAAAATAATAAAATTCATCATAAATCAAATTAATTATTTATATTAATATATATATATATATATATATATATCCATATCTCATTATTAGGGCATAACTTATAATCAAGGCTCTCTTCACCTTCCTACAAAATAAATCATAATGAGATATGAATTAGTCTCATATTATTAAGTGAAGAGTGGTGTGAAATTTTTTAAAAAATAATAATAATAATCACAACTTAAAATAGTGAAATTTATCATAAATCAAATTAATTGAATATATTAATCATATATATATATATATACTCTCATAATTATTATTACAACACTAGCAAGAGATTTGTCGATTAGCTTTATCATGATTATCACCTCAATTAATATTTAATTAACCAAACAATAAACCAAAAAAAAATAACAAATAAGAAAATGTGAGCTTTTTTTTTTGGTAACGTCTTATACCAAGTAGTTTATTAGAGGAGTAATGTCATGTTAGTACTTATTTTTGTTAAATGCTTATTTTAATTTTTTTGTAATGTCTTTTAAATGGTAATTTATTAGAGAAGTAATGTCATATTAGTAATTTACACCAATAACTAACTTTTTATATTGCCATATATATAGCAAACATCCTCATATTTCTACAAAACAAGCACCACTCTATCTCAAACCAATACTTCACATAAACATGGCAACACATGTTACAAAGCCATCTTCTCAATCAAACATTTGCCACACTTTTGACAGTCTTGAAGGAAATTTCTGCAATGATGAAATTTCGGTAAGACTACTTCATTTCTGGGAAGCTCGCAACTTTAAAAATGGTAATATACTCATAGGAATGAAGCT
Source organism: Boechera divaricarpa (assembly GCA_026770425.1). NCBI lineage: Eukaryota > Viridiplantae > Streptophyta > Magnoliopsida > Brassicales > Brassicaceae > Boechera > Boechera divaricarpa. The sequence goes on from CM049188.1 coordinate 16,494,836, forward strand.
GATTTTCATCGAAACCAAGGTATGCATCAAGTTTATTAAATAAAAATATGCATATTATGCTCGATTACTAATATGTAAACAATTTTTTTAGTCAACAACAATGCATAGTTTTATATCGGCCAACCGACTTAACGGATATAAAGAGACCCTCAAGCCAAACTCGATCTACAAGTTAAAAAAATTTATGATCAATCCTGCCAAAAACATGTTCAAAGTCACAGCTCACAAATTCGATATTTTATTCACTGACCAGACATCTTTGGTTGAAACAAATGAAAGCTTCCACAAAATAGACATCCAACAATTTAGGCTCCGCACCGTACAAGATTTGGCACCAATAGTTGACCGAAACGGCGAGTTTTTTGGTAGACATCTCTTGAAATCGAACAAAACACATACACAAAACTTATATATATTTTTTTTTATTATAGTTATCATCGGTCACATATACCTCATAAAAGGAGACAACCTACAAGATTTCACACCAAACGCTACACCTCTAATGACCGCTTCTGGTAGATCAAAGGACATAGTGTTCTTACATGTAAAGATGAAAGAGTAAGATTTATTTATTTTATATATAAACTTAATTACATTTTTTTTAATTTATCTATATATATTTATATAATATATTAGGAGTTCACATTGTCCTTATATTTTCTTGATTTCAGTTTTTATTATCAACTGTTTATTTAACTAATATCTATTTAAAATATTTAAAACTAATAATCTACATGTTGAAGTCTATATATTTCGATACATATATTACTAATTCAAAATATGTAAACAACCCGCACGTAATGCGGATCCGCATCTAGTAGAATGAGAAAGAACAAAATGAAGTAACGTGAAAGTGCATTTTAACAGTGAGAGGAGGAGTCCACTTGTCTTTAAGAATGTGCAAATCGATCATTTGGAATTGATATTTGGATGGTAAATTGGAGTTTTGAATGTAAAATGTAATAATTATAAGAAAACCAAACCAATACATATAACATATTTACTTTTGTAAACAACACAATTAACCTCGCAAATTTCAAAATTTGATTTAGTATTTAACCAACTTTAGGTGGTTTAAAAAGATAATCATTAGAAAACTCAATGTCGATGCGAAACATGTCACGAGCGTAAGGAGTACCGTCACATCTTTGAATAATCGTATTCCATTTGAATACATTGTTTGAGTCTCTCTACCTATATTGATACATATCAACAACAAATAGTATAATTATAGTTGACACAAAAAAAAATTATAATAATTTACATAGAAGTGTTGTTGTGGTTACAAAATGAAGATATATACAGATAGACTACTGTATAATATTTTCTTGAAAATCATGGTAATTTTGGAAATGTTTTCTCTTGGGAAATTATAGTCTTAGATTGGAATACAGATAGGTCTCCTAAAAGAAAAAGATTAAATTCAGAATTTTACGAAAAAAAGATATGAGTGCTTCATCGATTGAAAAATATATTTTTGTCTAGTTGTGAATATTATCTGCGTAACGTTAAAGGTAAAAGTTTAGAGGTTTCTTGTCAATTCTATTTGATAATTTTCTTAGTAAACATTTAATATTTATGAGGATTTATGTCTCGAAACGAAATATAGCCAGCCATTCTTAATTTCTATTAAGATTGATAACAATATATATATATATATAAAGAAAAGATACAGAACAAACACAGATTCAGTATTGAGGCTAGATAGATAATGAGAAATTTATGAATTGGCTTTTTTGTAAAAAATGTATGTATTGAAATGTCAATAAAAACAAGCATTTAAAACAAGAATATTAAAAACTTGTATAAGAAAAATGGCATCAATTGTTATGCTACAATTGGTCTAAGAATGTCAATATACGTTTGGTTGGCATCTGAATTTTCTCTTTTAGATAATGAGACTTTTCGTGAGAATTTAGTTTGGTTTAATGTTGTGGTTACGGAAAATAAATTTTATTTGCCTACTTCAAGAAAAGAATAAAAAGATGTTTTTAGTATTTCTTTTTTTTTTTTTTTTTTTTTTGTCAACCGAGAAAACTTCATTAAAATTAACCAGTTACAACCATAGAGATCAAACTTTTTTTAGAGTCCTCATCCGAAAGGTTTGAATCTACAAGGATAACCGAAAAATAACTCACACAAAGAGTTACATCATAATGAAAAGACATAGACTTAGCTACAATCACCAAGGTGGAGCTAGTCATGCGAATAGATGAGATAGAGCACATCTTCAATGCGATAAAATTAACGGCTTGAAGGATCTTGCCAGGATCACGTTGTGCGGTGTCGGAATTTGAAAGCACAAAGGAGTGCGAATCGGATTGAAAATGGAACTTTAACCTACTAGTCATTCAGTTCGTTGAGATTTCGAGTTCTAAAGACTCACCCGTCGTTAGAAACGATAGGGTACTCTCTCCTAAGGGAGGAGGTGTTCTCTCCTTAACGGAGGAAGTGAATGTCTCATACCTTAAAATTTGAAGGCACGGATCAAAGACTAACATGTATCGGTCTTCTAATGTGACTACTAATAATAAGGTAGTATGGGCTGTCCCACTAAGGAAATTCCAACTTGCCAATTGAAGTTCTAGATACTAGTCCATAAGCACAGGAATATGGGCTGAAAGATAATAAGCAAAAACAACAGACCCACGAAATTGAGAAAAGTACTTGGACTTAAGGTTGGCGAGGCCCAGCTTGACTAAACTCACGAGAGGAGTGGGCTTGAGATTGGCGAGGCCCATCACAGCCAAGCAAGTTCGCCCTAGCTTCAAGATCTTGGCGGCGCCTGTATCCTGCAGCCGGCTAGTTCTTGTCGACGATCTCTCCGGCCTGAACTCACGGAGATGCGCGGCACGAAGAGGTTCCGATCTCAGGTTATAACCTTGGGCTCTGAACATCACGGGATTCTTGGTGGCCGAGGGGAGAGTTCCCGTCCCAGAGTTGTGAGTAAAGATTGCTGAGAAGTTCGGCTATGAGTTCCTGGATTGGATACCGGAGGCGGTTGTGCTCTCTGGTTTGTAAAATGAAGAGGTGATGAAGGTCACAACAGAGGCAGTAGAAGATCTATGTTGCAGAGAGCAATGACGTTGCGCAGTGGGGTGCTTCCTGGTAAAGGGCAGAGATTGACATGGTTCAGACTGCGCTTTTGAGACGGCGAGTGCAAGCCTCCCGTCTTTAAGGGTACTTTCTCGGGTTTAATTCCCGGGAGACTGTTTATGGAGATTTGCCGAGGATATCCGTCCGCCATCGGCAGCAAAGGGAAGATCGGAAAACCGTGGGGCTCCTCAGTGACGATGGTTGTTCTTCGGCCAGAAACCGAGAACTGGAAGCTGGACTTTTGCACGGAGCAGAAGTCGAAGTGAACATAAAATAAAGAGAAAAACAGCAGATACAACAAAACGAGAGCGGGGGCTGATGGCTCCAGGCGACGTCGGCGGTGGCTGCCGCCGCCCAGATCTGGAGGATGCAAGACTTTGGACGTTCTAGGTAAGAGAGCCTGGGAGAGAGAGGAAGTTGTTTTTTTCCGTGGGGTCCGCTTTATTATTGATACTCTTCCTTTTATTATATAAACTTTTTGTATTTCTTTGCTCCATCTTTTTGAGGTGAAGTATTTCTTTCGGAAAAAATTAACATTAGAAAGTTCACAAAAACAAGATAAGGGAAAACGTATAAAATTATATATGGAATCAATACTTTACATGAGTAGTTTTGAATATATATATATATAGGTTTCTTAAATATATATATTATTTTTTTTAAAGATGTTTCTTAAAGTTCTTATTTAAGAACCATTCTTAATGGGTTTCTTATATTTTTTTTTTTTTCTACTATCTTTCTTCTTTCTTTTATTAAAATTTATAATTAAATATTGTTAAGAACTCCAAAATAGGTTTCTCCCCGTTAATGATGCTCTAACAATTAAAGAATTGTTTGCATTCATTATCAACGCCTATATATATTGTATGTTATGTATAAGTTTTTATCCTAAGCTACACTCAATTATTGATCCATCAAAACTTCATTACAAACCTCTCTCGTAGGTCGTATCAACTATGAATTCTATGAAAAATCAAAATGCTTTTACTAATGTCGTTTGTCATCGTCCAAGAGATGATAATAATATAGAAGGCTTTCGTTCAGTAGAGTTCAAAGATTCAGCAATTACAATATTATCAGAAGGAGACGATAATGGGCCTCCATATAAAGATATTACTTATCCCCTTGTTTGGTGCAACGAAGAAGTTAGTTGGTGCCTTTTTTGCTCTCGTAAAACCACCGAATATTACTTTAGCAGAGAAGTCGATCAGAGGTTCCCGACACCCGAACACGTTGGTTTCCATAAAGAGTGCATCGAGCTGGTCATGGCAAAGAAAAAGAACCCTTATCATCCTAAACATTCCCTCCAAATTCTCATATATAGGTATGGAGGGAATCGATGTTGTTCTTGTTATAGTTCTAAGTATTTCTTTCTCTACTGCTCTATATGCGAATTTAGGATTTGTTATCAATGTTCGCAAGAACCACCACTCCTTACAATAGACCATAAGAAAATGCATGAACATACACTCGCTTACATTCCCAGAAAAGCTTCCATGACTTGCGATGTTTGTACTTTGGATGATCGAAGGTTTTTATTTATATTTGTCATCAATGTGATTTTGTAGTCCATAAAGAATGTATCTACTTTCCATACATCATTAAAATATCTCGTCATGAGCACCGTCTCTCTTTTACTTCTTCATTTCTATCTGGGAAATGGTTTTGCGGGGTTTGTCGTCAAAACTTTGACGGAGATTGTGGAGGATATTCGTGCGTCGTCAAAGGTTGCTATTACGTTGTTCATTCCAGATGTGCCATATATAATGGTGTATGGGATGGAAAAGAACTTGAGGGAGACCCAGAAGACACATATATATGAAGATACTACGTCGTTCAAAGAGATAGGTAAGGGGATTATACAACATTTTAGCCATAACCACTATATGAGACTCCACAAAGAGATTGATAAAGCGTATGAAGGAAAATTGTTTTGTCAAGCTTGCGCACTTCCTCTTTATGATGGTAATATTTTCAGTTGCATGGAGTGTGATTTCGTTCTCCACAAAGTATGTGCATATCTTCCTCTAAAAAAACAGCACCCGATGCATCGCCATCCTCTCGTCTTACAAGAGGGTAATCTACAAGATTGGTTTTTTTGTTCAGCTTGCAGACGTATATTCATTAGTTTCCGATACGAATGTGAAAGCTGCAAAGAGGATTTTTGCCTAGACGTGCATTGTGCTTCCATATCTGAGCCACTAGATCATCATTGCCATAAACATCTTTTGTATCTCCCATCTAAGTCTGGATCATCAGCAATCTGTTCGATTTGCCAAAAAAAACGAACAAATCATCTAGAATGCGGAGAATGTGACTTTGCTTTGTGTTTTGCGTGTTCCACTCTGCCAAAGAAGTTCATGTACAAGCATGATGAACATCCTCTCATATTTTCTTTTGGACAAGAAACGCGTGATCAATATTGGTGTGATGTGTGTGAAAAGGAAATAAATTCAAAACATGAAAGTTATATGTGCAATGATTGCGACATCACACTCCATATTGAATGCTTACTTGGAGAAGATATGTATATGTTACCTGGTAAAAAGGTGAACCAAACATATGGGACTAGTAGTGAAGTAAACTATGATATTCTTCTCAATAATCGTCTCACGCGAGACATATGTAAGTTATGTCTTAAACGTTGTCAAAACAAGATAATCTACAAAAGTTTCGACGGCTCAATATGTTGTTCTTGGTCATGTCTTGATCTAAGCGATTAGCTTCGGAATTGATCAACCTATTGATATGGCAAAAGCCGATCTCATTGCTAGTTTATAATTGAGTTCGGTCGTATGTTATTTAATTATTATGTAAGTATGTATGTTGTATTAAAAGGTGTTTGTAAGAGTCGTGAGTTTAGGTTGGGTAGTTTTTTCTCAGTTTCAAAAGTCACAATTTTTAGTTAAGTATTGTCGAAACTATGTAAGTGTACTTGTGTTGTCTTAATAAAAAAAATACAAGGTTTCAGTCTTACTCTGTTTTTTCTTTCTTTGTCGATGTTAGTTACTAAACAGAACAACTTTGATTACAATTGTAATATGTTCTCTTTCTCTTGCAACAGCTTCTAACACTCATCGAAATACTTTTTCAAGCTATCGATGTCTGATAAGATTCCATGGAGGTTTCTGGCGGAATTTATCAGTGAATAATGTGAAAGTAGAAGATGGGGATCTATTAGCGGAATTTAAGCTCTGGACTTTTCGGGATTCAACAAGATTCTCCCATTTCTTCGCCGCGGTGATTGCTACTTCTTTGTTGGAAGATTAAATTGTTTCTGGAAATCCAGATGCTCCAACAGATCCAATATTCCAGATGTTCTTTGTTATGTCTATATCCAATGTTACCTCTTCTTGTCTAGGAATTTGATTGAACTATTTGCGGTTATTACATGCATTAGAGTTACTAGCTACAACTCAACCTGTTTTTAAAATGGACCGGCTTATGAATATTCGTCGGTGACCCTCGGATTAAGATTATCATACCAGAGCCATTCGAGCCCAATAGATCTTTTGTGGCAATCTTCAGCTTTTTTAGGATTTTAATTTTCTCATTTTGTCTAATGGTGTTTTAATTTTTATGGTTAGGATGATAATTGTATTTTGGGGCTATTATTTAATTATGAATTTTAATAGAATTTAAGTCCAAGCATAATCTGGTGTTATTCAACCATATATTATAAATTATGCATTAACAATTAGTGGTATTAGATATGATATTTGTAAATCATGCTTCAAATATTTTTTTAAGTTTCGTTGGTGTTATTCGATTAAGATTTTAAATATTCATATTAAAATTTAGTGTTATTCAAATTATTATTTTTGAAAATCTTTGCTTATTAAATACGATGCCAACTGCCAAGTTTTTAACTTCCACGAATAGCACTCAATACAATCTCACATATTCCTATCAGAAAAAAATAATAATAGAGTTTTCAAAATTAGAATTTTCGTCCGTTTTACCAAAAATATAATTTTCATAAAATAATGACGGTTTTCACGGATCTATATAATGTTTAGCTATCCAAAAATTATGTATCCCCGATTTAGAAGTAAAAAGAAATAGCTTATAGTAATGGTTTCATACTTCTTACGATTCTCCCTATTTAAAACTATTTTTATTTAATTACACATAGTATATATGAAATTATCTCTTATAACATTTATTGTTTTAAATATATATTTTGTGAAACAATCACAAAATTATAAAACATTACTTAATTTAAGACGGAGCGAATCAAATATTTCATTGTATTGGTTTGTTGCTCAGAGAGAAGAAAGCTTGTTTGCATGCAAAGTTAAGTATTCTTGTTTCGATTCAAATATTTGATACTCATTTTGAAGGAGAACGAAAAATCTAAACGAAGAATGTGACTTTTATTTATAAGAGATAAGAAGTCCACAATAACATATCATAGGAAGCAGTTGATGGCTAATAAATAGATAGGAGATATATGACAAAATCCAAAAATAAGAAAAAGTTATATTTTAAGTTTTTAAGCATGTCGTTGGGTCCATTCTCGGGCTTTCTGGTCAAATTTGAATCTGTTATTTTTGAAAAGTTGTCCAATCTCAGCTACAAGAGGATCATCTGGGTTTGGGTCCGCCAATAGTGAAGTTATGGATAGAAGCACCTATTGTTTATATATTAACAACAATTAACAAAAGTGATACTTAAATGATGAAAAACAACGAAACCGAATGAGAAATAACAAAGTGAACAACATAAAACAAAATATTTGATTTATGTATCAAGCTTTGAACCTTTTCAACAGTGAGAGGAGGAGTCCACTTGTCTTTAAGGATGTCAAGGCAAATCGATCCTTCAGAATTGACATTTGGATGGTAAATCGGAGTTTTGAATGTAAACTATAAGAAATCAAAACAACAAAAACAAAACGTAAAACATATTTGCTTTTCTAATTAAATAACACAATATTAGAAATTTCTAATCTCTCAAATTTCAAATTTTCAAAATATATAATCAACCTTGGGTGGTTTAAAAGGATAATCATTAGGAAACGAAATGTCAATGCGAAACATGCCACCAGCATAGGAAGTATCGTCGGGTCCTTGAATCATCGCATTCCATTTGAATACATTATCTAAGTCTCTACCTATATTAAGTGTGGTTGTGGTTATAAATGAAGATATTTGTATGGTACATACACTAAATAGTCAAATTTCGAGGTTTACAGACAAAGATGATACAGAACAAAATCGTAAATAAGAAATGTTGATTTTACATGTGTTTTAAACAAACATGTTATTTAGATTTAGAATGTAGAAAAAAAGAAAAAGAAAAAACCGAACTACTAACCAATACTGTACAAAGACTCTTTGGAGGTCATGGCCATGAATTCTTTCTCAATTCGCTGCATTGCTTTAGCCTTCACCGACGACATCTTTACAATTATATACCAAGCTATTTCCTTATGCATCAAATGAAATAACGAGATAGATTGTTGTTAGTATGATGGTGTTGTAAAATGTAAAGGATATATTATTAAATGTATGGTTTACTTGGAAGATGGTTAATATGAATTGTGTTGGAATCAAATGAAAGGGTCTCACACTTTATATGGGCTGAAGAAAATAGACAAAATAAATGTCTTCATAATTATTATAACTATTAATATCTCATTGATATCTCCGCTTTTAAATCTTATCTACATGCGTAATTAAAAAAAAATCTTGGAGACATAAACATAAATTACATTTTATTTTAACCATGAATAGCATACCATTAATTGTTTTAATTATTATTTTTTTAGAAAATAAAATAAAACAATATTTGCAAGCATAACAAAGTTTATCAGATTTTCATTAGCCATACTAAAAATAACTTATAAGAAATCACGCATGTTCAATAGTTTATCAGATTGTAAAACATGTCTATATTACATTACTTTGAAGACAAATATTATATTTAAAATAATAATAATAACTTCAATATGGGTAAGAAAAAAAAAGATGAAAATAGTATGAAAATTTCTGTAATTTAAATAAAATAAAAAAAATCTAAGATCAATTGGATTTTCATAAACTAAATGGGTATATATTTTAAAACATAGATTTTTTAAGAATAATTATTTAGTAATTTATATATTGTCTTAACCTATTTTTTGCTTTTTTTTTTTTTTTGGTAAATGGTTTTCTTGCACTAAACTTAAGAAAAGGTTTTACAAACTAGAGAATCAAACTTGAACCATAATCAATCACAAAGGTGAGAAAATGTTTTTAAAACCCAACATGGATAACCTATAAAAAAGGATTCAATTAAAATATATTGCTTCTCAACCATCTTGGTACACTACAAACAAAAAATTTGTGTCCATCGTTGACAATCTATCTTTTGCATACAAGACATCTCAAATTTCTCAATTCGTCATCCAAAAATATCATAACACATCTCAAATTATTGTTGAGCATAATTTTTTTGATCCAAAAGAATTGTCTTTCTATTTATATTCTTTGTGTGTAGTGTCGCCGAAGTGAAAAAGCAGCGACAAGTGTGTTAGAAGTTGTTTCCATATCAACACACAACTCAATAAAATTTATTGTATAAAATTTATCAGTACGCCTAGATGAATGGATGAGCAATGCTGAAGTGTTCTTACACTAACTTAGAATTTGGGAACAAAGAATTGCAAAAGCGGGTACATAGGGATCTCAGCAAAAATGAAATTGATATGGTCTTACAAAATTACATAGAGAATATCAGAAAATTTTAACATTCAAGAAGCAAATTGTGTCAAAGATCCTATACTTCTCAACACGTTTAAACCGCAACATTGGGCGATGCTGGATACTCTTCATACCCTGTGATTCCTGTAATCCTAATCCTCGTATTTGGCTGCAATATTAAGAGAGATATCACAATGTAAAGTGTCATTATTTACAGCAAAAGCGGATTTATCAAGAATGAAGAATACCTGTCGGTGACCAATATTTCTACGGTACTTCTTCTTAGGCTTGTACTTGAAGACTACCACTTTGTCATTCAGACCCTGTAGCAATGAAAGACATTGCGGTTTTCCCAAGTTGGGTGTTGAAAACACAAATCCACCAATCAGAAATTTGAGAAAGCATTTTTGTTGATTTTACCTGATTTTCCACTACAGCATGTACAGTAGCATTGGTCACAACCGGTTTACCGATGTAAGTGTGCGTCTTTGTGCCAACAAGCAACACTTTGTTAAGAACAATCTACACAAGAGAAGAAGCAAAGATGAAAATTTCAGGAATCACCAAAAAGCAAAAGAGAACAGCTTAACAATGTTAACATAACAAAAACTAGAACTTCTACACAAGCCACACAGTTTACTTAATCTTTCATGGTTACACCATCTTTATATATTTATTCATTTCACAGAATTTTACAAAAAGAAGAACCCATCAATTAGAAGAATTCAAATCCTTGAAAGCAAATGTGCATACCTGATCATCGACATTTGCATCTTTCAGCCTCTGAGTGTAAAGATATCTCCCTGGAAACACTATGTATTGGCGTCCACCAACCTATTGAACCAAAGAAAACAACAATAAACTAAATAAAATATAACAAATGAGAGTAGCAAAATTCATAATAACAAAGCCAAACTCTAAATTCTTGAGGAGGGTATATGCCACAAAAACACATTTTCTCATTATCAAACTCTAAATCAACCAAAATAAATTCAAAGCAAACTCATCAAATCAACCAAAACTAGTAACATGTAAAAAGGCATTATGTATGAGAGCTACCTATGCTTTTGGCCAAAGCATCAGCACACTTATTGGCATTGCGAGAGGAATGAATAAAAGAGAGAAGTGCTTCCCTCTGCTTTTACCAGTGATGTCCTATGTGAAGGTTTGGAGACGGGGCCTCAGGTGAGCATCATGTATTGCCTTGATCGCATTAACACAATCTGATTCGAAAAATGACAGCTGAATAGCTTAGCTGAGAAACACAAGATACAGACCAGGCAAAGGCTGCGGCTTCAGCATTTTAAAATGCGGCTTCAACAATTTAAAGTAAATATTTTGCAAGCATATTTTTTTATATATATTTTTTCACTTAATTAGAAAACCATAACTAGTTTAAAAAATAAAAGAATATGAATCTTTGTTTTTTTTTTGTTTTTTTTTCTCTTTACAAATATGACAAAGAAAAATATTATAAACCAAATAATTCTAATCATTTCACTCTATCGTAAATTATTAGACTATTAAAAAAAAATATTGTGTTTGATGAAAATATAAATAAAAATGATGTTTTAAATCTTTGATTTTAAGCGTTATGATTTTTATTTTTAATTGAGTGACAAGTATATATTTAATATTATGTATTGGATTTACAATATTTTAATAATATGGTCTTATGTTTGGGTTTAATTATATAAATATATATATATATACACGTTTCAAGGCGTATCCGCTTTCTTTTTTAAAAAAAAACTTCCACGCTTTCGCGTATCCGTTTCTAATTCTATATAATCTAGTTAAAAAAAAATGTGCAGCGCTAATTTGTAATGTGATTATTCATTCGATTATGAATTTCAACTTTATTTACAGCAGTTTTGGTTAATTTTTCATGTTGTTAATGGGCCTTTTCCATCGAAATTCCATAATGGGATTATTGCAATTCCAGCCCAAATTGTTCTATTTTTATCATCAGAGCTACTCCCATCTATTGTTGAGTGCAAAGTCCATGCTAGTCTTCGAAAATTACAATTTTTGTCCCCAACCAATGTCATGTAGAGCAGTTTCGGTGTTATAAGATGACCCCCCACGTTGCCCGTCAATGCCAGACACTCGACGGTTCATACACGTATCCAACCCATTTTAAATTCATAAAATGTAACGATATTCATGAACCATGAGCAACTAACTTTTCAAAGTTATTTTTATTGTGTAATGTAACTGGTGAACCATGAGTTTTAATATATAATAAATATACTCTGTTGTCAACGTTATTTGTGTTTTGCATTTCCTAATAATAAACATTATCATAAAATGTAGATCAACTTGTTATTAAACAACAATAAATCAACTTCCCTTCGCAAGTCACATACATGTAATCTTAAATCTCCTTAAAACTCTTTCTATATATATACACATCAAGGCTTAACAATATAGCACACGCACACACATACACAGAGAGAATAAGAACAAATTTGGAGCCATGTCCTCATCAATCTTCTCTTATATTGTCCTCTTCTTCTCCCTTTTCACCATCCCGTACATTCAAACCCAACCCATTGCTCCAGCTCCGACCACTGAAACAAGTCCCATCAATCTAACAGCGATTCTTGAAACTGGTCACCAGTTTACTACATTCATACGACTCCTCAACACAACTCAAGTCGGATTTCAGGTAAGTGTTCAACTCAATAGCTCTGATCAAGGGATGACTATATTTGCCCCAACAGATAACGCATTCAACAACCTTAAACCCGGAACCCTAAACAGTCTCACATATCAACAACAAATCCAGCTCATGCTCTACCATATCATTCCAAAATACTACTCTCTAAGTGATCTTCTCTTAGCAAGTAATCCCGTTAGAACTCAGGCTACGGGACACGAAGGAGGCGTTTTTGGGCTAAATTTCACAGGACAAGCACAAAACAACCAAGTGAATGTTTCGACCGGTGTTGTTGAGACTCGGATTAATAATGCATTAAGACAACAGTTTCCTCTAGCAATTTACGAGGTGGACAATGTGTTGTTGCCGGAAGAGTTGTTCGGAACAAAGACCACTCCCACCGGGGCTCCGTCCCCGAAATCCATACCTTCGTCGTCTGATGCCGATTCTCCGGCTGTTGATGATGGGCACAAATCTTCCAGATCAAACGTGAAGAGGACAAGTATAGGGGTTATTCTTGTTTTTGCATGGTTTTGTTGTTCGGTTATATATATTTTTTGAAGCTTAACTAAAAGCTGGGAAACATTCCCAAGTAACTACTATTTTATTTGCATGATTGATTTGATTCACCTATATGTGTTTGAACATATCTGCTTTGTAATCTTCTTATTTATTCTTAATAAATAAATATGCTTCTTTTATTAAAAAAATCGCAAGTATATTCTAAAATTTTGACTCTGAACACATTCTATTATTTGGAGAACACATTTATAAATAAATCTTACAAAATGTTAATAATTACATCACGTTGCCATTACATCTAAGAACAAATTAAAATCTTTCATTAAAGGTATTTTAGTCAATTAATTATTATGTGATCAATTAATTAAATTTTAAATAAATTATTTATAATTTTCGTTTTAAATAGTTTATTTATTTTATTTTTTTGAAAAAAAGTTAAAAGTAGATTTTGTGAAGATTTTGTTGATTTAATTAAATACACTAATTAAATTAAATTAAATGTTGATTAATTTTCTAAAAATAAGAGATTTGATGTAGATTGCGATTTTTTAGAATATTTTAAGAAATAATTTAAACCGATTCAATTATGTTTTTAGGTGCTAACAAAGATTCGATATTATAAATATTGATATTATAATTTTCATAAAATTTTGAAATAATTATAATTTTTTAATATCCTGATTTTATAAGTTTTAGATATTTTTCTATAATTATAATTTGTACGTGGTATAGCACAGAATATATCCTAGTTGTTTTTGATGGTGTTAAACGTTGTTGACCCCTAAAAAGGCTTCAAACATTAGGTACGTTTATGAAAACAGTTTTAAGCTCTTCGGTTTTTAAAGTTTATTGATTACTAATTACAAGTATAGGGGTTATTCTTGGCTTTGCATGGTTTTGTTGTTCGGTTATATATATATTTTTTGAAGCTTAACTAAAAGCTGGGAAACATTCCCAAGTAACTACTATTTTATTTGCATGATTGATTTGATTCACCTATATGTGTTTGAATATCTGCTTAATAAATAAATATGCTTCCTTTTATAAAAAAAATCGTACGTATATTCTAAAATTTTGACTCTAAAATCATTGTCTTTGATGGTGTTAAACGTTGTTGACCCCTAAAAAGGCTTCAAACATTAGGTACGTTTATTTTAAAAGTTTATTGATTACTAATTAAACCAAAGTAAAAAAAATGTATCAATTACAGAAATAACCACACTGATTATTTTAAGTATAATACTTTTACGATACTTTTAAGAGCCTTTGCAACGAAATATGATTTTTGAAGTTACACCTTTGAGTGATTATAATCTACAATCTATAATTCAAAATGACAATTATATTTTTATAAAGAAACTTTAAGTAAGGAAATATCAAATATGGGAATAGAGTTCCGTTTTACATCTTTAAAAAGATAATAGTGAATTGACTAATGGGCTTGAATAAAAAAACTTGGGCCAAAAGATGTTTAGTAACAGAAATTGAGTGATCGACCAAAGATTCAACAAAATCCTAATTGCTGAGCTTTAAACCCTACCTAACTCCTCTCTTCTTCTCTCTTCTCCACGCCATTTGCAGAATCTTCAGGTACTTCCCTTATAGATCGGATTCGGAGTTTAAGCAAGTAAGGCTACAGATTCGTCTGCTCCAATTTTGTGATCTAAGTTTTTGTTTCGTTTCAGCTAATTTGCAGATCATCTTTGTTTCTTTGTCGTCGATCCAAGTTTTCTTTCGGTCTACTGTACATATCTATCTGTTAAACAAGAATTTCGAATCTCCATGGTCAGTCTCTGCCTTCGATTTTGATATTGTGTTTCGAATTTGCAGGTGTTCGTGGAAACGATGAATTTCAAGAATATCAAAGCTCCCAAGGGTCCTGGTGGTGGTGTTATAGCTGCGGTGGTTATTGGTGGCCTCGGTCTTTATGGCGCTACACACACTCTCTACAATGTCGATGGAGGACATCGAGCTATTGTCTTCAACCGACTTGTTGGTATAAAAGACAAGGTTAGGCCCTGCAAAAATTGGTTTCTTTGAATCTGTAATTGAATATCCGCCTTAGTATTAACAATGAATCTTCTGTTTGTGACATCTAGCTGAAATTAGGTTAGGCTTTTAGCGTTAGTGGTGAATCTTGTGTTTGCAGCATCTAGCTTAAGTTAACAGGGTTGATTTGTTAGTCTAGATTTGATTATCGTTTGAAACAGTCATCTTGATGCAGTAGTAATAGTATATCTTTGCTTGCTTGATTATGTAGGTCTACCCTGAGGGTACTCACCTTATGATTCCGTGGTTCGAGAGGCCAATCATCTATGACGTTCGTGCGAAACCTTATCTAGTCGAGAGTACATCCGGGAGCCGTGATCTCCAGATGGTACTCTTCTTCCTTTTTAATTCTAATGGGTTTTATCAGATCATGTGGTTTTAGTCTATGAACTACATGATAAGCTTATGTTGTGTGGGATTTAAACGTTTAGGTTAAAATTGGGCTTCGGGTTCTCACCCGTCCTATGGCTGACCAATTACCTGAGGTATACCGATCCCTTGGTGAGAATTACCGAGAGAGAGTTTTGCCTTCTATCATCCACGAGACCTTGAAAGCTGTGGTTGCTCAGTACAACGCGAGCCAGCTTATAACTCAGAGAGAGGTTAGCTAACTGGCTGTAAATACATGTTATTGATTCCTCTTCAATGGTAAATTAATTTCCCTTCTAATGGATGTGTTCTTTCTTTGGTGTATTTTAAGGCAGTAAGTAGAGAAATCAGGAAAATCCTAACTGCACGAGCCGCAAACTTCTACATTGCGCTGGATGATGTGTCCATCACAGGCTTGACATTTGGAAAGGAGTTCACGGCAGCCATAGAAGGAAAGCAGGTGGCAGCTCAAGAGGCCGAGCGGGCTAAGTTCATTGTGGAAAAGGCAGAACAGGACAAGAGAAGTGCCGTTATTCGCGCTGAGGTGCGGAAAATTATTTTTCTTTTCAATAACCCTAGATTGGTAAAATCTTGCTAAGTGTGTTTCTGTGTGGGTGTCTGTAGGGAGAAGCCAAGAGTGCACAGCTCATAGGTCAAGCAATCGCAAACAACCAAGCGTTCTTAACGCTGAGGAAGATCGAAGCAGCTAGAGAGATCGCACAGACCATCTCAAAGTCAGCGAATAAGGTCTACTTGAGCTCTAACGATCTGTTGCTTAACCTACAGGCTATGGACCTTGATGTGAAGGCGAAGAAGTAGAAGAGGATATGATTAAACCACACCAGAGCTCTCTCTTCCATAATCGTCTTTCCAGTTCTCGGATTCTTTGACCGAAAGCTGTGAATTCAGACAGTACGGATTCTTTCTTGTGAGTTTAAGACAGTATCGTTCGTTTGCAATCTTTCTTTTCAGAGATTAAGACCAAAAAAAAAAAACCTTTAAGTTGTTTAAAATTGGAAATAATAAAGTGCACAAAGCTGGATAATATTCTGTGAAAATGGGTCTGGAAATGAAATTGGGCTTTTGGCCTAAGTACAGTATGGTGAATCCAGAGAGACACACATCTGGGTTTAACGGCGTATAGCTGGTCGGAGCCAGTTGATTCCACCACCACGAGCCTCCTCGTCGCTGCTTTCAAAAGCTAGCTTTATAATGGCCGTTCATGGAATTAGAGAAGTGGAAAACTATTTTGTGCCTTTTCTACAGCGATTCAAAAGCCGAAATGAGTGGAAGAAGATCCATGCCTCCATCATTATACATGGATTGTCACAAAGCAGCTTCATTGTCACTAAAATGGTGGATTTGTGTGATAAGCTCGGAGATATGGAGTATGCAACTCGTCTCTTTAACCAAGTATCAAATCCTAATGTCTTCTTATTCAATTCCATCATTCGCGCTTATACCCACAATTCCTTGTACTGCGATGCGATCAGAATCTACAAGCAACTGTTGAGGAAGAGCGTTGAGTTTCCAGATCGTTTCACGTTTCCGTTTGTGTTTAAATCTTGTGCAAGTCTTGGATCATTTTATTTAGGGAAGCAAGTTCATGGTCATCTCTGCAAATTCGGGCCTAAATTCCATGTTGTGACCGAGAATGCTCTGATAGATATGTACATAAAGTTTGATGATCTTGCTGATGCACATAAAGTGTTTGATGAAATGTCTGAGAGAGATGTTATATCTTGGAATAGTTTGCTTTTTGGATATGCACGGTTTGGGCAGATGAAGAAAGCAAAAGGGTTATTTCATTCGATGCCTGACAAAACAATTGTGTCTTGGACGGAGATGATCTCTGGGTATACTGGGATTGGTTGTTATGTAGAGGCCATGGATTTCTTCCGTGAAATGCAGTTAGCTGGTATTGAGCCTGATGAGATCAGTCTTATTTCTGTTTTACCGTCGTGTGCGCATCTTGGATCTCTAGAGCTTGGGAAATGGATCCATATGTATGCAGAGAGAAGAGGTTTCCTGAAACAGACAGCTGTTTGCAATGCTCTTATTGAAATGTATTCGAAATGCGGTATGATTAGTCAAGCTATCCATTTGTTCAATCAAATGAACGGGAAAGATGTTATATCATGGAGTACAATGATCTCAGGGTATGCTTATCATGGGAACGCTCACCGAGCAATCGAAACATTCAATGAAATGCAAAGAGCAAAGGTGAAGCCTAACGGGATCACATTTCTTGGTCTTTTATCAGCTTGTTCACATGTTGGTATGTGGCAAGAAGGGTTGAAGTATTTCGATATGATGAGACAAGATTATCGAATAGAACCCAAGATCGAACACTACGGCTGTTTGATTGATGTTTTGGCAAGAGCGGGAAAACTGGAAAGAGCTGTAGAAATAACAAAGACAATGCCGGTGAAACCTGACTCAAAGATTTGGGGATCACTGTTGAGCTCTTGCAGATCGCGAGGCAATCTTAATGTTGCACTGGTTGCAATGGATCATCTTGTTGAGCTAGAGCCAGAGGATATGGGGAATTATGTTTTGCTTTGCAATATTTATGCAGATTTGGGTAAATGGGATGACGTTTCAAGATTGAGGAAGCTTGTAAGGAATGGAGAAATGAAGAAAACCCCAGGTTGTAGTTTGATAGATGTGAACAATGTTGTTCAGGAATTTGTTGCAGGAGACAGTAGTAAACCTTTCTGGACAGAGATCTCTTTAGTGCTTCAATTGTTTACTTCACATCAGGATCAGGATGTGATTAAAAACAACAATGCTCTTGCGTTTATTGGTATGCTTTAAAAGCGTTTTGATCATGTAAAAGGTAACAAATTTATTAGGAGGTATCCAATCGTACATATGTTACAAATCGATCAAAAAAGGTCACAACAGTATTTAATCACAATTTCTGTGATCTACAACAAGATATATAGAAATTTTGATGTTCTTGTTCCTCTTCTGTTCTACATTGTTTTGTCTGGAATGCGTTGATTATAACTCAATTCAGCCGAGGAGCTTCTTCACTCCTGACTTCTGCTCTGAGGTTAATCTTGTAGGGAACTTGATGTTGAACTTGATCCTCAAGTTACCTCTCTTAGTCTGGTCTTTCTGCAAGGGCATTCCTTCCTTTGGAACCACTTCCTCATACCCAGGATGGATCACGTTGGTGACTGGGATTGTCAGTCTCCGACCATCAAGTGTAGTCAGGTTCACCGTGTAGCCGGTCAAGGCCTCAACAAGTGAGATCTTCTGTGTGACTAAAAGGTCGTTACCCTCTCGAGTGAAAATCGGGTGAGGCTTCTCATCAATGATGAAGACTAAATCCGCTGGAATCACACCGGGCTGTTCATTCCCTTTCTCTGGAAATGTGATCTTTGTGCCCTTCTTCCACCCCGGTTTCACATCAATGGATAAAATCTCTTCTACCTGCATTGTCTTGCTGCAAGAAAACATATAAACTGGTCAGCCTCACCACTAAACAAAGTTATGAACTGTGATCAAGGTTCTGCTTCACTACAATTTACCGAACAGACACCCTAACCAAGGCTTTCTTAAGCATATACGCAAGCTACATACAAGCTATCCTAAAGGGTTCCATTGGATTTGATCATCACTTACCCACTGACATCAGCAATCTCCCTGGAGATCCTCATCTTCTTGGTGGTTCCTTTGTAAAGATCTTCAAGACTACAAGGCAACTTGTTTTCGATAGGAGCCGCCTTCCTAGCTCCACCGTGATGCATCGAGCCACCACCGCCGCCTCCTTGGCCAAAAGAGGCAAAAATATCATCACCAAACATACTGCTAGAGAATCGTGTACCTCTTCCTTCACCGCCACCAAATGGGCTAGAGAAGCCAAAGAACTCAGCAAATATATCATCCGCATTTCTCGGGTTGAACCGGAAGGACGTTGGAATATCCCCGGAAGAGAAATAAGTGGCTCCACCAGCGTCCGGAGGTGGCACATTCCCTTTCAAACCTTCCTCGCCATATTGATCATATACAGCTTTCTTCTGAGGATCGCTTAAAACCTATAAGCATCCAGAGAATCAGCAGCCATAAAATCAAGTTATTAGCAAAACAAGCTATGGCCTTTCAATTAAGAAAAGACTTGAATCACTCAAAACCATCTAGCAACAAGATTCATGGCTTAAGACAAGAATAAAAAACATAAATCTATTTAATGAATTAAAAACATAAACATACATCGTAAGCTTCGGAGATCTGCTTGAACTTAGCTTCCGCGTCCTTTTTGTTGTTGGGATTTTTGTCGGGATGCCATTTCATGGCGAGTTTTCGGTAAGCTTTCTTAAGATCATCCTCGCTTGCGTTGCGATCAACTTGGAGGACTTTGTAATAATCCACACCCATCCGACCTTCTTCCTCCTCTTCTCTCTTCCGCTTCTTCACTTTTCCTGATTCTGATTACTACTATAATATAGCTCTCTGTTTTTTTTTGGGTTATTTGCTCTAAATGTCCTTTGTATCTTTGGGTAAAAGATAAGAAGAGTTGGTCTTAAAAACGGACTCATGAGTCATGTACTTTCTTCTCAAAGTGTAGAGAGTTCCGTAGAATGTTCCAGAAATGTCTTTAAAAACTGATTGTTTTGGTGACGGTGACGCGTGTTTCTCTCTTATCTTCGTAACGCATTCCAACTTCCAAAAGTGCTACGTTACCGTAACTATAGGCGTTAAGCTGTAGAATTCTAAACGCTAAAGCCCATTTACGATATTGGACTCAAAGTGGGCTTTTTAAATAATCTACCCAAATCCGTAGCTAGTTATGGATTAATAACTGGGTTATTTTCTAAAAATCAATTTCGTGATCACAACAATAATTGGACTTGTGAACGAATCGGGTCTCTCTTTAGCAAATAATCCGGTAACTAATATTTTTTTTTTTTATTACAAAAGAGAACTTACATAATCACGAAGGAATGAAACAAATAACTAGCAAATTAAAATAACAAAATAAGAAGGTTAAAATACAAATCTTCTTAACAAGGAATGGAGTTGGTAAACCAACGGAGGACTTTGACAGGAAGTTTGATGAGATCCACAGCGAAGTTAGCCAGCGCAGCGAAACAGAAGCAACATGGGCACAAACAACTCAATATTGTCCTGCATTTTTTCATTACAATTATATTAAATCACTATTTAATAAGAACATTAGCGATAGATTCAAGATTGAGAATTGAAAATGCAAGTAACTGGATCTAAAAAAAAAAGAAATCGACGTACCCAATGATCCAGATGACAGCACCAACGAGAGAGAGAAGGAGAGCAACAAGAGCAAATGGTAATCCTAGTAAGAAACCCAGAGGCCTACATTCTCCCATTTTTGTCCTTTCTCTTCAGATTTTTGCAGACAACGAAAAGACAAGAAGTGTTTTTTTTTTTTTTTGGTTTCTTAGAAAGAGGAAGAGAGCATTAATAAAAGTTTTGAAGTGAGGTTTTGTTCAAATGAATGATTACTTCCACGAGGAATTATAAAAGTTGTAACCGCCGTACCCACGCGGCGGTCTTTTCTGAATTACGAGAATACTCTTGCGGTTTCTTTTTGTAAGTCATCTCTTCGACGAAGTCAATGGGGGTATTTTGGGGAAGTGAAGACTTTTTGAGTTAATCTCTCGGAAGCTTCCTTGTTCAAAGAGTCAACAAATGAATGCCCCGTTGTGGAAGAGGTCTAGGACCTTTTTCGTATTAAGAGAGAACCGTATAAAGGGAAGATGCAAGTGCAAGTTGTGCAACCACATGGGGGAGAGAGACCCATGATATCTATTAGAGAATAGAATAAAAGTCTTTATCTTTTTTCGGCTAAATCAAAATATAACTTTCTAAATCGAATTTGTTCTTTTGAAAAATTATTTTTGTAATGGCATTGTAATGTACTCATTAACAACTTTTAGGTTATATTTTTAAATATACTTCCGAATTAATATTAGTAGAATTAATAATATTTAAACTTCAAATATTTGTAATATTTTAAAGTTTTTATAAACCTTAAATATTAATAAAAATTTTAATCTTTTTTATTGAGTTTAAATATTATTTATATTTTAAAAAAGTTATAAACCTTAAATATTAATAATATTTTACAATTTTTATAAAGTTTAAATATAATTAATCTTTTAGACTTTTTATAAAGTTTAAATATTTATAATATTTCAAACTTTCTAAAAGTTTAAATATTTAAATATTTCTCCTTTTTAATATTTTGTAGAATTATTGGTTCAACTAAAGAACCGGATTTAATCGAATAAAATTTTTAAATTTGGACGGATGATAAGTCAAGCTTCGTGCTCTTTCGAATTTGAAATCATTTTGGTCCTTTACAATATGACTCTGAACCATTGTTCAAATTAGCCCTGGGCGTTCAGGATCCCGTTCGGATTCGGGTCGGGTCCATTCGGGTTTCGGATTTTTGGATTTAAGGGTTGAGAATCCATTCGGTATTTAAAAATATCGGGTCGGGTTCGGTTCTTTGCAGGTTCGGATAGGGTATATACTTAATATTGATATCCGATAAATACCCAAAAAATTTCGGTTCCTAGTTCGGGTTCGGATATTTTTATCTAAATGTATCCAAATCTACTATAATTACCCAAAAATATCCGAAATACTCGAAAAAAAACTAAAATATCGGTTAGTTTTTACCTAAATCTACCTGGATTACTCTAAAATAACCGAAATTTCTGGAAAAAACGAAAACATTGGATATTTTTATCCTAATCTATCCAAAAATACCCCAAAACCCCAATATATCTAATATATTACACACACTTATGTATCGGATATTTTTGGGTACCCACGGGTTTCGGGTTCGGTTCGGGTTTTTCGGGTCGGGTTCGGGTTTTTCGGGTCGGATTTTCAGTTCCGGTTATTATGCCCAGGGCTAGTCCAAATTTTTTAGCCAATGTGGGACATAGAACACATACTCTTTCTTTATCGATTTAGTAATATATCTCCGTTTTAAAAAATTCGAATCATAACATATGTAGAAACATTTATTTTTAAATTAATTATATCTATAATATGATAATTCAAAATAAATTGAAAATAAGATCAAACAAATCTGATAGAAGAATCATAATTTTAAATCTTAACAAAATCTTACAAACATAATATCTTAAAAGAAATAATATGGTATAGTTAGATATCAAATCTTAGGTTTTCAATTTTAATTGGTTAACAATTTTTTAAAAATAATTTTTAAAAAAATCATTCATAATTAATAAGAGAGAGAAAGTGAGTTTAATAATTATTAAAATTTTTTTACTATTTTTAATATAATTATATTGATTTTGTGATTACTGTTAAAATTTAAATGGATTTATTTATAAACCATTAAAGACTAATGGCATTGTAATGTATTTTTTAACAAGTTTAAGGTTGATTTTTATTTTCTCTAATTAACAGTAGTAGGATTAATAGTAGAAGGATGAATATGTTTATTCTATTTAAAAAAAAAAGACAAAAAATCATGATTTCGTTAGTTCTACATTTGTACTTGTAGCTGTGTTATTCAGAGGCCACGATGTTGGAACCGTTTGGGCAAATTTCTATAAGCATCATTTGGGCTTTTAAGTTATGACGAGGCCTAATTTCTTAGACTTCCGTCCGCAGTACGCCCCATTAAGTCCATGAAACGGCAAGCACTGTCTTTGATTGTTGGAATATCAATCAACCAATGTACCACGAGAAACTCGGACATTTTTTTGCTTTTTTTTTTTTTTTATGACAACACTCGGACATAAAATCAAATGAAGAGATGTTTTTAAGCGAAAGAAAAAAAATGGATTGAAACTGTAGCTTTCAGTTCATGGTCCCAACTAGTTGAAAACAAAGACAAATGGTTGCTCACCACAAGCTCATCCACAACAAAATAGATTTTTCATTTTAACCAAAAAAGAAAAGAAAAACACCAGTTGAATCAAAATATTATTTTAATTATTTGTGATGACAGTGACGACTTTTTTCATGGACTTATACAAAGAAAGTATTATTAAAGTTTACTCACGCGGTTGCCACTCCAAGTCTCCAACCTCCAAATAATTTTGGTTATTACACATTTCCTCCTAAATTGCAACAAATCATTCGTCGCTTAAGTTTAGATTATTTGTTTGATTCTTTACGTTTGTGTTTACGCTTTCATGTTACAATATTTTGTTTATTATAACATAAACATGCATACGTAAACAGTAAACGCTAAAAAGTAATTTAAATTTAGAACTAATAGGAAATCGATTGCTTTCTTGTCTTTGTAATTTAAATTTGTTGTAACTTTTAATAGCAAATGAATTTTTTTGGGATATTGCATTCTAAAGCCTAGCTACAACCTTTACAAGAATCTGATTTTTTTTGTTTTTTAAATGGCAATATCGAACTTTGTATTTCCAAGTTAATTGGAGAATCGTTTAAGTACATATACAGATGACATGCTATTTACAGCGAAAAAGACAATGTTTGTTGGCATCATAATTAATGACAGTATAGGGCAGTCCTTTTATGAAAGTTGCACTTCTTTTTTAATTACAATCACACATGATATCATTTCCATTCTTGTCGCTATCAAGTCACATGTGGGTGTGGCCCTTTACATCCACTGATTCTCAATTCTCTAATGTGAATTTCAAAATATATGTACATAAATCGCTTTTATCTCGGTCTCTATATAGATTCAATACTCAATTTCCTAATCAAGTTGTGTACAATTCAATGATTTATATTTTATTTTATATATTTTATTGACCTCTACTATTTATATTTAACTAGCTAGTTTAAAATACAGTAGAAGAAACTATATGAACATTGTATCTTTGTCTCAAAAAATGTTTTTCTTTGGATTCCATATTTACTTTCTGCTGGGAGAAGGGATCCAACACTTCACCAACCAGAGTGTCGGGCCGTAGACTGAACTAGCTGACTATGAGATCTTAGATATTGTTCCAAAATTATAAAATACCATAAGAAAAGAAAAAACGAGAACTCCAATAATTATTATTTAGTCATTAAAAAAGTAGAACCATCCCATTAATGGCAACAATACTAGTCAAATATTTGAAGTATAAACTCCATCATAGAAAGGAGAGTACACATCGTTCAACTGGCAAATATTTGGAACTCAATTGACTTACTTGACTTTGAGATATATTTATAATCGGTAGAGATGAGTTAGCCTATATATAGTAACTAAGGGCGAGGGCCTGAAAGTATTTGGAACTTACAATTTTTTCCCTTATGATTTATATGCTGTAAGTGTAAGATTGGGAAATTTCCCTTGAGGTTTTGCATTGAATGATACGGCTTTATAAAGCCAAAGTGGTTACAACCGATCATCGATTTACAAGGAATGAATAAAGAAGATCTTATCTAAATACAACTAAAACAGAATATCTTCATATTCTATTAGTAAGAATGTTGTGAACATGAATTAGATTAAAAAAATGTGATGTGCAAATGAGCAACAACAATAATTGTAGCTCTTGAGGACCCATATAAGGTCGTGCATGTCCACTTATACGTAAAAGAGACAATTCTGTCCTTTTTTATAAGAGCATCTTCCATAGCTTCGTTTGCGAGCCTCATTCTCGTCAGTAAGGGTACTACAGTAAATGATTGATTATCTACTTCCATCAATAAAACCCCATCATAAAAATATAACCCCAACATGATCACATGATATGTACTAACTAAAAAGTTGCACATTTAATATAAACTACATATAGTACTAAAAAAACAAATTCGTACATATCAATTTGTAACCCAAACAATTTTTTTTTTATATCACATACAAATATATTTAAAAAATAAAAAGTTATCCGGTTGATCAATAATGTTGGGACAGACCAAAACCAAAATACCTAAGACGGTAAAAGAGACAAATGCGACAATTATATATCGAACTTTAAAGTTGTGGCTCTGATCCAATGCGGCCACAACTTCACTTACTTTTTTTTTTTTGTTACGTACCAACAAAACAGGCAACCCAATTAGCTCCACTAAGTAGAAGGTATCATGTGCAAATCCTATTTGATACTCGATTCTTTTATAAATTTTACATATATAATTTAAACTAGCTGATCTCTGCGTTATACACAGAATAAAATATTTATATTACTTTTTAGAAAATTAATAAATTAAATAAATATTTATAAATATTTTAAATATTATTGTATAAATAATTGAAATTTAAAATTAATATTTTTACATATTTATGTTACTAATTAATTATTTAGTTAAAACAATATCTTTTTAAAATAAAACTAGAATCTATCCGTGCTATACCACAGACAAATGACAATTATAAAAAAATATACAAAATTATAAAATCAGAATATTAGAAAATTGTAATTCTACCAAAACTTACGAAAATTATAATTTATCAATTTTTATAATATTGAATCTTTGTAATATATGGGTAAACATTTTATAATTAGAAACATAAAACTAATTTTTCATATTCGACGATATTATAAAGAGAAACTAACATTCAAAAAAAAATCGCAATCTACATCAAATCTCTTATTTTTGGAAAAATTAAATCAACAAAATCTTCACAAAATCTATTTTTAACTACTTTTCAAAAAAACTAAAATAAATTAATTAATTATAACAAAAACTAGAATCTATAAAGAAGTAAAAAAATCGACAATCTACATAAATTCTTCCTTAAAACTTTCAAAAAAAATCGCAATCTACGTAAAATCTCTTATTTTTAGAAAATTAAATTAGTATTTAATTTAATTTAATTAGTGTGTTTAATTAAATTAATAAACTTCATAAAATCTATTTGAAATTTTTTAAAATAAATTAATTAACTAAAACAAAAATTATATCTAAAAAATTATAAACGAAAATCTACATAAAATCTTTTTTAACACAAACATAAAATCTCTTATTTTTTGAAAATTAAATCAACATTTAATTTAATTTAATTAGTGTGTTTAACTAAATCAACAAAATCTTAATAAAATCTATTTTTAACTATTTTTCTGAAAATTTAAAATAAATAAATAAATTAAAACGAAACTTAACAAAATAATCAATGACTAAATTATCCTTACTGAGAAATTATAATTTGTTCTTTTTGTAATGGCAATGTGATGTAAATATTAACTTCTTGTAAGGTTAATTGTATAAGTGTACTTCCTAAATAATATATAGGGGATTTTAAAATCAAATTTAGGAAACAATAAAATCATATATAATTTTATGAAATTTCTTTATTCTATTTTCCATAAATAAATAAAGTTAATTTAGGTAAGATTATAATCTTTAAAATAAACACAGTTTATATATGATTGATCTAATGACATATTAATTAATTAGTCTAGTAACTAATGTCCTATAAAATAAAATATATTTTTTGAGAATCACTCTGGCGACGACACACGTCAGCATAACACTAATGTAATATTCTACATAAACATACACTACGCTCTAACCGACAGCCTAATCCGTCGGTTTTCCTTCGGTACATAGTGTTACCATCAGATAACCGACGGAAACGGGGTATCGGTTCCAGAGCATCGGAAATTAAAATCCGTCGGTTATTCGATGGTATAGACCGACGGTTAAAGAAACAACGGAAAACCGATGCGGTATCCGTCGGTAAATAAAACCGATGGATTACCGACGTGATAGCAACGAATTTTGGTTGGAGAAGTTTTATAAATTATTTTGTGATTGGGAATGTATTATCAATTATTTTGTGTTGCAAACGAATAAATAAATAAAAATTGCAAAATTAAAATTAACCTTAATAATTTTTATAAATATTTTTAAAAATACAGAAAACATAAATATTAAAACAAAAAACAAGATAAAGTCATATTTCATAAAATTTAAAATATACTAAAAAACTAAAAAGTAAAAAAAAACAATAGTTTATGCGTCTCAGATCCTCTTCAGAAGATCCATACAGTGCTTGTGAAGCTGTGCCTGCTTCTGCCAAAATTCATTCATCTGTTGCGCCACACGATCCTCAATCTCACCAAGTTCGGTTCGGTCATAAGCTCGTCAACAATAGTTATGACTTTTTGAGCCGTAGTCGGGTCATGGACAGGAGAAAGGACACGGACTGGATCTGGGACACGGACCGTAGGTGGAGCCGGAGTCTGGGTCGGAGTATGTGTCGGAGTGTTGATAGGAGCACCAGAATCAGGAGCATCGCTCGAAGCAATACTTTCAAAAGCCATCTGCAATTCGAGAAAAAAAATATTTAGTACATATTATTTTTAAAATTTTTTTGTTTTAATTAAATATAAGTATTTAAAATAAATACTAATATTTGAAGTAAAAGCAGTTCCACAACCCGGTGGAAAATCCCTAATCGCAAACACTATGCGTATCTTATATGTAAACCTATGTTTATCCATAGCTATGTACAAAAAAATAAATAAACAAATTTTCTATTATAAACAATAATATGTAAAGATCATATACAAAATTTGCAATCCTAAACTATAAATAATAAAGCTAATATTCCAAAATTTACACGTCTAAACTAAGATTCCAAAATTTTCATTCTGAAACTATAAATAATAAACCTATGATTCCAAAACATGCATTTCTGAACTAAGATTCTAAAAATTGAATTTCCAAACTAAGATACCAAAAAAAATTGGATTAGAAAACTTACTGTTTGCAGAGGATAAAAATTTTGTTTTTTTTTTTGTTCTTTGATTTTTTTTAATCTTGTGGTGAAATGAGAAGGAGAAAGAGCGGTTATATAGTGGAAAACTACCCGACGGATATAAAAATTATATATTGGTTTTCCGTTAGGCAGTCATTAAATGGCGTCGACTCCCGATGATTTTAGCGGGCAAACCCTTCGTATTTCCAATTACTTGCCGACGGTCTACCGACGGATTTGATCAAACCGTCAGACAGCCGTCAGGTAGGTGAGATTAAGGTTTTGGCGGTCAACCTTTGCAATTTTCGGTAATTGAGTACACGGTAAAAAATCTTTCGTATTCTAGTCAACTACCCGACGTCTAACCGACGGCTAGAAGTACGACGTCGGTTAGCCGTCGGTACGTTTGAAATCCGAAGTTGACATTACGACGGATGACCGACGTCGTACATGTAGCCGTCGGCAAGTTGTCGGGTAAAATTTTTAACGACAGAAAACCTACGCCTAGGGCAAATCCGTCGGTTACCCGTCTGCGGGTTTTACCGTCGGTTATAAGTCAGCTTCTGGAAGTACCGATGAAAATCCTACGGCTATGGCTTGGCCGTCGGTAATCTGTCGGATATATTTTTACCTCAGGGCCCTTCGGTAACTCATATCACCATAATTTTGAAAGAAACTTTTACAGAAACAGTAACAGAAACTTTTTAATAAAAGTTTGTTTTGTATTTTTACAGAAATTTTTTAATAACAGTTTGTTTAAAAGGTTATACTGTTTTGGGCTTCAAATCTTGAAATTCCATTTTTTGCCAGCTTCACGTGACTTAAAAATACGAAATACGAATGTATTTTAGTTATTTGAGGCACGTTGATGCTGGTAAATATGGTGTTTCAGATTTGAAATTTGAACCTGTAAATCTACATGACGGTTAACCATGGGAATCCCGAATTTGACATTCAAAATTTTAACAATTTTAGATTTCAATCTTGAAACTCCATTATTGCGAGCTTCATGGGACTCGAAATACAAAATATGATATACTTTATTTATTTTGAACTCGTTCATGTTGGTAATTAAGGAGTATCAGATTGGAATCCGAAATTTTAAAATTTTAGTTTTCTAATAACCGACGGTTTCCCGACGAACTACCGGAAAGGAGTCGGTAGTCCGTCGGGGATTACCAATGACGGAACCGACGGATGATTTTGGTCGGAGTGTCCGACGGCTTTACCGATGTCTTGCTTTAGCCGACGGAGTTCCTAGGAGTTTTGTCGTCGGTTTTATTCCGTCGGGTTTTCCGTCGGTTTTAACCGACATATTTTTTGCCGTCGGGTAGGCCATCAGTTAGGGGCGTATTTTCTTGTAGTGATAAAGTTATTTGTTAAAATGATTCTCAATTAATATATAAGAGATTTGCATACTTTTCCGATTTAAAATTGCATCTATATCTCCGTCGCCTTGCCAAGTGGAACAACGTTTTGGGCCTCAAGCTCATCTGGCTCTTTTTCACCAACTCCGTCTCCCTGTGGGTCTCGTGGTCAAAATTCACCTCATAGGAGCTCACTCTTTTTGGGATCTAGCTCATTCCTACCTCCATGGTAGTTAGATGTGGCGTCGTCGGCTCAAACTCCGACATATAGCGAGATCCTTTCTATTTTGTCGTATTGGTATGGATAACATTTGTTCTTTTTAGTAGGAAAACTGGATAGGTTGGGATCCCCTTGTTCTATTGATAGGCCAACATCACATTTGTCTCACCGGTATTCCAGCCAACGCTAAAGTTTCCCAAGCCATTCAGCATTGTCATTGGATTATTTCATCGAGGTCAAGCAACCAATTGATATCTTTCCTCCGCAGCGTTCTCCCTCCGGCGGATACTCTTCTCCATCCCTCAAACAGAGACTCGTTCACTTGGACCGCCGATATTCCTGAGAGCAGTCTCCACTCCGCCCTAGCTCGTTTTTCCGTCCCCGGGACATTCAAAGCTCTCAATCCTCATCCTATAAAAGTCTCCTGGCACAAATCCATCTAGTTCTTTGGAAGAATCCCCAAGCACGCCTTCACATGTTGGGTTGTATCTCGCGACAGTCTCCTTACCCGCGACGCAATCCGACGATTCTATCCTCAGGCTCCCTCCGTCTCCGTCCTCTGCCACTTGGCACCAGAAACCAGGGAGCACCTTCTTTTCATTTGGCCCTATTCCAATTATCTTTTTATTGCTTCTCTTCGCACGATTCCACCTCATTTATACTTCCCATCTATTTTGCAGTGGCTCCCGCGCTCATCCAATGATTCCTCCTTGAGACTCACCTATCACCTCTTCTTCCAAACCACTTCGTACCTGCTTTGGCGGGAGAGGAATGCCCGCATCCATACCGAAGCTTCAAGACCTCCTTCACAGCTTCTCAAGGAGATCTCTACCACCGTCAAGACCAACCTTCTAGCCATTTCCCATTCCACTCCACTGAGAGACCCATCTCTCCTTCAAGTGTGGTTCGCTCACCAACCCTCATCCACCATCACGGCTACCTTCACCACCATCTCTGCCACTAATCTCTCCATCTTTACAATCATTCCCAGTTCTTAAATAGGTGTACTTTTTTTTTTTTGTTCGGTTTTGTCCCAATTGGATTTTCTGTATCAAAGTTTTAACGGAAAAAACTACCATTCTTCTCTCTCTTCTTTTCTTATGTATCTTTTTTACTTATTTTTTCATTTGTAAACTTCTCTTGTTTTAATAAAATTAACCCATAGTAAGCAAAAAAAAAATTTGCATCTATATATGCATTATATTCACACACGTGTGTTTGCGTTTTTATAATGTATATGGATCTATTTATTTCAAACGTACTATATATTGTTTAGTATCACGGTATAAGATAAACACAATATTTGTTCAAACACTACTCAAAATTACAAACTTAAATGCAGATAAGAAAATACAAAAAGCAGTGTCTCTTTCAAGTTGTGACCCTATGTTACAATTATATACACATAATCATCTTTTATCAAATAGATGATATCGTTAGGGTGACTTTCTCGCTGCTAATATGGCCGCGACACAAAGATTAAACTGTGTCGAAAATATGTTACTTCGAAAATATGCTGAAACAAGAAGTTCGCTAAGAGATTTGCCTAAATAATTATACGTACACTAAAAGAGTCGTTTGAGATAGTTGTCGATACTTAACCTAAACAATATTAAATTTATGTTTTCTTCACCATTTAGAACTAGGCATATATATATATATATATTTACATATAGCATATAAATGACTTACCGTCATAGGCAATTGTCAAGCTTTCAAACTTATATTCGGCTTTGGGGGAGAACAAAGAGACTTACTTTGGATATATATCAAACATGTCTAGCTCTCTATTCTAAGTCTACCCTATCTACATACATAAATCTTCTCTCTCTCTCCCCGATTATATTTGGAAATTAAGGTGGATCTACAAGTGAAGATTGATCGATGTTAGCTCTGTCTTCGGCGACAAGAAATGGTTGCGACGGAGCGTCAGAGTTTATTGATACGTCGTGTGGATTCACGATCAACCCGGAGGAGGATGAGTTTCAGGATTTCGCTGACCACGGTGATCTCCTCGACATCATCGACTTCGACGATCTATTCAGTGTCGCCGGAGATGTGCTTCCTGACTTGGAGATCGACCCTGAGATCTTAGCCGGGGATTTCTCCGATCACATAAACGCTTCTTCGACGATTACTACGACATCGGATAAGACTGATAGTCAAGGGGAGACTAACAAGGGTATTTCCGGGAAAGGTGAAGAAGTCATCAGCAAAAGAGATGATGCTGCGGCCGAGACGGTGACTTATGACGGTGACAGTGACCGGAAAAAGAAGTATTCCTCTTCTGCTTCTTACAAGAACAATCGGATCAGTAACAACGAAGGGAAGCGAAAGATGAAGGTATTAATCATATCATATATATATATATATATAAAACATTAATCTTAACTATAAACCCTAGCTAGACTCGATTAAATGAACCGATCTAAAATGGATTCGTATTTTCTTTAAATTGTATTGTTCGTTTAGATTTAATTTATTTTCTTGCTAAGTCTTCTAAATTTTCATATTTTAGTTATGCTAACAAAAATCTTGTAAAGACATATCACATGCATCTCTATAAGCTTAAGCTATTATATTTCTAGAAGATTCATATAAATTCCGATAAGTAATGAAATAATAAAATTGTTCAAATGTAAAATAGTTAGCTGCTAACTGTGAATTCTGTTATTATAATATGAGTATATATGTAAAAAATTAAAGTATTGAAATGAGAATGAAGATGGTTATATGTTGGGATGTGTGTGTGAAGGTGGATTGGACACCAGAGTTACACAGGAGATTCGTGGAGGCAGTGGAACAGTTAGGAGTGGACAAAGCTGTTCCTTCTCGAATTCTGGAGCTAATGGGAGTCCATTGTCTCACTCGTCACAACGTCGCTAGTCACCTTCAAGTAAGTATTTATTTACGCTTCTTATTATTTGCATTCTCTAAATTAAATAACCAACCAAATTAAGTGTTTGTTATTATTTGGTGTACTAGAAATATAGGTCTCATAGGAAACATTTGCTAGCTCGTGAGGCTGAAGCGGCTAACTGGACTCGCAAACGGCATATCTACGGAGTAGACACCGGAGGTAATATTAATGGTCGGAGTAAAAGTGGATGGCTTGCACCGGCACCCACTCTTGGGTTTCCACCCCCGCCGCCGGCGCCACCTGTCCACCATCATTTTAGACCGTTGCATGTGTGGGGACATCCCACGGTGGATCAGTCCGTCATGTCTCATATGTGGCCAAAACATTTACCTCCACCTTCTACCGCCATGCCTGATTCACCGTTTTGGGTCTCCGATTCACCCTACTGGCATCCAGTAAGTTCCCACATTTATAAAATCCTTAGCTTTTTTTTTCCATAATTTATAGTATTTCAGCTTTATGAATAAACCGAATATTAGTTAGCCAAAAAAAAAAACGGTTATTACATGCTTGTCTTTCTAACTAACATTTTTATTTGGTTGCATTTAGATTCATAATGGAACGACCCCGTATTTGTCGACCGTAGCTATGGTAATGAACCAACATAACTAAGATTATTTCCGTAGTTATACCCTTTTTTGCTCCTATATATATGTTTTAAATCGTACTTTTGACTGCTAATTGTATAGAGATTTAGAGCACCGCCGGTTTCCGGAATCCCACAGGCTCTGCCTCCGCATCACACGGTGTACAAACCAAATCATGGCTTCGGTGGTGCTCGTCCTCCGGTGGACTTGCATCCGGTAAGAATCATCTAATATAATGGATTGATCATGATTGTTGTCGAGTTTGACTTTTCGCATTTGATTATGTAATTATGTTTTTTTTAAAACTTTTTGTGTTTATATTATCAATGGAACAGTCAAAAGAGAGCGTGGATGCAGCCATAGGAGATGTATTGACGAGGCCGTGGCTGCCACTTCCGTTGGGATTGAAGCCACCGGCTGTTGACGGTGTTATGACGGAGCTTCACCGTCAAGGTGTCTCCGAGGTTCCGCCAACCACGTCTTGTGCCTGAAACGGACAAGCGCCAAAGGCAAGCCGAACCAAAAAAAATTCGACGACATGTCTTTCAATTCGTGTATCCTTTTTTTTCCCCAAGGGTTGTTTTTGTTTTGACCCTTGTTTAGTGTTGAGAGTTGAGGTCTCTTTACTAATCGTCCCATGTGACTAATAAGGAGACCTTTTCATATGTACGTAGGGTGCTAAGTACACTCTCTAGCTATTAACGCAAATACATGACATATATCCGCTCTGTAACTGTTGGTGTTTAGAACTTGATTGCTAGCTTTTATATAGTTTTAAAATATACCATAATAATTATTATTATCAAATGATCATAAATTGTATTTCCGGACGCATATGGAAACGTTCAACGCAAACAATGTCGTATTTTATGCGTTTTGGTTTTAAGTATAAATTTATGATCAATGTCTTCGATTATAAAGAGGACAATCTGAGTAGATTTAGTGATTTACATTAAGGAAAACTTAGTTAAAAATTTCACCCGGTTTTGGCGAGAAATGAATCACGAGTTTTTGTGATTTACCATATAAAACGTATTTTTTTGGGATAGAGAACAATGACATAAAATAATAATAATGAGGAGAGAGAGGACCACGAGATAAGGGGAGAAGGGAGTGCATGGAGGCAACGTAAAATCCAACGTAAACGACCTCTTCTTTCTCCAATTGTGACCACTCTCTCTCGTCTCCTTCAAATTTGAATGGTCACTCTCTCTCTTCATAATTGATACTTCATATATATATATAACATGCGGATACTATTACAAGCATCTCATTTTGCACTCCCACATGTACAAATATCTTTTTTTATATGTACGTATTTATATTATAAAAGAGATAAAGTTGCAATATAAATACATTCATACCGAACATGCATGGTCTTAAAACCCAATATAACCAAAATGAATACTCGGTTCAAATTTAAATATATAAAGGACTTTGGTCGATGTCTCGAAGACAGTGAAGACAAAAGGAGAAAACATTTTTTTTCCTAACCGGACATCCCAAACCGAAATGCATACTAGTTTTTGGTGCCTGCATCTACATTGACTAACCTTGACTAAAATGACAATGAAACTAATTGAACCATGGTTTCTAAACTCTATGATGGATATTCAACCACTAGCTAGACAACCATGAGTTGGTTAAGGGTCATTTGAATAATTTATGTTACATAATATTATATCTTTATCGTCTAATAAAAATGCATGCGATAATCATCTAACATTTTCGTGTTCTCCGAAATAAAATTCATTACTAAGCAATAGTGTCAGGTTGTTTGTCGGATACTACAACGGACCAAATCCAATCCGGTAAATTAGAAGAAACTATAGTCTCACTAGTTGTGTCGCTTGACGTGGTAAAAAAGAAAATGAAAATAAGTCGAAATCCTCTTAAAACAAAACGTCTTCAACTCTTGGGCGACAGTTCTTTAGGAGACTCTAATCATCTCAACTGGGATTAGGATAAAAATGTTTCTACCTTGCAGAAATATGAAAACATGATAAATATGAATATTCGAATATTTAGACATGCGGGCCAATTGAGCCCAATGGGCTGAATTGACAGAAAAGTTTTAATGGGCTGCTTCCATAATAGAAATCTTGATCGAGGGGTTATCTCCTCCAATTTCCGATATAACTTTGATTCGTGTAGTGTGTTTTCCAATTTCTTTACTTGACAAATTACTTGAGTTGCAGAAGAGTTTAATTTCCCCCTAGTTTGCAATTAGAGTTCTCGTTTGCAAAAGCATAAGCTGCTCGATTCGGCTGAGTGTTCAAATTTCAAGCTCTTTCGTGGGTTCTTCAGATTGATTAGGTGCTAATTTGACGAAGATGGCTCCAACTCCGGATCCCAACAGTGTCGGAGGCGGTGCGAAGCAGGATGAAGCTTCCCTCAAGGTTCCGTCTAAGGATCCCAAGAAGAAGGACGAGAAAAAGGACGAGGACTTGGTAAGTTTGTTCTTTCTCGGTTTGATTTGGCTTCCTTTTTCGACATTTGTGTTTCGTTGGAACTGTTTGGTATCTGGGTTCATCATAAGGGAATTTAATTTCAAATCTGTAGGATCTGTAGTCAGTTTATAAATTAAAATCGATCGAATTGAAGTAGTATGTTATAGAATTAGGGTTAGCTGGCAAAGTGAATGTCTTGTCGTCATTGGACTAGGCGACTAGCGGGATTAGAAAATTGTGGGTTTCTAAAATCATGTTAACTTGTGATGGGAGGAGAGTTTTTCTGGATAAGTATATGGTCACTTAATGACTCGACTTACATTGGGTGTGATTGTAGTCTGAAGAGGACTTGGAACTAAAGCAGAACCTTGAGCTATATGTTGAG
Source organism: Boechera divaricarpa (assembly GCA_026770425.1). Classification (NCBI taxonomy): domain Eukaryota; kingdom Viridiplantae; phylum Streptophyta; class Magnoliopsida; order Brassicales; family Brassicaceae; genus Boechera; species Boechera divaricarpa. Next base: position 16,530,801 of record CM049188.1, read on the forward strand.
AGGGTTCAGGATCCCAACCCGGAGTTGCAGAAGGCTGCTCTTGAAAGCATGAGGTGATTCTTTAATCTTTTAAACTGAAATTTTACTTGATCAGCTGTGGTTTTTAGATTATTGTCTTTGAAGATTGTAGAACTTATAAAGTCTATTTTTTTCTTTCGCTCTTAGTGTACATGTTTTTGTTTTTATTACTCTGTGTCTTAGGATAATCTCGTTGGATTTTTTTTGTTCTGTAGACAGGAAATCCGGGCTTCAACAAGCTCCATGACTTCAGTTCCCAAGCCACTTAAGTTTCTCCGTCCCCATTATGGAACTCTTAAAGCATTTCATGAAACAATGGCTGATTCTGATCTCAAGGTATGTCATCATAGATTTCAAGTCATACCTCGTTAACACCTTCTTTGTTCCTATTCTTGGGTATGCCTTAAAGATTGCTTTTGCTATGTTTGCAGAAGTACTTGTCCGATATCCTGTCTGTCTTGGCCCTTACCATGTCTGCCGAGGGTGAAAGGGTATGCTTCTAGCTACTGAAATGGGCTTTTAATAATACATGTTTTCCTACCTATTTGTTCCGTCTTTAAATACCTCTGGCTTCCTTTCTGCTCACCCCCTCTCTGTTCTGCCTTAACACAGTTGTTGTGGGTCTCTTTGTAGAACTCTATTGACTTCATTTTTCTGATTTGTATTTTTTGAGGCATATCTTGAGCTGCTATCCACTTTTTTAAAAAATATTATTCCAGGAAAGCTTAGGTTATAGGTTGATTGGAACAGAGGGTGACATTGGATCATGGGGTCACGAATATGTCAGGAATTTAGCTGGAGAGATTGCTCAAGAGTATACAAAGCGTCAGGTTAGAAATCAATTTTCTATTTTGTCTTTGGCAATTCAGTTTCTCGTCCTCGGACTTTTGCACATATTCCAAGGTTATTGGAAGTTGTGTTTGGGTTTATCCTTCTGATTGTTGGAGTTTTAAGGAATGACTATATGTGTCTTATTCAATGAGAAAGGTTACTGAGTCATGGTTATCTACCTGTTCATTATCTCAGAGTGAGGAGGCCCCTATTGACGATTTAATGGAGCTTGTGCAGCAAATTGTTGCTTTTCACATGAAGGTGAATTCCTAACGATTGTTATATTTCTTGTTTCTTTGGACCTTGTCGTGCATATGTAGGAAGGGATTTTTAAGTAATAGGCTTGAGACTATCCCCTTTGGGGTTTATTTCTGTCTAAACGATTTCATTTTACTCCTTGCAGCATAATGCAGAAACCGAAGCTGTTGACCTTTTAATGGATGTTGAGGATCTTGATCTCTTACTTGAGCATGTAGACAAAACGAATTTCAAGAGGACATGCAACTATCTCACAAGTGCAGCAAAGTAATTTCAACATAGTCAATCCTATTTATTTTATTTTTCTTCACTCTTATTTGTGGTTTTCGACCAGTCATTTTGTTATTTTACTGATCTTGTAGAAACTAGTGATGAGCTTTGTTTATATTACTCACAAAAATCTCTTTGATGTCTTATATATTTGAATTTTCAGGTACCTTCCTGGACCAGATGACATGTTAGTTCTAGATATTTCCTACATGATTTACATGAAGTTTGAAGAATATCCAAACGCTCTGCAGATTGCACTATTTCTTGATAACACGCAGGTAGGACTTTAATCTTCCTATAAAACGTATTATCATTTTATTCTTTCAGCACGTGAAGCAGCTGGAAAAATCAATCCTCTATGTTAAGCGTTTCGAGTATTTATGTGGACTTTTTTTTATGTTTAATGTGCTCTATGATATATTTTCTGTATTGCAGTATGTTAAACAAGTATTTACCTCATGTGCTGATCTGCTAAGGAAGAAACAGTTCTGCTACATGATTGCTCGTCACGTAAGTTCTTAACTATCTGTACTTAACTACATTAAACAATTCCATCTCATTCCTTCTTTTCTGTTAGTATGTTTTGATTTTGGATCTTTACTCCTATATGCTTTAAGAGTTGGTTGTGCTTTTATTCGATTGTATTATACTCCTCGGCTGTTACATAAAGGTAATAGATAAAAATGAGAACGCTGTTTGTAGTTTGAATCTGAATCTGTTTCATGATTAGCCATGGATGTTGGGCTTGTTACTAATTGTTTCTCTTGTTTTATCCAACTTTGTATTGATTATCTGGGAAGACCTCATTCTTTAGCCACATTGGCCTCCTTCTATTCTCTTCCAAGGCAGACACCGATTAACTGCTGCGTCACTGCTTAAAACTGCCATCCATACAGAGACAATACCTGGCTGACATACTTTCTTATAATTCTTTTTTCTTCTTATGCCTCCCTGCAGGGTATAACCTTTGACCTTGACGATGAGATGGTTGCAGATGATGATGACCGAGAAGCCCTACAGGATATTGTTAACAACACTAAGTTAAGTGAAGGATATCTGACTCTTGCAAGGGATATTGAGGTCATGGAGGCCAAAACGCCTGAAGACATCTACAAGGTAAATCAGTTTTAATGGATGTTAGGCCTGCTACTTGTTGATTTAGTTACAGATTATGTTTTCCTCAGTCTTTGACCTGACCTTTTAAATTTTGTAGGCTCACTTGCTCGATGGCAGGGCTAGCACTGGTGCAAGCGTGGATTCTGCTAGACAGAATTTGGCTGCTACCTTTGTCAATGCATTTGTAAATGCTGGTTTTGGTCAGGTATGTTTGTAGATTGTGATAAAATCGATCTAGTGGAAGACTTGTCCTCTTAATATATTTGCTTATCGCAGGACAAACTAATGACAGTACCTTCAGACTCAACCACTGGGTCTTCTGGAAATTGGCTCTTCAAAAATAAAGAACATGGCAAGACTAGTGCAGCTGCTAGTCTGGTATGCTTTTTCTTATTTGATGAATTTATTTGCTGTGTTCATATCATAGAAGGTAAAAATTGTAACCAGATCTTGTTGTTTCCCTATCATAGGGTATGATTCAACTGTGGGATGTGGACTCAGGACTTTCACAACTCGATAAATATTTCCATAGTAATGATAATCCTATCATTGCTGGAGCACTGCTGGGAGTTGGGATTGTAAATTGTGGCATTAAGAATGATTGTGATCCTGTGAGTTGATGTCATGTTTGATTTTACGAGAACCATATGTGCTAATATTGGCAGCCATTCTTCCATCTTACTCGGCTTCATTTCTTAGGCATTGGCCCTTCTTGGAGACTATATAGACAAAGAGGATTCATCTGTCAGAATTGGTGCTATCATGGGTCTTGGAATTGCATACGCAGGTTCCCAAAATGACCAGGTCAAGACATGTTATATTCTTTCCCATATTACTAAGTAATGTTTCGGGTGTTCACGAAATATCAACATGCACACTGTTTCAACAGATTCGAAGCAAATTGTCGCCGATACTGAATGATGCGAAAGCGCCTCTCGATGTGATTGCATTTGCTTCACTTTCTTTGGGAATGATCTATGTTGGTTCTTGTAACGAAGAAGTAGCACAGTCTATTATATTTGCTTTGATGGATCGAAGTGAGGCAGAACTGGGAGATGCCCTCACTCGTTTCTTGCCACTTGGTCTTGGGCTTCTATACCTAGGCAAACAGGTTGGCAATGTGTTCTACTTAATCTCGCTCTTTGTACGTAATCATTATTTGCGTTGCTTGACCAACATCAATTTGTTCCAATATCTACCAGGAAAGTGTAGAGGCTACAGCTGAAGTTTCAAAGACGTTCAATGAGAAGATTAGAAAATATTGTGATATGACACTTCTTTCTTGTGCTTATGCTGGAACTGGGAATGTCCTAAAGGTATTTAATCAATTGTGCTGGTGGTTGAATGACACAATTCATTGCCTTTTTAGTTTAGTTGTTGACTCTTACTTATATGTTCAGGTCCAAGACCTTCTTGCTCAGTGTGGAGAGCATCTTGAGAAAGGTGACATCCACCAGGGTCCAGCTGTGCTTGGATTAGCAATGGTTGCTATGTCTGAAGAACTGGGTGTTGATATGGAGATCCGTTCTTTGGAGCGGATGCTACAATATGGAGAACAAAACATTCGACGTGCTGTGCCTTTGGCCCTTGGTCTCCTATGTATATCAAATCCAAAGGTGAATACTTTTGTAAATCTACTTTCTTCACCTGCTGACAGAATATTGCTGGTTGTTGTATAGAGTAATGCTGGTTTTTAATATTTTCCCACAATTCCAGGTGACTGTAATGGACACCTTGAGCCGGCTTAGCCATGACACAGATTCGGAAGTTGCCATGGTTAGTATACATATTGCTTCACTGCCTGTCCAGTAGTTATATAATTGAATAGTGTTGTAAGGGGACTGATCTTTCTTCTTACTACTACAGGCAGCAATTATATCTTTGGGACTAATTGGCGCTGGAACTAATAACGCAAGGATAGCGGGGATGCTTCGAAATCTCTCCAGCTATTATTACAAGGACGCCAGTCTTCTCTTCTGTGTAATGTGTTCCTAGAACTGTTCGTTTTTTAATGTCCCCCGCTGCTATAAAACTGGTGTTCTTGTTCGTATTATTGTACTCAATTGGTAAGTCATTATGCAGGTGCGTATTGCTCAAGGGCTGGTGCACATGGGAAAGGGTCTCTTAACGCTCAGCCCCTTCCACTCTGAACGGTTCTTGCTATCTCCGTAAGTTGATAATTCTCTTTGTTACCACTATAGCCAGAACTTTATGATAGTTGAATGTTCAAATGTTTGTCATGTTAATCCTTACTCTGCTCATGTGAACCTTATTCATGCAGAACCGCACTTGCTGGTATAGTGACACTCTTGCATGTATGCCTTGACATGAAACCAATCATACTCGGGAAGTACCATTATGTGCTGTACTTCCTCGTTTTGGCGATGCAAGTGAGTGCAACTTAGTCCCGTGTTTCTCCCTCTTGTTATTTAGATCTGTTGAACTTGCTATGATTGATTTTGATCCTAATTTTGTTAAAAAATGTAGCCAAGGATGATGTTGACAGTGGACGAAAACCTGAAGCCACTGTCAGTGCCAGTGCGGGTTGGACAAGCAGTTGATGTGGTTGGACAGGCGGGTCGGCCCAAGACCATAACTGGTTTCCAGACACACTCCACACCTGTTCTCTTGGCTGCTGGAGAGAGAGCCGAACTAGCCACCGACAAGTATGTTCTTCTTCCTTCCTTGTACCCTTTTCTTTTTCATATGAAAAGCTTTGGTATCTGATTATAAAACTCGGATTGTAACTGGCAAACAGATACATTCCTCTGTCGCCGATACTAGAAGGGTTCATCATTTTAAAGGAGAATCCAGACTACAGAGAGGAGTGAAGAGATAAATGATTATGCTTTTTCGAGACCACCATAGGAACAACAAAGAGAGCTTCTGCTTTCTGCTGCATTCTCAGTTCTCACTAGTTTTATATTATTTCATCTATGATCTCATGCTTTTATGCCTTTTTTCTATCTCCGTTTAAGCTTTGTTTAATTATCTTGGGATCTTTGTATGACGCGTTAATTATATAACTTTAGTCTGTTTTTGTTTTAATCGCATGTCGACACATCCTGAATACATTAAAAGAAGTTTAGTAAAATCTCTTACAATTCAGAGTTTAGTTTTTTTACGGTCAGCATAAATCATTCCACCATCCATAAGTTATTCCAATATACTTGTAAAAACTTATACTAGTGTATGTGTAGACAATTTTTATACGGTACATGGACGAGTTTTTACTGTTCAAGCATACTAATGAAATAGGGCCTTTGGCCCAAAAGTATTGTGACGTGTAATTCGTTTAAGACAAATATAAGCTTACGTCCAAACAGGCCTTAACGGTTTTATAGGGTTTATCATTTCCCGTAATCGTAATCGGAAGCTATCGAATTCTCCAATCTCTCTTTCTTCTCGCAGCCGTATTTTTTGACATTCTCTTCACTTTCTTTCCCGATGGCCGCCTCTGCCGTCGTCTCCGGTGCCAGATCGATGCTTCGAGCGGCTTCGTCTCGGAGCGTCGGTGCTTCCACTGGCCGCTTCGCCTCTCAAGCGAAATCATCCCCACCGTTGTTTAGAGCCACTGCCAGAAGAAGCCCACTGCTTTCTCCTCTCCGGTTAGTCTGATGAGCATTTCTGTTATACCCATATGCTTATTTTATTTCCTTCTCATAGTATCAGACGATAGCTGATCCAAAATGATATCTTTGAATGAAGAGAATTGCATCTTTTATGTGTGTGTATTTTTTTCTTATTCTCTAATTGGAAACTTGAGATGTGTACAATTCGATCGAATTGTGGAAGCCAATTTGTGAAATGAAGGAACTTGTCTATGTTCGGGTTTGTTCTTTGTAATCACATCTTTGCGTTAATCATGTTTTCAGATCGATAATTCAGAATTAAAATGATGAAGTTTTGCATCTTGATGCGAAGTTTAACGAGAATCTCTCTATCATTACCTAATACTTTGAGTTGTTTATTTTGATTTGATGGTAGGAATCCTGTGGAAATGAGCTTCTGTGTGGAGTCAATGTTACCATACCACACGGCCACAGCTTCAGCGCTTATGACTTCAATGCTTTCTATCTCTGGCCATAGCTATGGCTGGCTCTCTGACGGTACTTTCTCACATCCTTTTCTTTAAATTCTGTAATGTTTGAATAATGTCTTAAATATGTACTAAATAATGAGTAGAGATATGCTTTGTTTGATCGATGATGTGTGTTTGAGAACTGTTTCTGTATCGGTTGTGTAGATTTCTGGGTCATACATAGGTAGAGAACTAGGTTAGATTTTACATTTAAGAAGCTTCGATCAGTTTAGAACCTTTTGTTTTATTGCTATGGGCGAAAAACTGGATCAATTGTTGTTGTCTTTCTGCTTAACGTTTTAAAGAGATGGCAGCTCAATTGGTCTAGTTTTTCGATGTTGTAGGCTGACAGAAGAGTAGATGAAGACAAAGAAGCCAAGATGTGGGTTTCCTGCAAATAATATTCTATGAACTTCTATAAACAATTAGGATGGGTTTTCAGACACTAAGCTTTAGATACACCAATCAATTTTTGATGGTGCATTTTGTTTCAAAGCCGGTTCGTACATATCTTCTTAAAAGAAAACATGTACCCGACATTTTTTAACGGAAAATATGTTATTTTCTTGTTGGCTATTGCATTTGAATTGATTTATAGAAAATTTAATGAAAGAATCATTACTGATTGGTCTTATACTCCCAGCTTGCAATGATGATGTGTGATGAGTTAACCAGAAGAACACTGAAGCTACAGTTTATGTACAAAACTCCACCTTTTAAAGCCTTTCTTCCCCAGAAAACTTAGGAACGAAAACCCTCTTGAATTTGTCTATTTGTTTCTGAGTTCTTGGAGAGATTGTGTTTGTTTTCAGCCTATTAAGACCTGTTGTGATTAGACGAGTAACTGATGTTTGGTATACTTTATCAGCTTGCAAAGAGGACTTTTGATGATGTCGACGCATACCCAATGCGAATGCAAGAGAAGGTTTAAAAGAGTTTAGGCAAAGAATAGTTGTTGTAATGCTCAAACACAAATGATCTCTTTGTCTTCAATTTTCATATCAACGACAAATGTCCTCCATCTTTTATATCAACTCTCTATGATCTCTGTTACATCAACAAACGCTCAAAATTGCATTTTTTCAACTCAAGACGTTCCACTTTTACTAATTTAAAACTTGGAAATTTGGATACTACAATCAAGGATATCATAGCAAGGAGGGAGAAAAATAGCAGTTTTGGCAATCAAATCGGCACATTAACTTGAACTTGAAAGAAGGTTCTAAGTTTCTTCGTCTTGTCCCGTTGATCTCCTATATGTAAACATTGTAATCTCGGCCAATGATGAGGTACCTACCTTCAAGATTTGAATGAGAAGCTTTGTTAAAGGATCTCTTTGTCTTCAATTTTTCATATAAAAAAACAGATATCCTCCATCTCTCTATTACATCAACTTGCATTTATGTTAAATTTGGCTAGATACAAAGTTCAAACACTAGAGTTTCTTTGATCCTTCAGTTTCTGCAACCACCACCACTAATGCTCGCTCTTCTGATGGCTGTGCCTGTTCTTCTTCCTGTGGAAGTGTTTCTTCTTCTTGCTTCTCATTCTCAACAGGCTCAACTTCCTCGGGATTTAGCTGTAGATTTTGTCTCCTATACCGAAATATCACCAGGATGATAAAAACTGCAATACATGAAAGACTTAATAGGTTATATTTTGATATAAGGCAAAGCAAATACTCTGTCAACCATTGGTTAGGTAAATTACCTGCAAAAATTCGGGTTCTTATGCTTGTCAAGTTCCAAAACGCTGTCACTGCAGAGCCTGCCAAGATCTTCTTGTGCGAGCAGACTCCCCATGCTTCACCTATTCTCGTTTTCACTCTTTCAACTGCTCCAATTAAACTCAAACCAAGTCAAGGTTTTAAATTATTGGACCAGTTAAAGACCTTTACAAATACTTGACTGTTGATTGTAACCCAATTGACAATATGTGAATGGGTGCAATTCGATTTTTCACCTCTTTGGCTAATCTGATGGGTGTAACATGAATACAGCTTTGGGATGGTGAAGCTGAGGAAGAAACCTGTTTCAGTAACATACACACATATCAGCTCAGTTCCTATCATGCTTAACAATGTTTCAGCTTGTGTTCCAAATGTTATACCAAATGCGGATAGCCTCCACAGTGTTATGAGATGACCGTACTCAGCTCCAAGTAGCAGAAATGGTGTCACCTGTGACAAAAGGAAAACAGCATATGAAAGGGCACGTAAACCACCAAGCAAGCACCAAAACTAATTTGATAGAGAGAGAGGGAGAAGTAAATGTTGATTTTTACTTTGAGTGTCATTGATGGTTCTCCTGAAAAAAGCTCACTAGTCTTTGAGATCAAAAAGTTAGTTGCGGGAAGCACTCGTCTAGCTAAGCGCAAGACATCATCTTCACTCACATGGAACGCTCTCTTTGTGTCTTCGTTTTTCCTAAAGATAACAACATTGATGGCTCAAACTAACTATTAGCTGATGGAGAAGGTCACACAAAACTGCAAAGAGACCACAGAAGTAGTGTACCTTTGACAAAGAGTGTTTGACAAGAACGACCCGCAAAGTAACACAAGTCCTAGATTGGAAACCGCCGAGAAAACGCTTCAAAAGAAAGAAAAATGTCAAGACTTTCAGATCTGATTGAGCCTACAAACTCAAGCTAGAGAGGGTCACACAATTACTAATGTAAGTACCTAAAGTTTACTCCTTTGGCAAAGCAAGAAGATAGGAAAGACAGGCACCCAAAACCGAACCAGAGAGTCGATTTCGCAACATCTCTCCACATGACCAAATCACTGATAATCTCTCCGATCCGATTCAAATCACTTTGAGAAGCATCTTCAGCATATCAACAAATCCAATACACAACCAAATCAGAATCGAGCAGAAACACATAAGCAGATAATAAAACCTCAGAGAAAGAAGAGTACTTGGAAGATCTGAAGACGAACAAGGAGGAGCTAACAAATTATCTGAACTTTGCTTATCCTTCTTAGGGCGACCGTTGGTCTTCCGTTTTCTGGGCTTTACGATATCTTCGATCGCTACATTAGCTTCTTTCTCTTCCACAGGTTCCGATCTTCGCCTCGATCTCCGGGGATTCCTCGGAGAAGCTAAAAGACCCTTTTGCCCTCCTTTCCCCTTGCCCCGCTTACGAACCACCGTATTCTCAGAAGCCATTTCGAGTCGATCTGCTAAACGGGTCCTCGATTTGCGAAGAGGAACAGGAGAAGATGAGGATCTGAGGGAGACAGGTGATGTGTTCGGAGACGCTAGAACCAAATCAAGAGAGAGATTTGGAGGTACTTCTTCTTGGAGAGAATTGTTGACACGAGCGAGACGCGAAGCTGATTTAGTGTTGTTTGATCGGTGATAAGGAGGCGTAGACTCCATTATAATGAGGTTTGTCAAAGGGTAAATCTTTAAAAAAATCTCAGAGAACTATTAAGGTTTCTTTTTGCAAATGAGAATCTGAGAAGATTTATGAGATTTTCTTGGGTCGCATCATCTGAGTGAGTTCCAAGAAGAAGACACAGTGGATTAAGATAGCCGTTGGAGGACTTCTTTTTGTTTTCCCCTTTTTTTTTCTTTAAGGTGTCAATTGAATCTTGACGGTCGTTTGTCTTAACGGCGTATGCAATCATCATCTAACGGTCGAAAAAATAATAGATATTTTTATTGATTGCAAGAACTATTTCTAATAACAAAAAGAATTTCTATATTTAAATATATATATATATATATATATTATTATGCTAAAAGAGAATTTAAATTCTCACTGTTATTAATTATATTTATTTGTCAAATATAGCAATGAATCATGAAATACTGTAACATATCATAAAACAAATCATATCACGGTTATTCTAAGAATAAAATCTACTAATTTAAATAAAAAGAATAGATGAATGTATCGAATCACTTAATTAAATAGAGAGGTTGGTTTCATGAAAAATAATATAACATTCTTAAAATTAAAAAAAAAAAGATAAAAGATAAAACAGAATTTGCTTTTATAAGATCTAAGAAGGTAAAAATGGCAAAATGGAGTGCACTCGTATTGATAATGATGGTGATGGTTGTTGCGGTCACTATAGGAGCACAACAAGAAAATGGTTGGAGTCGTTGTTACCGCCTATGTTGAAGTCCTTGTCGTAGTGACGACGGCAATTGCTTTGAAAACTGTAAAATCAAATGCGGTGGCCCTAACCCTTCCTTAACTCGTTTACGGTATCACTACAAAAAAATATACTTCTAACCGATGGATTACCCAACGGAAAAAAATCTGTCGGTTAATCCCGACGGAATATCCGATGATTTGTGTCGCATTTAAAAAAAAAAAAATTCAAATTTCGCGACGGATTCCGTCAGACATTTAAAAAAAAAAACTTAAAGACAATTTATTTTTTATTTTTTTTAATTTCCGACGGATTTGAAAACTAATTTTTTAACCTAAAAAAAGTTATATTTTTATTTTTCGATCGTAGAGAATCCGTCAGGAAATTTTTAAAAATTTCGCCTATACCCAAATAAATGGCCGCCAAATTTTGAAAAGAAAAAATTTGAAATCCCGCCAAAAGCCATAACCGATGGATTACCGACGACTATGTCCGTCGGTAATTTTTTATATATATACAACCTCCTTCTTTCCTCTCATTTTTCAATTTTAGAGTTGTAGATATAAGATTTTGGAAGTGTAGATTAAGTTTTGGAATTGAAGTTTTAGATTTTGAAATTATGGATTTAGATTTTGGAATTATACATTTAAATTTTGAAGTTAGAGTTTTAGGTTTTTGAAATGTAGATTTATGTTTAGAAATTATAGATTTAGGTTTTGAAAAAGTAGATTTAGGTTTTGAAATTAGAGAATTAGATTTTGGAAATGTAGGTTTAGTTTTAAGAAAAACATTTGTATTCTTAGAAAAACCATCTTCAATTTAAAAAACAAAATTTTTTTTTTTTAAATAATTCCTGACGGATATACAAAAAGTCGTCGGAAATTTTTTTTTTTTATCGGGAATTCGTAGGGAATTTCCTATGCATTGCCGACGGTTTTCGATTACCGACGCTCTAGAACCGACGGACCAAATCCGTCAATCCGTAGGAATCGGGTGTTCCCGACGGATTTCCAATGGATATGTCAGTAGGAAAAGAGCTTGTTTTCTTGTATATGTATGTGTGTGTTTTCCTAATTATATATGTGCATGAATAGGAGCTCACATGAGATGGCATCAATGGAAGTTCGTGGAAGGAGAGAATGATAAGGAGAAATTTGTAGCGGATTTGTGATCCTGTCTACTGTTTTTAACTTCACGGGTCGTGTTAAGAGTTTCAATAAAAATATCAATTAAACCAGAAAAATGTGGAAAGAGACCTTGCGTTTTTTAATCAAAAAAGAAACCTTGAGTTTTGTCATAAAACATGTTAAAAACCTGAGTTTGGTTTTTAAGTATTCAAACCCTGACCTTTTAATAAAAGTCTAAAACAAATCTCAATAACTAAACTAGATCTAAAACGAACAAAAGAAAATAGTTTCAATCTACTCTATCGCTCTTTTCCGCCACACCATCCCTCCCTTTGCCGACTCCTCTCTGAATTTATGTCTTTACTTAATTTGTTCATGTATAATGATGAGAAGGTGATCAGGAGTTCATAAAGTTATTTTCCATAGTTCAAAAGCAAGAAAAAACAAATTGTTGTGCTCCTAGCTAGAGTCCTAGTGATAGCAAAATATAACCGTTTTAGTGTCACCAATATAAGGAAAAACAAGGGAAAGTTAGGTGGTTCAGGAGACGGTGTTGAAGATTTAGTTAAACTATCACTTAATAAATCGGTAATAACTGGTGACCTTCGACATGCAAAGAGGCATATACATGAGATAGAAGCCATCGTTAACTTATGTGGAATCATCATAATATACAATTTTTTTTTTACAAATTGATGGAGATCATGTTTAAAGTCCCAATCAGCTCTACTTGACCAATAGTCTTTGCAGCAATCACATAACAAAATTTAGTAGTTTACACATAATTAAGTTAAACAATTGCTAAAATGTCAAAATAATTAAATTATCAAAATTAAATGACAAATGCAATTAATTATACTATCAAATCTATATAATGGAAAGAGAAGTGAAGAAAGAAAATCTTGAACAAAACTTTCCCTCAAAAACATTTCTGTTTAAATACGTAAAATTTTCATTTAAGTCTATTAATATGTTTTACCAAAAATAAAGATCTATTACTATAAATAAATTTAAACTAAAAAATTAATATTATATTAGTTTGAAATGTTTTATATAAAAACATAAAAATGGTTAAATAATAAAAAGTAAGTGGTAAATGTAATTAGTTACTATTAAATATATATTTATTTTTGGTTCACAAGTTACTATCAAATCTATCTATATAAAGGAAAAGAAAAGTGAAAAGAGACAAGGTAAAACAAAGCTTTCCTTTGACAACATTTTTTAGTAAATAAAAATCAATATGTTCTTTTAAAATCTAGTAGTGGGCCTTTAACCAGCAGATAAAACCGAGCATACGAAACCCGCATTCACAACAATGTACGTACATCTATTCATTTTTATAAAATTTAATACTGTAAAAACATACCCAATTTTGAACAGAAATACGAAGGACTTTATAAGATAAAACCAGTTAAGACTAAACCAAACATAAATGTTGGTAAAAAAAAAAATCTACTAAAAGTATTTTATCCAAAAAAAAAATCTACTAAAATTTAAAACAAATGTAATATAAATAGAGGTTGATTTCTTGAAAAAATAATATAATTGTCATTATAAAAAAAAAAAAAAAAAAATAGAAATACAAAGTTTGCTTTTGAAGGATTTTAAGACGATCAAAAGATGGCAAAATGGAATGCAATAGTAGTTATAATGATGGTGGTGATTGTTGTGGTGGCAGTAGAATCAAAAGGGACTAAAGGAGATTGGATTCGCTGTTTTCGCAATTGTTCAAAGCCTTGTGGCGAGCACGACGGTAATTGCTTTTTACGTTGCAAAATCAAATGCGGTGGCCCAAACCCTCCCCATGGCCCTCCTGCCTCTCCTGGCCCTCCCCATAGTTCTTCACGGTATTATTTTCTCTACTCCTTTCTACAAATACATAACTTATACGTATTGTTCTAATTTTATGATATATGCATGGATAGAAGAATCTCACATGGGACGACATCTGGGGAAGTTCGTGGAAAAAGACAGTGGCAGAAATAATTTTTCGTAGAAGATTAGTGATCGTGTCTACCATTTTCTAATAAGTTTTATGTTTATGTTAAAATCTAATAAAAATAGTGATAAAAGAAAAAAAGAAAAAAATTAAAGTTATCTATTTTTACAGGCTATATAAGTCCCAAAAGATTAAAAAAACAAACTTCTATAGAGTTACATAAATGAAACAAGAGATAATCATTATATTATAATACAAAACTAGTAACACTAAAGAAATAATTGGTTCTAACGACTTCAGAATTATTTTAGCTAAAATTGTTCCAACTTTTACAGGAAATGATTGGTCGACAAACTTTTAGCCTACCTTATGTTATTCTTTACACGTTAGAACTATAGTAAATGTTACGTATAAGTTACAGGAAATGATTGGTCGATTACTTCTTCATTTTTGTTGTTCGATTATAAAGTTAGTTTTCTCATATGGTATGGAACGTGCTAAGGTAAACCCAAAAAAATAGAAATGATCTTTCTTAGATGCTAGATCCTTAATTTATGTTCCCAATATTATTATTATTATTTTTTATCTAAAAGAAAATGTTCGCAATATTGGTATTTGACCAGAAAAAAGTTTTTGTTGAAACCATTGTATTCAAATTAAAGCCTCAAATGAGGGGAGTTCATACAATTTTAAAATTTTAAAAATACGAGAAATGTAAAGATTAAGCCTTAAAGATTTATCCGATGGGTTGGCCAGGAGCTCCGAAAGCTTGCACCTAAAGGAATAACTTTAGTCACTTGATATATTTAGAATCGCAGATAAACTTCAAGAAATCTAAGACCAACTCGTGGTCATAAACATGTCGCATAATATATCTTTCAACAAATCGTTCCAAAAAAAAAGAGGATAACAGTGGAATTATCCTCTTTGTTGAGGAAAACTAGAATAGAGTCGGTCTCTCTAAAGCGGAAGAAATTTACGGAAATGATCTCTCCATAAAATAGAAAGTTTGTGTAAGTGGTCTCTTCTTTAAGGAAGAAACTAAAAGAAATGACAAATTAACCATAGTTTTCATTGATGGGTATAAAAATTAATGTAGCTAACCGAACACTAAGAGAAATCAAAATGGAAAAGCAGGAATCAAAATTATCATAAGAATTTTCTTTTGGGCACATAGTCGTCTAGTAATACATCACACATCCTTTTCTGTTTTATTTGGGCGTGCATAATACATTTAATTACTTATATTTCAACATTAATATCACTCAGTTTCAAGTTTGAAGTGACTCAGTGACAATGTGACATGAACAAGAAGCATACAATGACATAGACGCTATTTTTTTTTTTTTTAACACGACATAGACGCAATCTTTATCTTATGTGGAATCATCGTAACATCAATTTGTTTTTTTGTTTTTTTGTTTTTTTTTTACATATTGGTACAGTCATCTATGTTTAAAGTCCCAATTGGCTCTACTTGACCAATTGTCTTTGCAGCGATCACATCACAAAACTTAGTATTTTACAAATAATTAATTTAAACAATTGCAAAAATGTCAAAATAATTAAACTATCAAAATAGAATGATAAAAGCAATTAATTATACTATCAAATCTATATAATGGAAAGAAAAGTGAAGGACAATGTTGAACAAAACTTTTCCTCAAAAAAATTTCTGATTAAATACGTAAAATTTTCATTCAAGTCTATTCATATGTTTTACCAATAAATTAAAATATAATATTATAAATATAAGTTAAACTAATTTTTTTTCTAAAATACTATTACATTATATTGAAATGTTTTATATAAACACTTAAAATGGTTAAATAATAAAAAGTAAGTGATAAATGTAATTAATTACTATTAAATCTATCTATATAAAGGAAAAGGAAAAGAAAGGTGAAAAGAGACAAGGTTAAACAAACTTTTTCATTTCACAACATTTTATTAAATGAAGATTAACATTTTATTAAAATCTATTAATGTCTTTAACCAACCAATAAAACCAAGCATAGGAAATCTATCAATTAATGTCCTCTAAAGTTTGGTGTGTCGATCTTTCTTATTTGCCTGAGATTTACCCTCCAACTGACGGACCACATTCACAACAATATACATCTATTCATTTTTATAAAATTTAATACTGCAAAAGCATACAAAATTTTGAACATAAAGATGAAGGAAATTAAAGATTAAACCAATTAAAACCAAAGTATACACAAAGTAAAAAAATATACTCAAAAGTTAAACAAAATGTATTATAAATAGAAGTTGATTTCTTGAAACATAATATAAGAGTCATAAGATTTTTAAGAAGAAGATAAAACATAGTTTGCTTTTGAAGGATTCTAAGACGACCAAAGATGGCAAAATGGAGTGCAATAGTAGTGATAATGATGGTGGTGATTGTTGTGGTGGCAGTAGAAGCAAAATGAAGTGAAAAAAGATTTTATTCGCTGTTATCGCAAGTGTTCAAAGCCTTGTCACGAACACGACGGTAATTGTTTTGAACGTTGCAAAATCAAATGCGGTGGCCCAAACCCTCCTGGCCCTCCCCATAGTTCCTCACGGTACTATTTAATCTCTCTACTCCTTTTTTTTATTTTTAACCAAAAAACTTAACTTACTTATTGTTCTAATTTTATGATATATGCATGGATAGAGTCTCACATGGGGTGACAACTGTCGAACTTCGCGGAAGGTAAGAAGGATAAATATAAATTTTCGTAGTAGATTTGTTGATCATGTCTACCATTTTTAAAAGTTTTATGTTTATGTTAAAAATCTAATAACAAAAAGTATTGATAAAACGAAAAAATAGAAAAATTCTCTATTTTTACAGGCTATCTAAGTCCCAAAAATTAACAAAAAAACACTAGAAAAAGTTACATACAAGAAATAAGAGATAAAATACATTATATTATTGTTGTTCAAAAAAAATATACATTATATTATAATACAAAACTAGTACCACTAATGAAATAATTGGTTTCAATGACTTTAGAATGAATTTATCGGAAATGATTGGTCGACAAGCTTTTAGTCTACCTTATGTAACTTTTTACACGTTCGAATTATAGTAAATGTTACAAATGTTATAAATATGAATGTATGAGATCTAAAAAAATATGTGATATATTGTCAATATGCATATACTCGTTCATTTTTGTATCAAAAAGTTAATTATTCTTGTTGTTCGTTTATAAAGTTAGTTTTTGCATATGGCTGTACATGCGTAGATATTGAGTTGTTTTTAGCTTGTAAAATAGATGAATTTTGGATCTATTTCAAAATGACGCAAAACTTGTTTGTCAATAATTTTCCTATTATCAATTATTCTTTTCAAAAGAAGTTGTAGTTTGACAATATATGACGTTAAAATCATCAAAATTTGCTATCAAATCGCAATGCCAACACAAAAATTTTACTATAGATTTTGCAGGTTCGAGATTAAAAAAACCTCATGTCACAAATTTTGGCACCAAATAATAATTCTGAAATCTTTCATTGTATCATAAAATCGTGATTTTTTTTGTTTAGTCGCAAAATCATGATTTAGCAATTCTAAAAAAGAAAATGACATGTGATATATCTTATATAAAATAATTTTAGCAAAAAAAATTTTGATTTCTAAAAGAGTGTGGATGCAATTTCTCCATCCAAATTCATCATTAGCAGCATCCAAAAAATTCTAGAAAAGCTTATGAGAATGAGTTTGTATCATCTGAACTTACTTATATGCACAAACGAATATCATAAATGTTAATACCAAGAAAATATATAGAACATGGTAAGGGTAAGACACAAAGAAATCTACTTTCATGGATTAGATCCTTAATTGCTCTTTGACAAATTAACCATAGTTTTTATTGATTGGTTTAAAATTTAATGTAGATAATCAGATACTAAAGGAAATCAGAATGGAAAAGCATGAATCAAAATTATCATAAGAATATTCTTTTGGGTACATAGTACATACATCACACATCCTCTTCTGTTTTGTTTCATCTAATGTCTTATATCTCGACATTATTATCACTCAGTTTCAAAGCTTGAAGTGACTCAGTGTCCGTCTCTGTCTTCTTGGCATGACGTGTACAGAAACCCTTTAGTCTCTCAAGTGCATCCTCAAGCATATGAGCTTCAACTCCGATGGTTATCCTCATCCAGTTCTTCAAACCCAGAGCCTCTCCTGCAAAACATTCCCCACAAACCCCATTTTAGTATCAAAATTCAAATCAAGATTTATGCTGCTTGATTTCATTTACTTTACCTGGTAGAAACACAAGATTCTCCTCTCTGGCCAGCTTCACGCAGAAATCAGTGTCGTCCTTGATGTTATCCATCAATGACAGCTCCAGCTTTGTCTGCAGTAAGTGAAAACTGTTAAAAGGGATATATCTGGATAAAGAACTTAAAGAGTGTTATGCGTGATATTAATTACTATTCATCAGATTGAAAGACTAGTAACGGTCTGAAATTGATCAAGAATCACCAGTCTAATCTTTAACTACGTTTATCGATGTGTGTAATTACAAAAGTTTTACCAATAAGTAAGTGCAAGACTCAGGTTTCTTGGGACAGACGACATAGGGGATGTCCTTGAGCCTATCACACACCAAATCGACATTATTTTTGAGTATCTTGTTCTTCTTCGCAAAGAACTTTTTATCCGCTTTCTCCAGGATCGCAGGAAGTGCAGCCTATCAAAGGAACAGTAGTGTCATGAATCCATAGACTAGTTTTGTAAAGATTCTAAAACATATCTAAAACACGCAAACCTGAATTATAGTGGCAGGGTCAGAAGTTATGTCAAGAATCTGTTTGATGGATTGAACCACCTGTCAGAAACAGAGAGTAAATATACAGTGAGACTACATGTTACAAAACAGCAAGGAGAGAATCAAAACGAAGTAGCAGTAAACAGACCTTGGTGGTCTCGAAAATGCCCTCGGGATCATTCAAGGCAATCCAGCCAATTTTCCATCCAGGAACAACCCATCCCTTAGATATGCCTGCTAGTGTCAACACAGGAACAATCGATGCAAACTTCCCCATTGGAACAAAGGGATGATCTCCGAATATAGTTTGGTCATATACTTCGTCTGAGATCACCATTATCCCCAGCTTCCGAGCCGTCTCTGCAACCTAAATTGTTCATCAATAAATCAAACTCAAGCTTTAGCAAGTCGCACATCAGAAATAGCTCAAAGTTTTAAGCTTTGGCTGAGTTATGGATCAGAAGATGAGCACTTCTGGAGTTACGAATCAAAAATGGCTCAAAGTTTCAAGCTTTGGCTGAGTAGATCAGAAAGATTAGCATTTTTGTGTAATGATACAAAATACAAACCTTTTTGAGATGGTCGTGAGAGTAGACGTTTCCACAGGGATTGTTGGGGTTAATTACAACCACTGCCACAGTGTTCTCGTCTGCCATGGCTTCGATACCTTCGAGATCCATCTCCCATTCTTTTTCAGGAAGAAGATCAAACTTGCGAACCTCGAGACCACTGTAAGCAGCACGAGCGTCGTAGTGAGGGAAGCCAGGACGTGGGAGCAAGATATTCGCGTTTGGTCGAGCCAACGATTCGAACACGACCTCTATCCCTTGGTTGCATCCAGCTGTCAGAAAGATATCGTCGGGCGTTAACTTGTTTGGAAGATCTCGGTTCAAATATTCGGCAACGGCTCTGTTCACAACA
This sequence comes from Boechera divaricarpa, assembly GCA_026770425.1. Taxonomy (NCBI): domain Eukaryota; kingdom Viridiplantae; phylum Streptophyta; class Magnoliopsida; order Brassicales; family Brassicaceae; genus Boechera; species Boechera divaricarpa. The sequence goes on from CM049188.1 coordinate 16,550,256, forward strand.
GAGCAATATCAAACAAAATGTGGATCGGTTTATAACATTAAAAAATTATGGGGTCTAATTTATAAGAATTCTAAACTATAGGGCCTTAAAGACAGTTTTAAGATTCTACTCGAGTGTGGTGAAGTCGGTAGAAGAAATCTTAAAAGTTGAAATCTTGTCAAAATTGATTCGCCGTTGACTCAAAAACGACTTCGATTACGATCAAATTCGAAGAACCCAGATCGAGAATCATTCGATTAAATTTGAAGATCCAGATTTGAGTGATAAAGTTACCGTCTTGCGGGGAGAATCCCAGCTCCGGGACCGTAAGAATTGCCTTTACCGGAGCGGAGGACGTCGACGACGGCGTCTTCAGCTTCGATACAGGTGCGGAAGCAAGGGTAGACGGAAGGGTCACCGTGGCCGAGGGGTAAAAGAGTCTTTTTGACGTCCTTGCTGCAATTATCGAAGAGCATGTAGATGACACCTCTCAGCGTTACGGTGGAGGCTTTCGCTGCTTTACCGCTTCCACCGAAACGCCAAACGCTATTTTGACCATTTTGCGTCTGCGATTGCGTTTTGGGATCTTTCTCAGTTTTAAACGCGGGTACCAGTAGGTTGGCGTGTGGTTGTTCTTCGCTCATCTTCTATCTTGTCGTGTTTGCTCTTGAGTTCTTGTTCTGTAAGAAGGTCCAACAAAAAGGTATTTGAAAAGAAACTTTATAATTGAAATTTCGAAGGGCTACGATTGGAATATAATGCAATTTTGAATTATGGAACGTGATAATATATCTTGGTGAGACCTAACAGCTTGATCTAAAACAAAAATCACGTGTCAAAAACAAAACAAAACAAAAAAAACAATCGGTAGGCTTTGCAAAGGAGTTTTTGGGCCTGGCCTGATTAGAATAGTTGACAAGTTAAACCGAACCGATTAGTTAACCGGGGAATGAGTAGTTGCACGGACTAAGTTCAATTGTGTGCGTAATATGATTACATTGTCTACCAACATGCTAATGTGCGTCAGTGCATTGTCACGTCAATTTGATTTTAGTTAACTTATTACTTGATTACTATCAAACCAATTGTAAGATTAAGAGATCATTTTACCAGTGTGTTGTAATGTATATGGTCAAGTCTTATAACAACGTAAAAGAATAACTCTATGTTTAGAAAATAACTCATAACTAAACACTCTTATGACACAACTCATCAAAAGATTATATCTAGGAACAAGGTACTCCTAATCCTATGATTTGCAAAACATATTCTACTTTGAATTAGATAACGCTTAATTCACCTAGAACTTATCTTTAACTTAATAACTCATTTTATCCTAACACCAATAGATTTTCTTAGGTTACAAGCTAACTTCAAGTTTATGCTCCAACATTCTCCCTCGTAAACTTCAAGTTAGGCTTCAAAAATTCTTGCACTCCCATCAAACTTCTCATCTCTCGAAACTTGATTCTTGCCAACGCTTTAATCAATATATTGGCCTTTTGCTCCCTTCCGGTTATATGCTCGACATCGACTTGATCATTTTCTATGCACTCTCGTATAAAATGGTAACGCTCTGATACCAATTCAAGTATTGAATCAAACAAACTCGATTTTATAAGAACACCTTTTCTTATTAAGTTTTGAAAATTCTCTCAAAAACAAAACTCTTAAAGTTCTTAATCTTTGACACAACTCATCAAAGACTATATATAGGAATAAACTACTCCTAATCCTACTATGATTTGCAAAACATATTCTACTTTGAATTAGATAACTCTTAATTCACCTAGAACTTATCCTTAACTTAATAACCCATCTTATTCTAACACCAATAGAATTTCTTAGGTTACAAGCAAACTTCAAGTTTATGCTCCAACAAATGGTCGGTTTCATGTAGAAAATATGCAAGTTGTAGAGATGATCAGTGAGTTGAGTGGAGGTTTGGGAGCCGTTGCTCCTAGAAGTTGAGTGGAGGTGCAAGAGTCGAGGCTCCCAAAACACCACACCTCATAGATTGTAGCATAACGCTTCCTGTACGTGCATCATCCTCTAGCCAGTTAGGTATCACACCTTTATAGAACTCATCTACACCATTTGAGTCCCATAGGAAACCTTCTTCTCCCAGATTCGATAACAACATTTCTAGCTGATTAATTGGTGGTGACAAAAAGAAAACAACATAGCCTGGAACACCAAAACACTTGCATATAAGATCATATTGCTTAATCCTTCACATATAGCCTAGGCTATACCAGATAATATATGGGAATCTTTTTTAATGGTCTAACTAAGGACTCAGAAACATACAAGAGCAACTAGTAACAAAATCAACAGTTTAAAACCGATAGCTCAGGGATATGGGAAATCATGACAAACATTTAACCATGTTTGATGTAGATGCATTTATCACATTCATTTATACTGAAACCATTTGACATCATTACATTGTCAAATTTTAAATGACATTGTTTTGGAGCTTGTTTAAGTCCATATAATGACTTCACAAGTCGATAGACTTTGTGTTCTTGTCCTGGAATTATAAATCCTTCGGGTTGTTTCATGTATATCTCCTCTTCTAAATCACCATTTAGAAAAGCAGTTTTAACATCCATTTGATGGATTTGCAGGTCTCTTAAGGCTGCAATTGCAATTAGCATTTTAATTGATGTTATTCTCGTTATAGGAGAATAAGTGTCAAAGAAGTCCAGACCTTCTTTTTGTCAGAATCTTTGCACCACAAGTCGAGGCTTATACTTGTCTATTGAGCCATCGATTTTCAATTTTGTTTTGAAAATCCATTTACACCCTAGTGCTTTAGACCCTTCAGGTAGATTGGTTATTTCCCAAGTATGGTTTTGCATAATTGAGTTAATCTCACTATTGACATCTTCTTTCTAAGATGCTGCATCTGGTGTAGACATGGCTTTTGAATAAGTTTTGGTTCATTCTCTAACAAGAGAACCATCAAGAAATCTTCACCATAAGATTTTTCCTTACGAGCTCTTTTGCTAAGTCTAGGTTCATCTTCTGTGTCATTTCTTGAGGTACTAGATGTATTGGCCTCACTTACATAGGTGATTGCATCTCTCTCTGCGAGAGTTCGTTTTGAAGTTGATTTATCTTGACAAGGAAAAATATTTTCAAAAAACGAAGCATTTCTTGATTCAATTATTGTATTTACGTGAATATCTGGTATATCTGACCTATGTACCAGAAATTGATATGCACTATTATTGTGTGCATATCCTATGAAAATACAATCAACTGTTTTAGACCTAATTGTGATCCTTTTAGGAGGAGGTAATGCTATATTTGCAAGACACCCCCACACTTTCAGGTATTTGTACGATGGTATTGTACCTTTCCACAGTTCATCTGGCGTTTTGCTAGTTACTTTATGTGGTATTTTGGTGAGGATATAGTGTGTGGTAAGCAAAACTTCCCCCCACCCCACATATTCTCGGCTACTCCAGATTCCTGCAACATTGCATTCATCATTTCTTTCAAAGTTCAATTTTTACGTTCTGCAACTCCGTTAGATTCTGGTGAATAGGGAGCGGTCGTCTGATGAATAGTGCCATTTTCTTGACAAAAAGCATTAAACGGGTCATCATATTCTCTATCGCTCCTAACTATTTTAATAGTTTTTGAGAGTTGATTTTCAACTTCAGTTTTGTATTCCTTGAATTTTTCCAGAACCTCATCTTTACTTCGTAGCAAGTATACGTAACAGTATCTTGTACAATCATCTATGAAGATTACAAAATACTTTTTACCGCCTCTGGTTTGTATGAATTTTAAATCACACAAATCGATGTGTATTAGGTTTAGAGGTTATGTTGTTCTTTCAACATGAGGGGAAAAGGTTTTTGTGAGTTTAGCTTGTACACAAATTTCACATTCGTCTTTGCTTATTTTGCATTTAGGTATTAGATTCAAATTAATTAATCGTTAGAGGGATTTATAATTCACATGTCTTAATCTTTCATGCCAAATATCAGACGACTCGACCAAATAAGCAACTGAGTTTTTTTTAGCAGAAACATTCGAAATGGTTACATTATTTTTCTTTCTGAGGACGGTCTCAACACACATTTTGACCAGTCCTCCCTTAACAAAACCTCTACCAATAAACACCCCGTTCTTCCTAAGAATTAACTTGTTGGACTCAAAGTTGATGGCAAAACCATGCTTGTTTCATTGTAGTCCCGGAGATCAAGTTCTTACTCATGTCTGGAACGTGTTTCACATTGTTCAGAGTCAACTCCATTCCAGAAGTCATCTTGAGGACCACCTTTCCAGTGCCTTCAATCTTTTAATGAGTAAGGTTACCCATCAGCAGATTTTCCTCATATTTGCTCTTCTGGTGGGTACTAAACATGTTCTTATCCTAGCAGATGTGAGTGGTGGCCCCAGTGTCATACCACCACTCCAATGGGTTTTTATCAGCCATCACCACGTTAGCTTCTGTGATCAAAGTACACAGGTCAGCTTCCGTCAGGTTGGCCTGATTCTGAGCCTTCAGTTTGTTGTAACATTTCGAAGACTTGTGGCCTGGTATACCACAATAGTTGCATTTTCCCATAAACTTTTTGTTGGGAGATGCTTGTACTTTCTTCTTGAAGCTGGTTGAAGCTTGAGGCGCAACTTTGTTAGGCACAACATAAGCTTTACCTCTACCCTTAGGCATATCATGAACTTTACCTTTACCCTTATACTCAGCCACGTTTGCATTATGACCTTGAATGGACTTAGCTTTGTCACGTTTCAATGACTTATTTTGTAGCCTGGAGATCAAGTTCGCCAAAGTCAGAGGCTTTTGCTTGTAAGCAAGGTAGTTCTTGAAGTCTTCCCAACTTGGCGGTAGCTTTTCGACAATGGAATTCACTTTGAATGTCTCACAGATCTTCATTCCATTATCAGTTATGCCTTGACATATCAATTGTAGCTTATGAACTTGTTCCATGATGAGTTTTGAATCCACCACTTTGAAGTTCAGAAAGGTCGCTGTAGCGAATTGTCCAGAGCCTACATTGAAAATATTGTACTTCTTTTCCAAAGCATCCCAAAGGTACTTGGAAGTACTGACTTCACTGTACACATTGTACAGCTCGTCTACCAGGCGGTTATGAACGTGACCTTTGCAAAGATAGCCCCCATGGATCCAAGCCTCGACACTAGAGAGAGCTAGGGGGTCGGTGTTATCTCGAGGCAATATTGGTTTGACCTCAGTGAGATATCTCGACAAGTTCAAATTGTGGAGAAAAAATGCATCTTTTTCTGCCACGATTTGAAATTTGGCCAATCAAATTTTTCTGGTTGTAAGCCAGCAAATACTGTGCTCGGCACATAAGGGACTTTAGGGACCTCAGTTGATGCATGTTCGAGTGGCTGACCGCTCCCAAGAAGGGATGTCAATTCACTAGTTCTTTCAGCACCACCATTTGAGCTGTCAGCGATCTCAATAGCGTTTGTCATTTTCTGTTCAAAAGATAGACACTTTAGTCAGTACTTAGACAGAGAATAGCAAATATTAGCGTTTAAATATTTAAATTGCTAAATCGCCATTCTACTAAAATTGATTTCAGATTGCACCGGAAAACCATCGAAATTATTTAGTAGAATTTTTCAGCCATAAAATATTTAATTTATGACGTAAATATTTCGGATTTTACCAAAAAACCATCAAATATGTATAATTTTATGCCGTTAAAATTTCGGATTTCACCGGGAAACCATCGAAATATGTATGTAGCATAACTCCGCAGAGATTTTGAATTTCACCGAGAAACCATCAAAATTAGTATTTCGCGAAATTGGCTGGCGGCCTTCACGTAAACTGCAGATTGTTCGTTCATGTATTCAAAAAACGTTTTAAAAACTGTTCGCAGTTTTCAATCCGTTCACAGCGATAAGCGGAAACAGATTTATTGAATTAAGACTATAAGACCTACGAAATCCGAATTTGAAAACCGCATATAAAAAACCGAACCGACATGGAGGCGAGATAATATCTCTTTCCTTAATTCAATAATATCGCTTAGAAGCTTTTTCGTTTTGTTGTGAGTGAGTAAAATGAACGAGAGGAGAGCTCTATTTATATAGAGTGGCGAGGGCAGTTTTCGTCATTTGTCGCAGAGCATATTCCCAGCATATCCGAAGCATCTACAGAGCATATTCTGTAACGTGCGCAGGAAGGCGAGAAAAACTCGCGCGGGTGAGGAGATCTCGGATCTCAACGTCCGCTCGGTTAGCTCAGTTGGCGGAAGACTCGGTCCTGTAAGACTCGGTCAGTCGCTCATCCCTTTACGCATGACTAAATATAGTATATAGTTTTTAAACTATATATTATGCAAAAAATGTAGGGAAATTGGTCCAAAAATCCAATAGAAATTTGGCCCAAAAAGAACATCTTTGTGGGTCTAAAAGGCCCACATTCTCCGAGTCCGGCACAACAACGGCGCGCGCGTGTGTTTTTGCATAACGGTCCATATCTCTCCTTCTCTATAGTGTCCCCTTAACCAAGCTAGTGAACCATGGTGTGGAAGCAACACTATTTATACTAGAGAATAAAATTTCCATCATCCAATGTGGGACAATTGGATTAGGTTGACTTTTTAGCCTTCCAAATTGCTTACTTTGACCTAACATTTCTCATTTACTTTAACTATAATTTTGGCATTTAATTAAACTATGTTATAGTGCTCATTACTAGGAATCCAAAGTACCCATAATCCGGTCATTTCGGTGACGGAGTTCACCGGAAAAATCGCCGGAAAACTAACCGGAGCCATTTGTCAAAATTTGAGTTCCTAACACATTTAACCATGTTAGTTACCTTGAATGCTGCAAAAAGTTGTGACTTATCTCCTTGTTCTCTAGATCAGTCTCCCAAACACAGGTTTCAATAACAAGAGGTGACTTCTTGTCTGGATCCATGGCCTCCAATGTAAAATAAGAATTGGTTACGAGCTTCCGCTTTCGCTGTGGCGGTTCGTCTAGCTTCACGTTGGCCACACCCAACATGGCATTGTTCATCTTTCCGATTTCGAACCAAACTCTCTTTACTTTCTAGAGACGCTAGGGCTTTTACTCTCCCTTTTCCCCTTTGTCTTGTTTCGTTTGCACCCTCTACTTTCACCTCTTTGTAAATAGACCCCATTCCTTTCTTTAATTCATATTCTGACATAAATTTTGTAATTGCAGAGTTTCTTTTTCACCCTTTGTTATTTCTTTTTCATAAATAGACCCCTTTACTTTTAACACTTCATCCTAAAATACCAATTATCAAAAGATGACGGATACCAAATCGAGTATTGGATCAAGAACCATGGAAGAACTCTTTGTCTTTTGGCGTCAAAGATTTTACATTTTGGCCAGGATTTTATTGTCAATGGTTTTACAAGACATGACTTTGATCACACAGCTTGGGCGTTTATATGTCTTTTGTTTCTCTCTCTCACTCTCTCTCTCTCACACACACTTGATTGGTTAAATTTATAGACAAAACAAGTTTATCACTGGAACCTTACAACTATACAAGAGATGTCGTCTTTGCTTTTCTTAGAGACTGCTTCTTCTATCAATTCCTTGGCTGCCGCTTGTGGATCTTTTATGCTTTTGATAGTGTCCACAGCTTCTTGGTTCGACAACACCTGTTAATGCAATACTCGTCAACACATTGTTAAAATCCAAATTCAGGTTTCATCACTCTTAATGATAACATGGAAAATGATCAAATACCTTCCAAATTCCATCACTCGCGAAAATAATGAACTCAGTCTCATCATCTATTGTCTGGTGTGTTATGTCTGGTTCTGAGCTCAGATGTACCTTTAAGCTCTTATCTCCAAACGCCCTCGCAACAGCTAGTTGTCCATCAACTCTTGGAACGTCCCCTACAACATTCAAGAATCGTCTATCAATTCCTCTTCTCATCTTTTATATGTGATCAAGTAATTAAGTATCCATCTACAAAATCATACCTGGAATATTTGATACAAAGCCACCACGGCTCTCAATTTCCTTTTGCTCCTTGCTTGGTTCATGATCAACAGAGAGTTGATACGCAACACCATTCTTTGACAGCACAGCCCGTGAGTCTCCAACATTAGCAACCACTAGCTTTTTCCCATCTATCAGAATGCCTGTTACAGCCGTTGATCCGCCTTTGCCAAGTTTAAGTGATTGCTCTAGTATCACAGCATCGGTTGATATGTATGCATTCCTTATAGCGTTTTCCGTATCAGTCCAAAAATCCTTCTAAAAAGGTGAAACAACAAAACATTTCATGAAAAGGGCCACTAAATATTTTTGACAAAACAGATTCATACTTAAACATGACTTACCTCTTTGAGTATGTTATCAAAGAGATTGGTCTGCAAGTACTTGGCCACATCATGCCCTAAGTGACCGTCAAAGATAGCAAACAAACCCAATTCATGGCCGTCCACTTTCTTGAACTCAGACACAACATAGTCCTCCATTGGATGGCACGCTTTGCCTTTCACAAAGTCAAAACCGTGCGCGATGTTCTTCCACATCTTGCTTTTACCTCGGCCCGTGTCAGATCCACATAATCCCGTGTCAGATCCACATAATCCAGCCTTCAACTATTTACACAAAAACAACAAGAAATTAAAGAGATCTTTGTACGTATAAACACTCTGTGCTTGCAGAGTCTTCAAACGAAATCACATAATCCAAGTTCTGTAATTTATTCATCAAGAGCAACATACTTTTATCACCTAATTTGTAACCAAAAGAGCATATCGATCGAAAATGCACAAATTACTGAAACAAATTCAAGAGATTAACACAAGCTCTAGTTTAACATGTCAAATGCTTAGAAACTTAGTTCCTTAAAGCGGTTCAACGTAGAAGTTAGAACAAAGAAGCAAATACATAGGTTGTGAAGCAGAACAAGACAGAAAAGGATCAGATCACAAAATCTAGATCTTTAAACTATAGAAACTATCTTTTTCGAAAAAAAAAAAAAACTATAGAAAGTAACTTGAAACGCTTTAAAAAAAAAAGACTTAGAGTTGAGCTGATTTATACCTTCATCTTATGGAGAATCTCTCTGCCTGTCATTGTGAGAAGGATTTGTTTCTCTGCGTTTTGTGAAATGTGTGAATGATTCAATAGACAGACAGAAAGAGAAGTGAGATGAGTTTATGTAATAAATGATTGTGAGGTTGTCACATGTGAACAGCCGGTGACGTTATCATTATTGGCTGCTGCCTTCGTCCGCCGACGACTTTTCAGTCTTTAATTTTCCTCCCAACTCCTTTATAATTTTTTTTTTTTGAAAGCAAAAGTAATCCATAAACAAATTTTTCTCTTTAATGATCTTTCTATATTATTATTTGTTAGATTCTCTCACATTGCCGACAAAAATAATGTTATTTCGTACACATCATCTCATTCAAAATTTCAAAGTATTATTGATCGGAAAAATATTACTTAAAATATTCTGACATTATTTTATCAGTTTTTCTAGTTATTGTGTCAACATGTCTAACAAATAAATCTTTACTAGAATTTATCCCATATTGTTTCTTTTAAGATTTGATATTATAAATTTATTATTTATAGATTATAAATTAATAAAATAAATGTTAAATATATAAAAATATAATATATCATTAAAAATATGTATTCAATTAAGTTTGATATTTTAGATTAGTTATATCAAAATTATGTATATTTTAGTTGATGTTAAATAAAATTTTAAAATTTGATAAATATTTTTTATTAAGATATTCTGTTATTTTTACCCATTGAAATTATAATAATACTCTTCTTGGAACAATTAATTTTGTTCTTTAAATGATTTATTCAAATAATATTTATATATAATTTTTTAAAACTTTAAGTTTAGTTTCTAAAAAACATTCCGTAATATTATTAAGAGGATAATTGTTTTTTGAATAATCAAATATATAAACATTAAATAATTTTATTTAAATAATTTATTAAATTATAATATTATTTAAGTAAAACTTTTAGTTTAATATATGTATATCAATTTTATTTTTTAGTAAAATATAATAATATAATTTTGATGAAATGATTTTTAGTATGTAAATTAAAAATAGTTTTTTATTTTTCTTATTTTTTAAATTATAATTTAGTTAATAATAGTTAGCATATTTACTTCTTTCTAGATTATAATTTTCGTTTTAATAAATTTATTTTATTTATTTATTTTTTGAAACGAAGTTAAAAATAGATTTTGTGAAGATTTTGTTGATTTAATTTAACAAACTAATTAAATTAAATTAAATATTGATTTAATTTTTCAAAAATAAGAGATTTGATGTAGATTGCGATTTTGTTTGGAAGATTTTAAGGAAGTAATTAAATTGTGATCTAGATATATTTATTTTTTTAAGGAAATCTCAAAGTCGTATAATAATTAATGACTAAACTATCCTTAATGAGATATTATAATTTGTTATTTGTTGTAATGGCAATGTGATGTAATATTAATATTTTGTAAGATTTATTTTATAAATGTAGTTTCCAAATAATATATAGGGGATTATCTAGCACGAATAGAGGTGTCAATTGGACAGTTGTCCACGAGCCTGACCCAGTCCAAGTTTGAGTTTGTCCAATTGGACACATGTCTAGTTGGACGCGGACATCTTTGGACATGACCATCAATGTCCACAAAAACAAAATTCCGTTTGGACATGTCCAGTCTAACTGGACATGGACAAGCCCAATTGACTTAACCATATGAAATTAATAGTGGATGAAGACAAAAACGAGGAAACATTATAACCATACATGATTCATATATATAGGAAATTTTTATGGGTTTTTGGAATTTTTACGATTTTTCAAAAATTTTACGTTTTACGAAAATTTTACAGTTTTTCGGAAATTTTACGGTTTTCGGAAATTTTATGGTTTCCAGAAATTTTATGATTTTTCGAAAATTTAACGATTTCCAAAAATTTTACGGTTTTTCAAAATTTTTACGATTTCCTCAGAGTTTTCGTTTCAGGAGAGGATGCTTTGTTTACATGGACAGACCCAATTGGATGCAAGTCCAATTGGACATATGTGCAGTTGGACGCGAACATGTTTGGACATGACCATCAATATCCATAAAAATAAAATTCTATTTAGACGAGAATTACGCATGTCATAGTGAAAATACAAACCACACACACCAAAGGCGCGTCAAGCGCGTGAGACTAGAATTCGTGGACTCTATAGCCCTCCGATTTGGGGCTTTTTCTTAAACAAAAAAATTGCAGCGCGTGGGTCGGGATTTTCATTTGTGTCTCAGACAACTTGTCACACTGGAACATGGGCCACATATAATATACACACGTAGGCCCATTTACACTTTTGGGCTATATAGAAAACCTCCGGTCCAACAAATTTTGAATTTCGAAACTAATTTTTGAAAAGCTTCACTTCCCCCTCTCTCTCTCTCTCGTCCTCCGACTGCGAAAATGGGAATCGGTTACAGACGCACCGCCGGTGAATCGGACTCCGCCGGCGACCCGCTCTTCCCGTGGCTTATGTAAAATCATACTTCACCTCTCTGCTCATCTTATTAATTGTGCAAAATATGTGTCAAAAGGGTTTCTGATTATCGATGTTGTATTTGGGGTTTTCACAGGAAGATTAAAAATTCGACGGAGGATCTATACGCTGGTAAAAATTCCGGAGAAGATCTCAATGAGCTTCTCTATGATTGTATCTCAACTTGTAAGCAAGATGTTCGGTACCGAAATGACCTCAGATTCCTCAAGATCTGGTTTCTCTACGTACTTACTATAGCACTCATCGTTATATAATTACTCTTTCCCAAGTTGTCTTGGCTTATATTATGCTTCCGATTCCTCAAATTGTTTTGTTGATTAGCATACTTAGGGTTTGGGATTGTTATATTCCGAATCAATTGATGCAAGTGTTGCAGTTTTGGGGGTTAAATTTGTTGAATTTTTCTTCGATTTTGGTGGTTTTAGCTAGAGGGCAGTGAAGATTTTGAGAGGGTTTATAGAGAACTTGAAGAGAACGAGATATGTATAGGGCATTCGTTGCTCTATGAATGGTATGCTATTTTTCTTGAGGTCAAAGGATTATGGCGAAGAGCAAATTCGGTTTATCAGACTGGTCTTTCAAGGTCTCTTATCTTTCTCCTTGTTGTGGCCTGTTCCTTATTTTGTTCCTCTAGTTTTATAATTTCGTTTCTTATGCTGATTTGTTGCTCATTCTGCTATCTTGGAGAATTGTAGGAAAGCTGAACCATTTGACAGGTTAAAAGAGACTCACTCATTGTTCTTACAAAGAATCTCTAAGAGGACCAAAGTATCTTCCTTTGCAAAGGTGTATTTTCTAATATAGTTCACTTTAACGATTAGCATTTAGTTTTTCTAATGCACTTTGATAGCTTTATTCGAGGATTGAACGGAGTTTTCCTTCTATATCTTACCTTTTCTTTCTGGCAGATTGATGATGATGCTCAGGCCACTGACTTGGAGACGGGTTTTGTTAATCCATGGGAAACCTCCACTGTGAACGGCTTAATTCACAAGATAAAACCCCAGCTTGTGAAATATGATGTAAGGCAAATGGAAAATTATGATATTTTTACATGAGTTAACTTATATAGGGAGGCGTGTCCACTGAGTTCTTTCTTTATGTTTGCATCAGGGGTACCATGCAAGCAACAAAGTTTTCCCCGGAAAAGCCAACCTGTCATCTTTACAGAATTATTCCAGAAATAAGATCATTGACATAGGTATACTTTTGTCATATCAATCTAGTCTGTCACCTCTGCAGGATAAAGAATGTTTCTTTTAATGTTAAAGATGCATTGTTTCAAATTAGAAGTGGCTGAGCATGTATTCATTTGTGTAATAGAAATTGATTCCCGCTTTGTTCTCACCTGGGACAATATTTCTTCTCTGAGACAAAAAAAAAAATGTATGACCTGGATACATTGGTATCTGTCTATTTGCTAGGTGGAAGGAAGTACCAGATCAAGGGCTGTGCTGGTCAAGGTGGTTTTGCTCAAGTGTTCAAAGCATACATTGACAGCAATCCTGATGAAGTAGTTGCTCTAAAGGTAGACCCTTAAAGTTTTTTCAAATACTGTATGATGCAAATGGCACAATTGTCAGATAGCTCACATCTCATATTGCATATACTACTCTCTCACAGGTACAAAAGCCACCTTTTCCTTGGGAATTCCACATGTATCGCCAACTTGATTGCAGGATCCCAGAGAGCCAAGTATGTCCTTTTCCATTAACATTACCAGGTCACAAGTGTTTCACACCGTACTAATTACTCTCATACTATGTTAGAGATCAAGTTTTGGATTGGCTCAGAGAGTGCACGTGTATTCAGACTACAGTATACTTGTCTGCGATTATCTATCACATGGGACACTCCAGGTAGGTTTCTGTGGACTCTTACGGACTGAATAAACAAAATGCAAACTCGTATGTTGTTTAATTTGCCTGTTTAATTTGCCTTCTTTTTGTGATTTAAGGACGTCATAAACTCGTATGTTGTTGTTGGCAAGTCCATGGAAGAAGTTTTGTGCATGTATTACACAATAGAAATGCTGTACATGCTGGAAACTTTGCACAGTGTTGGAATCATTCATGGTGATTTCAAGCCAGACAATCTGCTGATCCGATACTCTCCGTAAGTTTATTCCATTCCGTTCCAATATTGCTGATTAGATTGTAGATAAGACTTTTTGATCATGAAGCCATGTACTTGTATGTTAACGATGGTAGCAGAGACTGAGATACCTCACAAATTACTTGCAGAGAAAATCTAACTGAGACAGGCTTTCATGAGAAAACAGGTTCTTGGAGCAATCAGGTAAATCCCTTATACAACTACTAGTTCGGATTCGTGTGTTATGTCCAGAATCTGATGCAATTTTTCATTTCTACCTCAGGGTCTCTGTCTTGTTGACTGGGGTAGAGGAATAGACTTGAGGCTGTTTCCTAGAACCACTGAGTTTACAGGAGATTGTCGTACCTCAGGCTTCCGTTGCATGGAGATGAAGGAGAATAAACCTTGGAAGTTTCAGGCAAGTCTTTTAAATCACACTGGTTAAGCAAGAATTTGTATTTGCATGATTAGACTTTAAACCATTCGAGGTCTCATTGGAACATGTGTTATATAGGTGGACACTTATGGACTCTGTGTAATCGTCCACATGATGCTGCACAACACCTACATGGAGATCGATAAGAAACAATCTCTGGACGGTGGCCACATTAATTTGCCAAGAACATCATTTAAAAGGTCTCAAAAAAAAAAGAACATTGCTTGTTTTGTCTCTCAGATAAAAAAAAACATTATTGTGATATAAAGATTTGCATATCGATTCACCAAGTTGTTTGCTCAGATACTGGAACGTGCATCTGTGGAAGGAACTGTTCACGAAGTTGCTCAACAGAGAGACGTGTGAAGATGACACAGAGACGCTGAGGACTCTAAGAAAGTCAATGGAAGAGTATGTGTGCTCCGATCCTAAGCTCATGAAGAATCTTAACGAGTTGCTTGCAAAACAACGCGTCTCTTTATGCTCTTCGTAATTATCTTCACTCAGTAATTAACGAGTCTCTGTATAGTGGGTAGTCTGTTTGTGAGAAAAAGAAAGATACATTCGGAGACTTTGATTGCCTCTCAAGTAACGCACAATTTGTTGTATACGTTAGTTCATTATTGAATGTATCTAACACATCTATGTTTCCTACTTTGTATTCCGTATCACATGGTTTCCTCCTATATGTTAGAAGTTAGATACACTAACATAATAATCTAGGGTGATTTATTAAGGATATTACGTTGCCAGCACTTTGCAAGTTATATAAAGGGATTCAAGATGAGCATCAAGTTATGGAAGCTTTTAGAGTCATTCTAGTTGATTAGGTGTAATTAAACGGCAATAAACTGTGTTGCATTAGGAAGTATAGTTGTCGGTTAGTGTAAGATAGTTTTCGTTTCCTATTACAGCTTTCATTATGAGCACCGTTATTGCCCGTTTTAGGGTAGAAATGTTGTGAGCACAAAAAGTAAAAACTTTTATTTGTAGGTTTTTGTAGATCTCCTTGCTTGAGGTTCGGAAATAGATCCCCTTGCTTGAGATCAAGGAATCCATTGGTATTTCAGAAGTTTCGTGGGCAATCCTACTTGATCACCAGACCATCTCCGAGTGTGCAAACTTGTGATCACAGTGGAAGCTTCCAGTCATCGTGGCAGGGCATACGATGTATTCAAGAAGACTATAGGCTTCTGATGGCATTGGTGGGTTGTAGCGTGATTTCAACATCTCATTGTGTTCATGTGGGCTCTACTTCGGCTTGTACTTGAAACCTGCCTCCTTATCGAGACATGTGTTGCATGTAGGTTTGGTTGTTAAATTAAACGAGAAACAAAGCTGTTAAGGTTTGGTGTTGCTAGAAAGTTTGAGCCCAAAATAATCTTAGCATGTTTATGTAAATGATTGTTTATATGTTGGAGGATTTTATTGAAAGAATGACCAATGAATATGCACTAAAGGGATTGACTTATTACACAATTCATACAAATGTCTACTCCGCAGATTCTAACTATGCTCTGTTTTCGTCTAATATCTTTCCAAGACCTGAAACCAAAGAAGCACCCAAATATGAAATATGTTTCAGTTCAAAGATCTTTTTAATCGGCAGAACCTAGAACATGATTCGAGCAGCTGTTACCTACAATTAATGTGGGTGCAGTTAATAGACGATTCCTAGAGAACCGAAGCTTAAGCTGGAGGAAGTGGGCGACGACATGTTGGGCATTCCATCTTTATATCCATCCATCTCTGTAAGCATCCCGAGTGGAATATATGCTCACACGGCGTTACCATGCAATCATTAATACGGTGGCTGAGATCAATCGTGGTCATGCAGATTACGCAGTCCCTGCTTCGGTTTACATCATGATCGAATCTTCTGTAGTAGCTGTATTTTGCAGGTAGCATCTGCCAAATCAGAAGCAAACACATGAACTCTTGATAAAGACAACTAAGCAATTTACTATCGATCTAAAAAGGCATCAAGAACCAACAAACCTTCCGAGGGACAAAGCAACGAGACCCGAAATAATGCTGAAGTAGAAGAACAGCAGCTTGAAACCCCATGAATGCGCACAGGCCTACACACCAGGCCTTGCTGGGCTCTACACGCATGAAGTTCTTTGGGCATCCAAAAACATACAACGGTATAGCAAGTCGTGTAACAGTCATCCCCAGGATATAATAAGGGTGCAAAGGCTTTCGAGAATCACAAACAACGTTTGCAACTATCTGGGGAATCCAAAATGAGTACATGAGTAGGAGGATCGGCCGCATGTAGTTGTGCAGCTCGTACATTATCAATATGCCTCCAAGAAGGATTCCATCTGTTGAAAATCATTACAATGAGAGAAACATAAAAAATCTGTGAGATATTTAAGCATTTACTTGATGAACAAACACAAAAGAAATCAAATACTCACAAAAACGGCTGTACAGAAAGGAGAGCTCACGCCTCATTGTCTCCCAGCCCTCACCACTGGTTGAAGGCCGGGTTGCTTTCCATATGGCCAGAAGATATCTCATCTCAAATATTGAAAACACTACAAATTTGAAGAACGCAGCTGTTGCAAACGCATTAAAAAGGGATTCTGCATAAGAATAAAGTAGAATGATTAAGAAAAGCATGACATGGTCAAAAAAGAGAGTTATGAGAATTTCCATCACAGTCATTGAGAAATGTGCTTACACAGACTACGAAAATCTATGGAGATTACTATCAAAACAAAGAGGAAACACACTGTGAAGAAGTGATAGGTTATATTGAAACACATACCAACTAAAATCCCAGCTGTGAGATGTAAAAGGCATAAATAAGAATCCATGATGGCTTGTTGCCCGATCATTACTATAGAGACCTTTGCAGCACCCTTGTATACAAGAAGAGTTATCCCAACGTTAGCATTTTTCTCTTCTTTTAGAAAGATAAGATTAACAAAAAGGGAGAATCTTACGGATTGTGTGTTACTGTGCTCCATTTGCCGGATCAACAAAAGAACCTGGAGGAACGAAACCTAAGTACAATAACAAATTAAGGAATTCGCTAAAACTGCGTTCATGAATGTCATTTTATGATGGACTGGAAAGAGGTTGGAACAAAGGATACAAAAGTGACCATCAATGTATAGTTCACAGCTTTGTTATAATAGACTTCAACGTTTATGGAGGTCGCATTCAGCGACAAGGGAGAAAAACAATCTCCGTCATCATCTACTGCAGGACTTTCCATCAATCCTTCAATATGATAATGACCTTTGTCCCCATCTACCAAAATAAGTAAAACTCTCTCAAAGTCAGATATTAAACTAAGAAGGCAGGAACTCAGCCAGCATCATCATTTCAACGCCAAATGTTAGATGGCAAGGCATACATACTGTTTTCACTAGAAACGGTTTGGGAAATTTGGGCTGCTATTTCGATATTGCAGTGCTTTTCCATCTCATATATTGGAGCTGGAATACAATACAAATGAAGGTCAGATGTAGCAGAAGTGTTAAACATATGGAAACAAATCCAGATCCTACTCACAAGTTTTCTGTTTCAATATTCTGTCTCTTGGAGATTCTTGAAATACTTGGGAGGAAAAAATTCCGAGCTGTCCGACAGCAGAAAAGTTGACACTAGTAAGCTCTCCAAACATTTTAACGCATCGAATAAAGATAATGAAGAACCAGTTCATCTTGTGGCAAAGTGGATCAGATCAGGCATTACCAGATGATAGGGGTTGGAGAGAAGATAATCGTCTTCTAGTCCTGAATCACCCTTCTTTCCGCTGATCAGTCATTAAACGTACAGACCTTAGAGAACCCTACCAATACTGGATCTTGAAAAACAATTAAATAAATTAATAATAAAGTTATACCTGTTAGCAACAAGACGGAGCTGTCTAAAGGGCCAAATATATACACCTTCCACTTTAATTTGGGCACCACCCACATTGTGTTCATTGTCAAAGACGTCATGGAAAACAACTGCACCCTGTTCCCATTCAAAGTTAATACAAGTTCTGATTTTTGCAAAGGTTTTTCTTAAGATTAAAGCATGATTCCATGATGCAGACTATCGGGAGCTATTCACCTGAACATAATGTACACCAGTTATTTTTGTTGGACTTGTCACTAACTCAATGACAGAGTTACCACTTTCTCTTCTGAAATCTGGGAACTTTGAAGAGCTATTTACAGTATCTAGAAACTTCCATGTGCCTGTAACATAAATCACGGAAATGAGCTTCAGGATCATCCCTCAGCGCAGGATATGATATTGAAGGAGAAACATAATCAACAATGCAATGCCACAAAACCTCTATATGTTCCTGTTATATTCCACGCAGCGAATGGTCCTGCTCCGCTTCTCTCTTTTTTGCCAAAGAGCCACTGCAAGATCACAAAAACAATCTCAGCCATAAACCCTTCCGGCTTACTCAAATACACTATTTCCTATTCCACTTTGCAAATTCTATCGGAAACTCGGTCGCAAATACAGACTAAGTCTGCATAATCTCATTCCCATCCTAGATTCTGAGCTACCAGAAATTCTACTATTGCAACAAATGTTCTCTCTCTCTCTCTCTCTCTCTCTCTCCATAACGTAATCAAGTCAACGAACACATTGAACAGCAAATGAATAAAAGACGTAGCTGATACAAAATCAGGGAACATTAAAAGCAAATGGAAGCACAATCATCAAATCAACACAAACCTCATCGCCCCAGGAACGAGCGGTCTCCCTTATGGGTCTGAGTCCATTAGCTTGTTGCAAAATCGCAAACCAAATCGATAAGCAGAAGAACCCTAATCCCCAAACCCCCAAATTACTCAGCTTCTTCATATCACAACCCCAAAATCTCGAGTGATTTCACAATGCCGAATCATCAGGACATAAAGGAGGCAGAGACAAGAAGATCAATAAAAGAGGTTGCTTCAAGTGAAGTCAAACACAAGAAACGAAGATCAAATCGGAACGGATCAGCTGAAGAGAAAGTGAGAGCCCAACAAACTGCAATAGAAGATTATTTTTCTGTACCAAACCTCGCAACTAGAAGAGATTATGACAGAGAAACAAACTCTGGAATCCAACGAATTGCTTCGTAATTGGTAACAAAGAAGTGCAATGGAGACTTTGAAAATGGTGGTCGTTTGAGATGTGTCTCTATCGACTCTGAGATTCCTCGTTTTGGGAGAAAGTAAAAAACTTTTTTGGAAAGGAGTTTACTTTGTAAAGTTTCACTCTTGAAGACGACCTCTCTGGAGTCTCTGGGCTCTCTCTGCCTCTTAAGGTTAAATCTTCTTTTAATTTTCTTCTGTTACGTAAATCTAAATAGACTTGAGATTTTATGCATATGCAAATGTCAACTGTATAAATATTTCATATTTGATAAAAACAAATATATATATTTTTACATGTTATTCCTACATTTGGTGTGATAAAAATTAAAAAATCCTATAGTTTGAGTGTTTGACGAAGGAAAACAAAAACAACTCATTATTCCATTTTAATATTTTAGTGGTCAGAATATAGAGGATTTTTTAAACTCAAAGTGGTACTTTCAATCATATATACTCGAAGTAAACACAACCGATGGCATCATCTACAGCCGCAGATCACATTCCCAAATTCAATATATCGATGATTCAATCGTTTCATCTTTGCCAATGTATATATTAATTATACACCCTCTTAGTAACTTATGTTGACACATCAATGTATATATAACTTTAATGCTGTCATATGTGGAAGTTATTATTAAGTTTTTGACCAGTTAATTATGCGAATTGACTATGGAGCAAAGCAAGTCCAGTGAATCAAGATTATAATTACTCTAAGAAGACCACATTTTTACCCAAACAGAGAAAAATGAATATAATGTATAAAATATTTGATGAACCAAGGAGTAAGAAATAAGAAACGAATTTGTTGCAACAAAAAGTGAACCAAGAGAAAAAACGTACCTAGAAAGAAAAAAAAAACGAACATATAATAATGTAGATTTACAAAGTGCTTCATTACAAACCTCTAATTAATCAAATCGTTCACTTTCCACTTGACTCTCTCAATGAAGAATGATATGAAGCTCTTAATCCTCGCCGTAATCATCTCGGTGGCTTTAGTTCCAGCTTTGGTCCGATCTCGACATGTCAAATGTGACCAGTTGAGTGGGAAATGCATCGACGGTGGAGAAGAAGAGATCATGAAGATGAGATCAGATTTGGATGTGATCAGCGGTAGGATTCTTCAAGCGTCGAGATATATAAGCTACGATGCATTGAAGGACAACTTACCAGACAAGCGACGTGATCAACCGGATCCAGATGGACGGGATCACCAATACCGACGAGGTTGTTTTGTCTCTACAAATTGTCACCGGTTTACGGATTAAAACATGAACTCTGTTCTTTTTCTAGATCTCCTTGATGTGTCCGTTTATTTTTACGACTCGTGTCTAACATCTAAACAATATGGTAATACGATTACGGACTAAATTTTTGAAGTTCGTTTTCATTGATCTTAAGCCTTCGACCGGATGAGACTTTGTCATTCGGGTACAAATTCATATAAACTTTTATTTTTTCTTTGGATTAATTTTATTCTGTTTAGAGATTGTCATCCTTTTCACAAATAGATTAACGAATCAGAATTGGTCACATTGTTAAGGTTTTTTAATGCGGTCAGTTCCATTTTTGAATTTAAAAGATTATTGGATTAGAATACGATTGGAGTTTGACTTGATATTAATTTTAGAGTTAATTAGGTAGATGGCGATTGAAAATATTAAATTAAACAGATAGTAATGATGCGAGTTATTGCTATGAAATGGTGTGAAGTTTTCGGAAAATGAGTCTCTTTGGTTTTACATCACTGCTTTTCTTTTAGTTCTCGTTCTAATTATTGTAATGGAGTGCTAATATATCCAGTATGAGATTGACAAATCCAGTCTTTTTGTTGGATTGGTATATTTTATATTTGTCAACTTTAACTATGAATGAAATTTTCATACAACTCGGAACTCAAAACATATATATTATATTTCTGTAAAATTTTAATGTTAATTACTCGTATACAGTCTATATTAAAAAAATTTTCACAAATATCTCATTTTATCCTCACCAATTTCCGGCGAACCCCAAATTGGAAACTCATAATTAACACTCACCCTAACCAATTAATAATTACAAGTCATCAAGAAATACAAATATCACACGACGGTAACAGTGGCCGGACCGGCGGAGAAACTACCTAAGAGACCATCGTAGTTCAACATAGAAACCCTAGGCTTCGCCACCGGCACCCAATTCTCCGGCTCCATCGCCTCGGAAACCGCCGCTTCCAAGGAGCTAGATCGATCGCACGTGCCAAGCCACTTGGCTTGCATGTATTTGTGTTTTCTCCAAGGAGCCATATGCATTTTCTTGTCTCTCAAGCATTTTTTGCCAGCGATGCACAATATCTTGATCAGAGATCGAAGCCTCTCGGTTTTTCCAACATAAACCTCCGGCAATCGGCTGATTAGTCTTTTGTACTCTTCACTGCCTTTTGCAATCTCGAACTCTGCCCTAAATGATAACTCGATCACCACTCGCATCTCGCCTTTCTTCGAACCCGATCGGTCTACGATCTCTATAAATTCGTGTTCCCCTGATTTTAATTAAAACAAAATACGAGTCAGTCCAGATATTCATTTAGGTATATGAACCAAGAAAATAAATAAATCCATGATGTAAATGTGTTGACAAAATCCGATTGTTGCTTGATACATAAGTAACACATTAAAAGAATGGGTCTGAAAAAAAAATCTTTCGTGTTCTTGTGGACATAATAATCTTTGTCCAATTTTAAAAATAATTATCTAAGATAATATTTCCTTTGAGAAAATGATAACGATGGCTGAATATTTCAGAACCAGTCTTTTAAAAATATGCATATGTTTGTTTGTTTGTACCTGCAGGGATGTCTTGAGAGCTTCTCCATTTAGATTTGGATATGACGCAATCGTAGCCGGCGACATCTCTGAGGTGTCTAGAGATCTCACCACGTAAGCAACTCCGACAACCGCCATCCACTGGTCGCCGGCAAACACAATAAAGACCCTTAGATTTAACTTGTTTCAACGCTTCTTTTGTCGCTTGTCTAATCTTTGTCTCAATCGTACTTGTCCTATACAGTGTCCCCTACATAATTACAAAAATAAAACAAATTTAGACACCAAATTATTTGGCTAAAAATGACAAATAATTTATAAATTTTTTTTTTAATAATGAAGAAACATAGGTTTTATTTTTGGAAAAATACCTGAAGAAGTTGTTCTTGTTCCTGCCAAAAAGCTTGGTTTTCTTCAGAATTGCAATTGTTATTATTATTGTTGTCTTCGTCGCCGTCATCTCCGCCGCCGTTGAGGTTTCCGGAGTCAGAGTAATCCTCCGGTGACTGGTTACCTTCGTCGAGAAAACCAAAAAGAACGTCGTCGGAGCTAGCCATTCCATCTAGAAATCTCATGATGTCATCTGAATTTTGCCGATCCATCGGAGTTTTAAAAAAGAATAGAGAGAAAAAAAAACTATTTTTGTTTGTTGTTTTCTTTTGAAGAAAAAAGAAGAAAAATAGGAGAGATTATATAGTGGGTGGGAGAGAATAAGGTGGGACCCATCTGAAATCAGAGAAACAGATACGTGGCGCCGCGAATTGTGACGTGTCGAATTGTGGTTGGAGGACGTGTCAGATCTCTGGGATGAATGATTGCTCAAGACAGCTAGTTAACATGTCAGCATGACTTATCTCGTGAGCCTTCTCAGAACATATCCGGATATACTTGAAAAATATTCTAATTATAAAAGATTCTCTTCAAAAGTAGTAATAACTTAGGATAATAAGAACAAAGTTTTATCAACAAGAAAACCAAAAAATCTTTTTTTTGGAATAAAAATTCTGGTAAAATAAATCAAATTTAGGAAATTTTTATCCGTTCAATTTTGCTTACTCTTGATAAATAAATGTTTTGACTGTAAATGTAATATAGTTGCTTAAAAACGTTTATAAACACACATAGTGATGTCAAAATGAGTTAATTCCACACATTATCAGTTGGAATCTACTTTCATTCTGATTAGAAGCTTGGACGACTCTCATATTGTCATTTATTCGTTTGTACTATGTGGACATTTTTTGTTTGCTCTAAATTTGTTTGATTATGATCATACAAAAATTCAAACAATTTGATAGGTGAAACCATATTCGACATGTATATATTAAAGCATGGTTGACTAGATCGAGATGAAAATACTTGTGAATTATCACAGGATTCTATCGACGATAAATAAATGGGAACTACCTAATCCTCTATTTTATATTCAATCTAATTTTTATCGTTTCCTATGCTGATGCAAAAAAAGATTAAAAAATAAATAAATGTAAAGAACGAATCTCCTTACTAATATTTGGAGAGTACCTATTTTAAAATAACATTTAAATTCTAAAAATTACATATAATGTCAATAGTCTTAACAACTAACAAAAAAAATCTTTAAAGGTAAAAATATCTAAATACTTAATCTATTTTTACTATTAAAAATACATATTTAAAAAGAAAATTTTCACAAAACATCTTTTCAAATTTATTCAAATTACACCTAATTAATTTTTACTATTAAAAATTCATATTTGAAAATAAATTCTTCACAAAATCTATTTTTAATTTTATTCAAAAATAAATCAATTAGTAAAATGAAAATATAATTTAAAAAGTAGTAAATATATAAATTAATAATAACTAAATTATAAATTCCAAAATAAATAAAAAATAAAACTATAAAAAAAGTTTTCAAATTTTTACTACAACATTACTACTTAAAATTAATTTAAAAATCATATAATACATATCTAATATTATTAATTGGAAATTACACATTATAAATAAAAATTTAAATTGTAAACAATTACATACAATATTATTGATCTTAATAGCAAAAAAAAATCATTAAGTGAAATATGTTTGTATTTTATTTTTTATTTTTATAGCCAAAATAATCTACTAAATTTGTTTTCTACTATCCATATAAGCAAACAGAATTATGTAATTAAACCCTATTAAAATTAGACACAATTTATAATAATGAATCAACAAATTAATTTAAAATTCTAAATGTAAAATCTATTACCTTTTTGAAATATTAAAATGAATATTTTAAAATAAAATCAAACATTTATAAAAAATAGATTTTATATACTCATAGTTAATATAATAACACATCATGAAGTTAATATAAAAATGATATATATTTAATACTAATACGTTTCTTTAAATGAAATCAAATAGTTGAAGTTAATATCCTCTTACTAATATTTAGAGAGTACAATTATATAAATAACATTTAATTTGTTGAATGACAAATAATAAGCTAACTTAAAATTATTATTTAAATATTAAAATTATTGCAATATTATAACTAAAATTTTAAAATAAAACTTAAATCTGAAAAAAATCAATCCGCTTTATAGTACGAAAAATAATTTAGTTAACCATATATACGAATTCTACAAATAGTCGTGTATGCAATTATACACACATGTAATTTTAATTTCATTTAAATTATTAAAAATAGAAAAGTTTTTCCATAGGTAACGTCACACATTTGTTTTGTATATAAAAGATATGAATGAGTACTTAGTCCGATATTCAAATATACATCATTGATAGTTACTTGCAATGTGAGTATGAACACTTGGCAATACCTTCTCATTTTTTATTTTTTATTTTGTTATTGATCAAGTCTGCAATATGTGACAAGCAAAATTGAAATTGTAAGCGCTGAAATTCTTTGTAGTATATTCATATTTTAGCTTTAAAATTATAATCATTTGTTATAAAGGTAAACTTATAAAATTGAAATACCAGAATGTTAGAGAATGATCTCAGAACGAAACGATCAATTGTTGAAGAATGATTTAACAAATTTGAATAATGCTATATGAACATATTTTTCGTATAGTTGCCAAATTCGTCCAAAATATAAACTCTCTAGTTATAGAAAGAAAATTGGTAAAATGGTCCAAATTAAAGTCGTGATTTGGTGAACTCTTCCATCCACTCATTCAATATTCCTACGATGACATAACTATAAACGTGTGAGCTGCAAAGAATTAGTGCCATACTTTGTAATTTCACTTTAAAATAAATCATTACATGCTTATTTTCATATGTTTAAAACACTATTATATAGTGGCGATCATATCTCTTTTGAGAGCAAATGAGAAGTTTTTGGTAATAATGAGAAAAAGTCATTAATTAGAGGAACCAATATTAGAATGCTGATCACAAACTTTGCACTTTGAAAGTTCTAATAATCCTTCTTCTCCAGGAAAACCGATTAGATTTAAAAAAAAAAAAAAAAAAACCGTAACAATGATTTCTTTAATAATGGGGGAAAAAGGGTCACCGACACTGTTTTCCTTTGTCCATTGTGCTGGTTTACTTCTCTTAAATCTCTCTGGTACTAACATTAATGTCTTTTATTTGTAATATTTTTCCCTTTTTTTGTTATAATAATTTTCTATTTCTTTGAATGATGAAAGATCTAAGCATACGTCAAGAACAAAAGTTTTTTTCCGAAAATGATTTGACATGTTTTACTTTTTTTACTCGACTATACAATTATCATCGCCAAAATTTGGTGCAAATATATTAAGGGGAAAAAAAAATACCATTGGCATTGGCAAAAATTATAAACGGTTGTGATTATGAGACTAATGGTTTTGAATTGTGATTTTTATGAAAATATTAATTTAGATACCAACCAAAAAAAAAAAAAAGATTTAACAGATATTTCGCTTTCTGAAGGAAATAAAAGCAAACAAAAGTAAGTATTAGTTTATGTGGGATTCACAGGGTTGAACATATATCAAATCTAAAGAGAAAATATAACTCACATGACTTCTGAGAATCTGAATCTAATGACACTCAGCATGTGGTCTCTTTTCATAAAGATTGTTATAATAAAATCTGAGACAAAGATTAGTTTTTTTTTTTTTTTTCTTGTTTAAAAACTTGAACGAACGTTTTCAACAGCACATACATGCACTAATATTAATAACTATTTTAAATAATTAATCTTGATACAGTTATTAATATTAATATTAACTCTTTTACCAAAAAATAATTAATCTTGATACAAAGATAATCCATGACGCATTAAGCGGTGGAGCCTGAGCGGGCAAGGTTACATGTCCGCAAGATTACTGATTTATTTTACCAAATTGCGATTTACGCAAATGTGTAATTGTGAGGAATCTTGTTTAACCGAACATGAACGTCTCTTTACTCTTCAAAAATGTTTTACTAGCTTTACGTCGCTTTTGGACTGCTAATTGAAACCACACAAAAAAAGAAGAAAAAAGCACAAATAATAAAACAGAAAAAGAAGACATGATGGTTTAATAGTATGGTGGGGAACCTACATCTCGACAGAAGCTAAGGACAAGTTCCTTTGATCAAATAAGTCGAACTTACAATAATGGAAGCTCATGTATTCTCCCATACTCAGATTAAACAAACTCTCACTTAGATGTTTGTAGCTTTACCCAAAAAGTAAGTTACACAATATTGTGCAGAAAGATGTAACTATTATTTATCATGTAGAACATACTTTGTTGTGAAATTGAACCCTCTCCTTCTTAATTACTTGATCTCGTTCGTCAAAATCGATTATATATATATATATATATATATTTTGTTAGAATTGAGTTAATTCACATTTGGTTTCTTTTGTTGGGTCATGTTTGACTTTAGAAAAAAAAAAAAATTTGATTTTAACCCCAATTAACTTGTATCATTACTGTTGGACGCGAACAATGATTATCATTTAATGGAAGTCATTTTGTCTATTATGTATTTTTTGTTTCTTTGTTGTGCATATCACTATACATTAGTTATATATTTTTGGTGAAATTACGAATATATATTTTTCACAACAATTTTTTTTTCATTGTACAAAATTATATAGTTTTCTGGAATTCAATGGAATTTGTAAATCGGATAAAATACTAAATGAGAAATTTATGTCCATCGTGTGGCAGATAGATTAATGATACCAACGTGTTACCGTAAATATTCCCTTGCGAAATTCACTCCTAGTTGTCCACAAACACACGTCAAAGTGCGTGAAAACTGATTTTTTCTTCTTCTTCTTCTTCTTCCTCGTTCATTCTCACACCTCTCTTCTTTTCCGACCAATATTTTCTATCTACATGTAAATTGTTAATGCTAGATCCTTTACCTCCGTATTGCTCTTGAACTTGATGTTCTTGAAACGAGTCTACACAGAGCGATAGAGAGGGATCTGTTATGTGGGCATTCATCATCAAGTTCACATTTTTGGGCTCAAAGTGTTAAAAGGGGACATTTTTTTAAAAAAATTCTGAGTTGTTGTTTTTCCTATAATAATTATATCTAAAGGGATCTTTCATCTGGGTTTCATTAAAAAAAAATTCGATTTTTCTGAGATTTTCTTCACATTCTCCGAAACGTGGACACATTTGATCTTTTGGGTATCAACAAAAGTTGAAACTTTGATTGCAATATCAAAGGGGTCCATTCCCCCCACCATCTGGACGAGATTTGGATAAATTGGTGAGGAATCCGAAGAAACTGGCGAGATTACAAGCGATTGTGAAATATCTGAAGCTAATAAGAGGAAGAAGAAGCATGGCTCCCACAGGGAACGGGCCAGTGATACCAATTCTAGGTTTCCTTACATGTGTGGCTTTTATCTATCTCTCATTTGGAGATTTGTGGTTCGATTTCAAAAGGGAGGCCGAGTTAGGATTCGTGAAACGGAATGGGACACAGTTCGTGGTTGATGGTAAGGCTCTGTATGTGAATGGGTGGAACTCTTATTGGTTCATGGACCATGCCGTGAATGATCATAGCAGACACCGTGTCGGTGCTATGCTTGAAGCTGGAGCCAAAATGGGTCTCACTGTTTGTAGAACCTGGGCTTTTAATGATGGAGGCTACAATGCTCTTCAGATCTCTCCTGGTAGATTCGATGAACGAGTCTTCAAGGTATCTCCATTCCTATCTACAGTCACTTTGCTCTCATATTACTTGGAAGCTTCTCCATATCTCTGCCTGAGCGTTACGGATCTTGTTTTAGCAAGCTCCACATCAAAAAAAAAGTTTGTCTTTTTGCCGACATTTAGTCTTCTTTCAACTTATTTTAATCAGAATGTCAACGGAGATGATAAGATATAGACTAGGGCAATGCAGCATCCATTTATATCTCTTTTCATGATCAATTCATATAGCTTGGAATTGGAAGAATCTGCAGTTACTTACTTCTTCCTGCATTTGTTATCGTTTGCAATTCATATTTGAAGGCTATGGTTTCAGTATTTTCACCTTCTTGTACATACAGTTGTATTTTTACTTGTCCTGTTCTCAATCAGAAGTTTGGACAATGTTTATCTTCAGCCACTTTGCGTGTTGTTTCTTCTTCTAAAGTCTAAATTGATCTCTTCTCTCTCTCTCTTAACGAAGTTTATATAACGTGGTCAGGCCTTGGATCATGTAATCGCAGAGGCAAAAACACATGGTGTTAGGTTGCTTCTTAGTTTAGTGAATAACTTACAAGCGTATGGAGGGAAGACTCAGTATGTCAATTGGGCATGGCAAGAAGGTGTGGGCCTCAGCTCGTCCAATGATTCCTTCTTTTTTGACCCATCTATTCGCAGATACTTCAAGAATTATCTCACAGTATGTTTTTGATCCTTATCTCTTCTTGATGTGAACATGGATGTGTTAGTCTAGATCATCATAGTTGAAAAAGATACCGAGTTCAGAAATACAAGAGATGCTACGATCAAATTACTCCCAACTTGGTTCTTGACCCATAGACTTGAATAAGCTTCCGTGCAATAGCTTTTCTTCACTTATAGGCTGTAACTTTTCATGATTATATTTAAATCGATGTTAAGCTTGGAACTACTCTCGTTTTCCATTTGCCAGGTGCTGCTGACCCGCAAAAACTCGTTAACTGGGATCGAGTACAGAAACGATCCTACAATTTTTGCATGGGAGTTGATAAACGAGCCTCGCTGCATGTATGATATCTCTGGGGATACCCTACAAGTGAGTTCTCTTTCAGTTTGGTGGTTTCTTGTCCAACATTGAATCATTAGTAATTGTTGAAATATTAGTAATGTTACCCTTGTGGTTTCTATTTCTGGTTTGTGGATTCAAAGGACTGGATATACGAAATGACAGCGTTCATTAAATCAATTGACAACAAGCATCTTCTAACCGTAGGCTTGGAAGGGTTCTACGGTCCCAATAGCCCAAAACGGCTGACAGTTAACCCAGAACGGTGGGCCTCTGAGCTTGGGTCCGATTTTGTTCGAAACTCTGATTCGCCAAACATCGACTTTGCATCGGTTCATATCTACCCCGATCACTGGTAAGCCTCTGTTGACAACTGTGTGAACAAATGTGTGGAATTCTTGTTTATAAAGACAAAGTTTGAAACTTTGGCAGGTTTCACGACCAGGGGTTTGAAGAAAAACTCAAGTTTGTGGTGAAATGGATGCTATCTCACATTGAAGACGGGGACAAGGAACTAAAGAAACCTGTTCTATTCACCGAGTTTGGGCTTTCAAATCTGAACAAGGACTATGATCCATCGCAGCGAGATCGGTTCTACAGAACCATCTTTGATGTTATTTACAAATCAGCCAAGCGGAGGCGGTCTGGTGCAGGAACACTGGTGTGGCAGTTTTTGATAGAAGGCATGGAAGGGTTCAACGATGACTTTGGGATTGTCCCATGGGAACAAGATTCGATTCAGAGATTAATGATGGAACAATCTTGCAGATTGGGTCGGGTCACTGGACGCCATCTTCAATACAAGAAGTCCATAGAAATGTGTTCCCAGAGACCATGAGAATTCAGTTTCTTTTTTGTTCTTGCCACTCATGTGGGCATTTATGCAAACTCAAATATTATATAGTAAAAGTAGTAAAGTTAACCTTTCTTTGGTTGATTTGAGCTGTGTATACTCCGGTGAGGATCAATAGATGATTGAACCAAACCTACTTACATATCAACGAACAGAAACACAGAAACCTAACAATGCTTGTGTGTGTTTAATTCTTGATATGGGTTCTTGAACAACAATGCTTGTGTGTTTGATACGTGGTGGGATGGTTTACAGTTAATCTGTGGAGTAGAGTGTTGCAGTGGATTGTTTAGCCAGTCTCCTCCATCCCCTGTATCAATGAGGCCACATGGTCTCCTCTGAAACCCATGCTCTCCACCTTCCCCTATAAATAGAGAGAGGATTCCACCACCCTATAAAGGGATCCGGATTCAATTGAGAAAAGACTAGAGAGAGAACGAACAATCAGCTCGGCTTTCGGTTCTTATAAACAGACAATCAGCTCGGCACTTTTGTTCGCCCCTTATGCTATCGTCTAACCATCTTAAAACAAGCCTGTAATCGCCGAACTATGGTTGCGTTTAATAAGAAATTCTCCGTTCTTCCCTTGAAAGTTCTATTAATAATACTTTGTTTGATCTCGGCATCAACATAGGAGGAGGTGTTTCTCTGCTCTTGAGGATCTCTGTTGTATAGTAGTTGCAGCTTTTCTATTGGAGATTGGTTGCTTGGTAAGTACACAGGGTAGGGTCTACTAGTATGTGTCCTGAACTATACCTGCTTTGGCACATGCCGTAGTTGAGCCAGTGCTGGAGCAGTCCTGCTTCCATGAATGTTGTGGCTGTGTGTCTATCTGGTGAGGCAGAGAAAGTGCAAGCTGCTCCTGGTTGTGTGCATTTGACTTGTTCTCAAATTTGTTAGGCTTTGGAATAAGAGTCTGAAGTCTGAACCCTCTCTCCTCAGACGACAAAGATGCTTCCTTCTGCACAAAGTTGGAAGCTTTGAATCAAAGTAACCAATTTTCAAATTTGTATATTGTTCCTCTAACTTCTTATTTATTCCAAATCTTGCCCCACTCATTTGAGGGTAAGTGATTCACAACCTAAAAAGTAAAACCTTTAAAGTTTGGTTCTTGACAAATCTTCTCAAGAAGGGTGAAATGATGGCGACTCTTACTCCATGTTTCAATCTCAACCCTAAACCATGTCTTCCTCAATCGAGAATCTTCAGTTCATTCAGAACTGGTGAGCCAATAATAAATCTCAGATTTGATTCATCGAAGCTTTCTCTCAAGTCATCATGTGGAAGATCGAGAACGCATCAGCGGAGGCAAAATCTCAGCATCCGATCCGTGTTTACGGGAATCGTGGAGGAAATGGGAGAAGTCAAGAACTTGGGAATGGCGGATCATGGCGGATTCAACCTCAAAATCGGAGCGAAAGTAGTGCTAGAGGATGTGAAGCTCGGTGACAGCATCGCAGTGAACGGGACTTGCTTAACGGTGACGGAGTTCAACGCAGAGGAGTTCACCGTCGGGTTAGCACCGGAGACGCTGCGAAAAACATCGTTAGAGGAGCTAGAGAAAGGATCTCCGGTGAATCTGGAGCGTGCATTGCAGCCAGTGAGCCGGATGGGTGGTCACGTGGTGCAGGGACACGTGGATGGGACGGGAGTGATTGAATCGATGGAGGTAGAGGGTGATTCGTTGTGGGTGAAGGTTAAAGCGGACAAGGGTTTGTTGAAATACATTGTGCCTAAGGGATTTGTGGCTGTTGATGGGACGAGCTTGACGGTGGTTGATGTGTTTGATGAAGAGAGCTGCTTCAATTTCATGTTGGTTGCTTATACGCAGCAGAACGTGGTGATTCCGACTAAGAGAACTGGGCAGAAAGTGAACCTTGAGGTTGATATCATGGGGAAATATGTTGAGAGGCTTCTCACCAGTGGTGGCTTCTCTATGAACCCGGCAGAGGTAACTAGACAACTCAAAGTTTAGGTCTTTTTAGTAGGTTTGATTTGGAGGAGAGTGGAGAATTGCATTTGGTGTTCTATGTGGGTGTCCTTTGATGATTTATGGGATCTGTGTAGCCACTTGGCTACTCTATTTTTGTCTAAGAACTTACTGGTTTTGGTCTTCTTGTCTGGGATATGTGTTTTCGTTGTTCCCTAATTACTATGGTCAGCTAAATTGTTGGGAAGCTTGTTCCTTGTGTTGTGCAATTCAATTGGGGGCATTTCATTTGGTATTGTTTGGGGATCTCTGGTCGCTATGTGTCAGCGAAACTTGTCTGAAGAGCATCTTATAGTTGTTGAGCTAAGAAGCGTCTGTTGTATGGGTTGCAGGAAAAGAAAGTGTGATGATTTGATGGGGACTTCGGAGAATTTGGTGAGAGGAGCTTTGACCTGTTGGCCTCGGGTTCTATGTAAGATGGATCTTAAACTCTGTTTCTTTGTAATGAGGGTGGTGAAAAAATCCACGTACATAGGCGCGGTGAGAAAAATAGATGAACCTCATCGAGTAATGATGATCAATTCATTCATGTAATAAACCCAAGAATCAAATTGTGTAATATGGCATTGCCCTTTTTAAACTTAGATTCTGTGTTGCTTCTTGTTAGGCCTTCATATGTATATCTTTGAATGTTTCGACGATTAAATGGAAAAACAAGATAAGTTTAAAAGAAAAAGATTTTAGTACATAACACCAGGATGCAT
This sequence comes from Boechera divaricarpa, assembly GCA_026770425.1. NCBI lineage: Eukaryota > Viridiplantae > Streptophyta > Magnoliopsida > Brassicales > Brassicaceae > Boechera > Boechera divaricarpa. The sequence continues at coordinate 16,582,971 of CM049188.1, forward strand.
ATATAATGTGTTCTTTACCCATGGAACATGTTCTGAGATGTGTTATTAAGACTTCACGACGACAAGGACAAAAGACAGAGAACGAGGAAGGTGGAAAGAACAGCGAGAGATGCAGTTGTGGAGGCTCGGGGGATAGAATCAGAAGTTGAGGATGCGGACTTGACATCGGTGCAGTCAAGACCTTCTTTGCCTTCTTTGCACATGTTGGCAAAGATTCCAGGAGGATAACGTCCGTAAAGGTTGATGTAGCTGAACATTGTGGATGCACATTCGCTCTTTTCGTCGTTAAGAACTTCTGCAAAAGGGCAAGCAAAGTCCTTGAAGGCGGAGCAACACACCTTTGCCGGATAATTTGGCCCTTTGCATTTGCTTGTTATGATTGTGTAGTTCTTGCTCGCAAAATCTTCTTTGCACGCTGTTTCAATAAGAAAAGAAAAGAGAAGATCCATATTTGGAATAATGTGCCTAAATATAATTGAATCAATATTCAATTAGGAGGGATGATCTTTACTTGTCCTTGCCTGAAGAAGAGCTCTGCTTGTGGCTGCGTGACGATCAAATTCATCATCTGCACATTCAAATCCATAACTTTTTAACAAGGGTCCCTTCATTTTTGTTTTTCGCATATAATGAACATGAAAAATAGAAAGAAAATGAAACAAATAATTTATAAATTCTTAAAAAATAGTGCAAGCGAATTGAGGAGAATTACATGAAAGGGAGAAACCAGAGAGGAGGAAAATGGGAAGAAGAGAAAGCAGACAGTAAGGAGAAATCTCCATTGTTTCTCTGTTTCTTCCTCTCTTCTCTTCTCTTCTCTTTTTGGTTATTATTTTTTTCCATTAAGATTAATTATTTGGGTATTTCTGTTAATAATGCTTGTTTCTTTTTTAGTAAAATGAAAGTTACAGGACGAGAGACATTTTCGGAAATTTAAAAGTATAAATCATTGCATCATTTCATTACAAGAGTGTCATTAATATGGGTTTTGAAGTCGACATTGAACCAAACCCCATATTAAAATTAAATTAAATTCAGTATTCTTGATTTAGTATTATTATTATTTATTTATTTACATCCAAAACACCATATATTAAGTTTACGGTCATAAACTCTCCTCTAAAAAAACCACTTAGGAACCAACGAACTTATATGGAAAAAATAGAACTACGTGCTCTTGCACATTTTGCAAGGCGATTAGCACGGACATTCTTACTACGAGAGATAAACCTAACACTAAAAAACACCATGTCATACAAGAAATCTTTTAACTCCAATATGAAAGTAGGTCACTCTTGAGGATTAGAAGTCATAGTGATGAGGTCTGAACACTCCGTAGCAAAAAGGATATTAGTCATATAAATAGATACCAAATTCTTCATTGCCCATAGGAGGGTCTCAAGCTCGGCATGAAGAGGGGGATAGACATCGGCGTGAACCCTTCAATCCCAAGTGCAAGATCTTATCTCCAATAGAAACAATCCACCCATGCATCTGATGAAATGCTCCACCATAGCTAAGGAACTATATGTTAACCAAGATCAACCAGATGTTCTTCGGCTGTTTTTAGCTGTCTACAAGAGCTTCATGGAGGTACTTACATATTACCCATTTCTTTTCCCAAATTTAGTTGCCTTGTATCATTGTTGACTTACCCTTTAGGCAATATCTGCAGATTGATTATTCTTCATTTGTTTTGATTATTGTTTGTTTCGCTGACGCTATGTTTCTTCAACATTTTGACAGGCGATCGATGCTGTGGACAGTGGAATAAACCGGTATGATACTGATAAATCCTCCATGATATGTGAACAACACACATTTGTCTTCACGAATTGGAAGACTAAATCTAGATTGGATTGACCCTGACCAGTCACAGGAGAAGGAGAATGAGGCTTTCCAGCGTGCAATGGCTCTAGCTGGAAAAGAGTTCCATGAAGTAAAGATTTCGAGATGTTCAACCGCAAAATATATATGTTCCAAGAGACATAAATCTTCGATAATTCTTATGAATTGAGTGACCATTTCGTAAAATTAATGCTCAAATCTCGTTTTTTATCTTAACTAATCTTCGACATATATTTTGAATTCTTATGAATTATCTGTAGAAGTATGAATGAGTTCATGATATGCAACACAACGATAATAAAACAATATAGGGATGTCTCCATGAAATAATAATTCTACAAAATATTTATTTCTGCAATAAAAATTTCCAAGTAGTAACATTTAAGTTAGAAGTTTTATGATTATAGTTCACCGAAAGCTTAATCCGTTTTTAGTGTTTTAAAAAAAAAAGCAAAGATTGTAATTAATTGTTTTTCCCTTAACATAACTAATAGACATTTCGTCGAACATATTGTATGTAAGTAGGATGTATGTGATCTCCCTCGCATTGTCGCCTCTTAATTTCGATCGAGAGATTGTGTAGCTACGTAGAAAACCCAGTTCTCTCTTCTTGTTCTCGTGATTCTTCTCTAGATTCCGTTTCTCTGCTATTCTTCTCCATTTCTTTCGTCTGTATCACCGCAAAAGTATGAAGCATCTTCTTCTTCGTCTTGTTCGTCCAAAGCCAAATTACATCCTCAGGACCTTCCTTTTTCACTCCGGCAGGACCATACCTTCGCCGTTGGACCCTTACGACACTCTACAGCGTCGTGTCGCGAGAGCCGGAGATCCCTCTGCTTCGATTATTAGAGTGTTGGAAGGATGGCTTGATCAGGGGAATCTGGTTAAGACTTCGGAGCTCCATAGCATCATAAAGATGCTTCGCAAATTCAGCCGTTTCTCCCACGCCCTCCAGGTCTCTCTCTCTCATTCTAGATTCCTCTGTTGCTCAGTTTCAAAAAAAAAGTTCATCTTTTTGTTGTTACTCTGTCATGATACGAATCCAAATCTTTAAAAGGTATCTTTTTCTTGTTCTTGTTTATGTTCATGATGTTAGATATCAGATTGGATGAGTGAGCATAGAGTTCATGAGATTTCTGAGGGAGATGTTGCGATTCGGCTTGACTTGATTGCCAAAGTTGGTGGTTTGGGAGAAGCAGAGAAGTTTTTCGAAACGATTCCTTTGGAGAGGAGGAACTACCATATTTACGGTGCTCTCTTGAACTGCTACGCGAGCAAGAAGGTGTTGCACAAAGCTGAGAAAGTGTTTCAGGAGATGAAAGAGCTCGGGTTCCTCAAAGGTTGTCTTCCCTACAATGTGATGCTAACTCTCTACGTCCGGACTGGGAAATACACAATGGTTGACAAGTTGCTGCGTGAGATGGAGGATGGGACTGTGAAGCCCGACATCTTCACGGTTAACACGCGGCTGCATGCCTATTCGGTTGTATCTGATGTAGAGGGGATGGAGAAGTTTCTGATGCGTTGTGAGGCTGACTCGGGACTTCATCTGGACTGGCGCACTTACGCTGATACAGCAAACGGCTACATAAAGGCTGGATCAACAGAAAAGGCACTAGAGATGCTGCGTAAATCAGAGCAGATGGTGAATCCTCAGAAAAGAAAGCATGCCTATGAGGTTCTCATGTCGTTCTATGGGGCTGCAGGTAAGAAAGAAGAGGTGTACCGTCTCTGGAGCTTGTACAAGGAGCTGGACGGGTTCTACAACACTGGATACATAAGCGTGATTAGTGCACTCTTGAAGATGGATGACATTGAGGAGGTTGAGAAGATTATGGGAGAGTGGGAAGCTGGGCACTCCCTTTTCGATATCCGAATCCCACACTTGTTAATAACGGGTTACTGCAAGAAGGGGATGATGGAGAAGGCAGAGGAAGTAGCAAAGATGTTGGCCCAGAAGTGGAGAGTGGAGGATACAAGCACATGGGAGCGTTTAGCTCTCGGGTACAAGATGGCGGGTGAAATGGAGAAGGCGGTGGAGAAATGGAAGAGAGCGATAGAGGTGAGCCAGCCAGGGTGGAGACCACACCAGGTTGTGCTGATGAGCTGTGTGGACTATCTGGAGGGTCAAAGAGACATGGAGAGTTTGAGAAAGATTTTGAGACTGTTAAGCGAGCGAGGACACATTTCGTACGATCAACTACTGTATGATATGAACGGAGCTGGACTGAGTTGGAAGATAGTCGATGCAATGGGAAGAAGTTGATGAAGGAGAAATAAGAATCTGGAAGGGACACATTCCAAACAATGAAGTCTTGAGACCATTTGGATAAATGCAATTTTGTTTCATTTACAAGCACTTTTTGAGCTTAAGCTTGTCTTATGAATGAGTTAACTCATAGATTAATGTTAACTATATAAGTAAATGATCAAAGAGACATGGAGAGTTTGAGAAAGATTTTGAGAGTGTTACGCGAGCAAGGACACATTTCCAACGATCTAACTCCTACGATATGAATGGAGCTGGACTGAGTTGAAGATAGTCAATGCAATGGGAAGAAGTCAGTACACTGAGGAAGGAGAAGTAAGAATCTAGCCATAGATACATTCCAAACAACAGTCTTGAAACCATTTGGACTAATACATTTTTGTTCCGACTATTATAAGCTGTTTTGGGGCTTAATCTTAGTTCAGAAGAATGAGGTGACTAATGGGAAATGCCTAATAGATTAAATGTTAAACTAGATAACAAACAAAGTTAGAAATATTGTGATTCATATGTTATTCTTCTCCACCAACGTATCATCCTCCTTTCATTGCCTCCACCATCTTCAGGCTCAATCGGTCTTTGTCAATTGCATGCAACACTTGCTCTAGCATGTTCAGGTGTCTCAGAATGTTGGCTATACTCTCCATGTCTCTCCGACCCTCCTCATATTGCACGCAGGCATAAGCGGACAGAGCCATGCTGCTCTTTGGGTTCCAGCGGTCATGCAGCCTCCCCTCCATGGCCTCTGCCAATCTCTTCCTCCTCTCCTCTTCTTTATCATCTTCATCCTCCACCAAATTAGTTAGCTTGTGTGCCAAACTCTCCCATTTGCTCTCCTTCTTCCCAAGCATATTCACAACCTTCTCAGCCTTCTCCTTCACGCATCTGTTTTGGAGACAAAAGTCCACCAGATCAAGAGTGGGACACTCATCCCGCACTTCCAGAACCTCATCGATATCGCTCTTCTTTGTAAATGCCTTGATGATGTCAGAACATTTGGAGCTGTCAAACGATATCCCGTAGTTCTTAGCCAAGTTCCAGAGACGGTAAACGTCCTCTGTTTGATTCTCGCTACAATACGCTGTCAAGAGACATCCATACATAGATGGTTTCACTGCAGCCGTCACCAACCAATGGCTCTGACCTACGAAGCATGGCTAAACCATTTTCCTTAGACCCTGCTTGTATGTAGACCAATCCTGGAAAGTAAAATGTGACCATTTTTCCTGAATCATATTCTCCAACTTGCTCAAAAACTTCTCCATTCCTTGTATTTTTAAATCGGATGCAATCGAGTAAGAAGTAAAAAGCTGGTCAAAGGATAGTCCTTGCGGAGTCATCTTTCTGTTGTCCATCTCGCGCAGAAGCTTCATCACCATGTCGTGATTTCCAGCCTGGTGGTAGAGACAGAGCATGGTGCTGTAGAGTTGAGTGTTGTTATCAGCAAAACCAAGGTCTCTCATCTTCTGAAAGGTGATCTCGGCTATGCTCACAGAGCTGTGTGTTTTGCAGCAGTTCAAGAGAGCGGTTGTGCAAGTAAAGATCCCTCTTTTCTACAGGAATTGTCTCGAAGAACTTGGCCGCTTCTTCCACACCACGAACTTTTGCAATCAAGAGAAGTCAACCCTCAACATCCATCGAAGTCTGCTTGTAGGCTGTTTGGTCAATCATCCAATCCGATACCTAATAACACCAAAAAAAAAAAAACAAATCGGATCAAAATTAACAATCTATTGTACAACTCCAGAGCGTCATGAGTGAGGTCCGGCGAAGGAATGGTTTTGGGGAAATGAACGAAGGGACGTCTGCAAGGAAGGTTCCAGAAGAAATAGCGGAATTGTTGTCGGAGAAGATGCTTCATGCCTCAACCCAGAGACACAATCACACGACAAATCCTAGGTTTTCGCTTCTTTGTCTGCGTCCACCACTGTATGACGGCACTACATAATATGTTACCTTTTTTGGGGTGGGGGGGGAAATCATAAATAAATAAATGACTTAACCGGATTCAAATTATAGAGAAATCCGGTTTAAACTCCAACTTCAGAAAAAAATATAGTATTAATATACTTTACCAGTCCTGAATTGAGATTAAGTAATTGAATTAAACATACAATGGAAATACTGTAAGCAAAGAAGAGTATTACTCACTCATTTGCTCAAACCAAAATAGCTTTGGTCAGGCAAATTTTGTAACCAAGCAAAGTATAATTCTCTAAGAAAACAAACCTATAGGCCTCAGAATACATTTTTGTAAAAGTTCGTTATCATTTTGTTTCTCAGACGATGTCGGAAAATTTAAATCATCATAGGCCTTTAAGCAGCAAGATACAAAAAAAAAAAATTATAGACAATGAGCTTCGGACTGATTAAAGCTCAAATCAATGTGACAGAAACTCGACAAACACAAGAACCAATCGCAATCGCAAACTGTAGTTGATCAAGTTACGCAAGAACAAGAATGGAACAAGAAGAAGCAAAGAAAAACAGAGGACTAAGAAGAGAGGTAAAACTCTACCAAGATCACAACCTGAACACGGCATTTTATAACAAACACTTGAAACTGTTAACCCAACGCCGGTTCGATTAGTTTCTCGGTTTAATGTCTTTAATTAGTGGTTCGATAATCATAGGACTAACAAAAAGTCTTTTTCGTTTATGGGCAAGAGGCATATATAATATTAGCTAATGATGGCGGCTCAGTTTTTAACTTTTTACTATCAATCAAATCTTTGCTAATATAATTAAACTACTGGAAGCATCCAAGTAATTTAGTAACTATGAAATTATACTTGCTATTTGCTATCTATTAACAAACTAACATATTTTATTACGTCTAATCTCTCGTATACATACTATTTATAGCTCATGGCTTCATGCATCAATAAAACTTCTAAACACAAATTTATATACTCTTGTTTTTTATACATCAATAAACTCAAGACTTTCAATATACAAATATTACGATGAAAATTTCCTTATGTTAACCATTTTATGGATTATGTTGTAATCATAGTCAACAAAAGATAACAAAGTTGATCAAAAACCACGAAGTTTGACTCTTCCTTTCCATTTGTCATTTGCTAAAATTTATTTTCCTACTTTGTTTTTTTTTTTTGGGTCAACAATTATTTTGGTCAACATTCCTACTTGTAAAGATGATAAATACGTTTTAGCTTGGCCTCCAAGGGCAGTTTTTCAAATGACAAATGGACACATGCACTCACTCATTACTCTCTAGTCTCTAGTCATTAGAGAAGTCAAGACGCAGAAAGTGGCAAGGACGGGCTGAGTCACGTTGGATTACACTCATTAGATTGGGCCTTGATCTTAAGATTATTGGGCTTAGAAAACTTGAGCTAAACAGATTCACTGCTTGAGCCCTGTCTTCACCTTTTCACATGTATGTTCGTTAAGTCATTGTGTTTTTGAATATGAGAAATTAAGCTTCGGCACAGAACGGGTACCCACAATTTTCATCCGCTTTGATACTTGATCTGTTCTGTACGAGTAATACTTTTATCCGCCTTGGTACTTGACCCGCCAAAATTAGTCCCGCCCCAAAAATTAGTATCCGCCTTGATACTTGATCCGCCCCGTTTGAATAATAACGAGTATTTTTTTGCGGATAACAGGTATATTTTGGCAGGTAACATGTATATTTAGCAGGTAATGGATAAATTTTTGCGGGTAACGAGTATTATTTGTTGGTAACATATATTTTTTTACGGGTAACGGGTAATTTTTGAGGATAACGGATATTTATTTGCGGGTAACGGATACGGGATGGATAACGGAAAAGAAAATTCCGGCTTTAACTTGCCCCGTTACTTGGAAGTAATTGAAAACCGAGACTTGTTACTTGACTTGCATGAGGCAGGTATCCGCTTTTACAGAACATGTATGGAGAGAGTCGAACGAGTCGGGCAGGTAACGGATATCCATGCCCATGCTTATGAGAAATTGCATATGGACGAGTTACGAGTACAGCACATTTGTGAAATAGTGGGAAAAGCAGATCAAATTCGAAGTAAACAATAAAAATTGCGTCCAGTCGTTATTTAAAAAAGGTTTTTTTCTTTTCTTTTTCTTTCTTCAATGATTTTTATGTTAATTGTTATTTAGAACCATAACTTTGTGTTGGCTCCTCTAATTACAAGAAAGTTTCCCCATTGATAGATTAAGGCCAAAACAAAATAACAGTACATGTAAAATGGAAACATGACACATCCAAATTTAAATTCCAGTAGAGAAATGAAGGAGTTGAGGCCAAGGCTTAATTTCTCATTGGTGATCCTTCCTCTACATATTCTTAAGCCAAATATAATGAAGTATTACCAAATCAAGAACAAAGAATGGGAGTTCCTAGATGGTTCGAAACCAAATTTGTCTTTCCACGAGAAACGATTTCTTCTAAACCATTTTCCATGATGAGACATTGCTACTTGTTGTCATTAACATATCAGGTATGACAGCAAAATGATTATGATATAACTAAGAATAATAAGATTGTAAGCTTAAAAGAAGGTTCATAGATGTCGTGGGATCACAAGGAGCATATAACATCTCTACACAACAACACCAGCCTCCTTAGGAAACAATAATAGCAGATTCATGAGGCTTCAGAAGAGTATCATTCACTCACTTGCTCAAAGCCAAAAATAGCTTTGATCAGGCAATGTAGCCAAAGATATGAAACATCATCACCAGCCTCATTCTCAAAAGGCAAAATATTATTCTCTAAGAAAACAAAACTATAGGCCTCAGAAAACATTTTGTAAAAGTTATATCATTGCCGACCAAAAAAAAAAAAAAAAAGTTATATCATTGGTCACTCAGACAATGTAGGCAAAACTTGAATCTTCATAGGCCTTTAAAAGCAGCAAGATACTAGATATGTTCAAAAACTAAAGACACGAAAAAAACTAAGGAACAATGAGCCTCAGGGTGATTAAAGTATCCATTTCACTGGTAAATCAAACAATGTAGACAAACTTTTTCAATCATCACTGGCCCATTAATTATTTAACAAATCTCATAAAGATTAGTAACACACAAGAAAGGTTATGCCTTTGTGAAGCATAAAGAGAAGATTAACACATGATGCGATGAAAACTAAAAGAACGCTCACTGCCTTATAATTCAAAGAATATCTGGATTAAATGTTGCACGCAACCAACAGTCTTGAAACCATTTGGATTAATACATTTTTGTTCCGACTATTATAAGCTGCTTTAGGGCTTAATCTTAGTTCAGAAGAATGAGGTAACTACTGGGAAACGCCTAATAGATTAAATGTTAAACTAGATAACAAAGAAAGTTAGAAATATTGTGATTCATAAGTTATTCTTCTCCACCAACGTATCCTCCTCCTCTCATTGCCTCCACAATCTTCAGGCTCAATCGGTCTTCGTCCATTGCATGCAACACTTACTCTCGCTTGTTCAGGCTGTACTCTCCATGTCTCTCCGACCCCCCACATATTGCACGCAGGCATAAGCGGACAGATTCATGCTGCTCTTTGGGTTCCAGCGGACATGCAGCCTCCCCTCCATGGCCTCTGCCACTCTCTTTCCTCTCCTTTTCTTTATCATCTTCATCATATCCTCCACCAAATTAGTTATCTTGTGTGCCAAACTCTCCCATTTGCTCTCCTTCTTCCCAAGCATATTCACAACCTTCTCAGCCTCCTCCTTCACGCATCTATTTTGGAGACCAAAGTCCACCAGATCAAGATTGGGACACTCATCCCTCACTTCCAGAACCTCATCGATATCGCTCTTCTTTGTAAATGCCTTGATGATGTCAGAACATTTGGAGCTGTCAAACGATATCCCGTAGTTCTTAGCCAAGTTCCAGAGACGGCAAACGTCCTCTGTTTGATTCTCGCTACAATACGCTGTCAAGAGACATCCATACATAGATGGTTTCACTGCAGCCGTCACCAACCAATGGCTCTGACCTACGAAGCATGGCTAAACCATTTTCCTTAGACCCTGCTTGTATGTAGACCAATCCTGGAAAGTAAAATGTGACCATTTTTCCTGAATCATATTCTCCAACTTGCTCAAAAACTTCTCCATTCCTTGTATTTTTAAATCGGATGCAATCGAGTAAGAAGTAAAAAGCTGGTCAAAGGATAGTCCTTGCGGAGTCATCTTTCTGTTGTCCATCTCGCGCAGAAGCTTCATCACCATGTCGTGATTTCCAGCCTGGTGGTAGAGACAGAGCATGGTGCTGTAGAGTTGAGTGTTGTTATCAGCAAAACCAAGGTCTCTCATCTTCTGAAAGGTGATCTCGGCTATGCTCACAGAGCTGTGTGTTTTGCAGCAGTTCAAGAGAGCGGTTGTGCAAGTAAATATACAATGGAAATACTGTAAGCAAAGAAGAGTATTACTCACTCATTTGCTCAAACAAAAATAGCTTTGGTCAGGCAAATTTTGTAAGCAAGCAAAGATCATATCACAAGCCTTCTCAAATACAAAATATAATTCTCTAAGAAAACAAAACTATAGGCCTCAGAATCCTGTAAAATTTCATTATCAATTTGTTTCTCAGACGATGTCGGAAAATTTGAATCATCATAGGCCTTTAAGCAGCAAGATAATAATAAAAAGAAATATAGACAATGAGCTTCGGACTGATTAAAGCTCAAATCAATGTGACAGAAACTCGATAAACACACAAGAACCAATCGCAATCGCAAACTATAGTTGATCAAGTTATGCAAGAACAAGAATGGAACAAGAAGAAGCAAAGAAAGACAGAGGGACTAAGAAGAGAGGTAAAACACGATGTTTACGAGTTCGATGTGATTAATCCCACGTCCCTCTCTGCCATAAAGAACCAAGATCACAACCTGAACACGGCTTTTTATAACAAACACTTGAAACTTTTAACCCAACTCCGGTTCGATTAGTTCCTCGGTTTAATGTCTTTAATTAGTGTGATTCGATATGATAATCACAGGAATAACAAAAAGTCTTTCGTCGTTTATGGGCAATAGTCATATACAATAATGATGGCGGCTCAGTTTTTAACTTTTTACTATCAATCAAATCTTTGCTAATATAATTAAACTACTGGAAGCATCCAAGTAATTTAGTAACTATGAAATTATACTTGCTATTTGCTATCTTTTAACAAACTAACATATTTTATTACGTCTAATCTCTTGTATACATACACTACTATTGTTCATGGCTTCATGCATCAATAAAACTTCTAAACACAAATATTATATACTTTTGTTTATTATACATCAATAAACTCAAGAGTTCCAATATACAAATATTACGATTTTATGGATTATTTTGTAATCATAGTCAACGAAAGATAACAAAGTTGATCAAAAACCACGAAGTTTGACTCTTCCTTTCCATTTGTCATTAGCTAAAATGTTTTCTTACTTTTTAAGATAATAAATAAGTTTAGCTTTGCCTCCAAGGGCAGTTTAAGTTTTAGCTTGGCCTCCAAGGGCAGTTTTTCAAATGACAAGTGGACTGTGGACACATGGACTCACTCATTACTCTCTAGTAGTCTTTAGCAAAGTCTAAGATCGCAGAAAAAGTGGCAAGGACGTGCTGAGTCACGGTTGGATTACACTCATTAGATTGGGCCTTGATCTTAATATTATTAGGCTTAGAGTACTTGAGCTAAACAGATTCACTGCTTGAGCCCTATCTTCACCTTTTCACATGTATGTTCTTTTAAGTCGTTGTGTTTTTGAATATGAGAAATTGCATATGGACGAGTACAGTACATTTGTGAAATAGTGGGAAAAGCAGATCAAGTTCCAAGTAAACAATAAAAATTGCATCCAATCCTTATTTAAAAAAGGTTTTTTTTCTTTTTCTTTCTTCAGTGATTTTTATGTCAATTGTTACTTAGAACCAAAACTTTTGTGTTGGCTCCTCTAATTACAAGAAAGTTTCCACTAAGGCCAAAAAATATAACAATACATGTAAAATGGAAACATGACACATCCAAATTTAAATTCCAGTAGAGAAATAAAGGAGTTGAAGGCTTGATTTCTCAGTTGTGATCCTTCCTCTACATATTGTTAAGCCAAATAGATGAAATATTACCAAATCAAGAACAAAGAATGGGAGTTCCTAGATGTGGTCTTAACCTAATTTGTCTTTCCACAAGCAAAGATTCCTTCTAAGCCATTTTTCATGATGAGACATATTGCTGCTTGTTGTTATTCAGATATCAGGTATGACCGCAAAATGATTATGATATAACTAAGATTGTAAGATTTAAAGTAAGGTTCATAGATGTCGTGGGGACAGATCACAAGGAGCATATAACATCTCTACACAACAACAACACCAGCCTCCTAAGGAAAAAATAATAGCAGACTCATGAGGCTTCAGAAGAGTATCATTCACTCACTTGCTCAAAGCCAAAAATAGCTTTGATCAGGCAATGTAGGCAAAGATATGAAACATCATCACCAGCCTCATCCTCAAAAGGCAAAACATTATTCTCTACGAAAACAAAACTATAGGCCTCAGAAAACATTTTGTAAAAGTTATATCATTGGTCACTCAGACAATGTAGGCAAAACTTGAATCGTCATAGGCCTTTAAGCAGCAAGATACTAGATATGATCAAAAACTAAAGAGGAAAAAAACTAAAGAACAATGAGCCTCAGAGTGATTAAAGTATCCATTTCACTTGTAAATCAAACAATGTAGACAAACTTTTTCAATCATCACTGGCCCATTAATTATTTAACAAAGCTCATAAAGATTAGTAACACACAAGAAAGGTTATGCCTTTGTGAAGAATAAGGAGAAGATTAACACATGATGCGATGAAAACACAAGTGTGAATCTTTTATAGATATAATAAAAACTAAAAGAACGCTCACTGCCTTATAATTCAAAGAATATCTGAACCCATGACTTTATTTTTTTTTATCCTCTTCGCCACCAGAGTTTTATTATCATCTTCCTCCTCTGAAACTGAAACCCTAGAATCGCTTTATATGCAATTGTGGCGTTTAGTGTTGGACCGAATCTCCAAATTGGGTAAAGGCCCATAAATCGGCCCATTAAAGCTCAAATGGATCCACCCGACGCGAAACACTGTTTTTGGAATTGGGTATCATTTAAAAATTTTTTTTTTTTTTCTTTGATATTAACTATTTTATTTTTCCCTTTTTTTTTTTTTGAATTAAAGCTGAAATTTGAAGGAGAGGATTTTAATATTTCCAAGGGAATAACTTCTTCTTCTTAATTTAAAGATGATTAAAATCTGTGAATTCTTGCATCATAATTAGTAGATCTCATATCTATTGAAGAAGGTGTGAAATTTGTTAACATACACAAATCGAAAGGAGGAGGAAGAGAAAACAAGATAACAAGTTAGAGCGGCGAAAGATTGATAAAAGAATGAAGAGAAAACACAATTAAGAAAGACATTAGAGACCCATAAAAATATAAAAAAAAACCACCACAAGTAAATTAGAAGACAAAACTTAGAAGATTAAAGATGAAAAGAAAATGGAAAGAATCAACGACGAAGGTTCTTGACTTTGAACCATCCCTTCTTACAAGATTTGCTGACAACTCTGATGCCTTTCTTGAACAGATGTTTCAGCTCCATCGCCCTCACCTTCACCTTTTCCTCGAATGCTCCCATCTTCTTCTTTCTTCTTGGATTCTCTTGTCTCTCTCTCTCTTTCTCTCGGAGGTGAGAGATGTAAAGGAAGGGGCTTTATTAAAAGTTTTGTTTGTGCCCTCATCTCTCTCCCTATATATAATAGCTGGGAATGTTACTAATAGACTACTAATTGGAACATTACACCTAAGATAAGCTATCTCTGCTGTTTTATGCTTCCCCAAATTCTTTTGTCTAATTTTGTCTTTGCTTTAATTGAAATAAAGTCTCCTTTTTTTTCCTAAGTTGAATTGAACAAAAATAAGTAGTAAATTGGTTTTTGCCAGTTAAATGAATCCATTTTGGTGCGTCGATCCAAAGTGGGGTTTACACACGTGGCAAGAAAAGAACCGTTGGATGTTTGCGGTGAAAATGGCCAGCTGTGCAATCCTCATCATGCAGGACCACCTTATTGGTCCTCTCTCTCTCTCTCTTTCGCTTTCACGCTTCTTCCTTTGGCCTTAGAGAACAACAATTTTATATACTTTTTGATTCTTTTTTAAGTTCTGATTTTGTATATTACATGTCACAGTTAAGACAGGTATAGTTGTTTGTTGTTTAAGTTCTGATTTTGTATATTAATTGTTTGTTGTTTTAGTCAAATACACTTTCATAAATTTAAAAAATAAAGGCAAAAATATTCTTATCTTTAATGCTTTTAAGGAACAGATGAGCTTGCATACACACGGACACGGTTTCTACGCTGTTTTGTCTTGACAAAGATGGATTCGTTGGAACCATTTTCCTTCTCAGTTACGTCATCTGAACGTGGCTAAAAGAGTAACGTAAGGATAAGTGTCAATACATTATACAAGGAGTGGACGAGCACTGAGGACGCTAAGTTCCCTGACCAGCTGTAACATGTCCCGAGAACGCACCCTATCCCAAACAGCTGCACAAAATCCTCACCTGAAAAGTGAGCTGCTGCAAAGACTCCTGAGCTGATCACTAGTGCCTTCCACCATTCCATTCTCGACGCTAAGGAGGTTAATAGAAAGCGTCTGTATACTGTCTCCTCCAGGATGGGAGCTATAATGCAGTACAGAGCAAAACATCCGCTTCTCGATACTTGCCCGCTCACCATTATATTCTCCAATTCTGATTCGTGTGCAGCCTGAGATCAAACACATTGCTTCTGCTATGTTAAAATGATAATCATTTTCAGCAGAGAATGGTAGAGGTCAGGTCAACTGGGGAGACCTTAGAACCAAAGAATTGATCAGCTACAAGCGACGTGACGAAGATAAAGCCCACAAGACATCCCAAACCCAATGCTGAGCCAACCACCCAGTTTCTTCCTTCCCTGGAGTCATTATTACCCTTTAGAAAGTTGATTGATTTGAATTGAGGCCTCGCCGTGGTCCTCAGCAGCAAGACTGTCCCTGCAAGTTCTACCATTTGGAGAGCCACAAGTGATAGCACCTGTACGTTGTAGCCACACCATGAATCAATACGGAAAATCAAAAGCATACAGAAAAGTCACAGAGACTGAGTTTCACCACTCTTGAAATGTAACCAAATACATCTCACATGGGTAGAAAACAAAATTGCAAACTGCGGTATAATCTTCTGTACTTTGTAACCAAACAAGAATTTCAACACTCCACAATCAAAAGCATATAGAAGAATGACAAGAGGATGGGTTTCACCACACTTAAAATGATATCGAACATTTCTAAAGTGTTCAATTCAACATGATATCGAACATTCTTCAGTTACTAGTAAATGTAAAGCTTCCAGACAAAAGGAAAGAAGACTCACTTGGGTCTGAGGATCAAGAATCTGCTGGTGGAGTATGTTGGCAACAATGGATAAACCCCCAAAACTAAGAGGAATATGCAGAGAGAATATGTAAAGAGCAAATGTGCTCCATATGTTGTTCTCCTCCCATGGAATCTCTGATGCCAAAATTGAGAACCCTTCTTCATTCCCCAACTGTTCAATCTAAAAAGCACCGGACTTGGAATTAGAATTTAAAACTAATGAAAAAGGGAAACTTGATCCTAATCTGAAACGAAGACATCTCATGTGATGACTCAATCAAAGGAAGGAGACGAACCTGGGTAGTTTCTTGTGGAGATTTGCTTTTGAGACAAGAGCATCTGAGAGAAGGGCGACAAGCGATAGTAGAGGAGAGACCACGAAACTCCGAGTGTCTTAGGTCGGAAACCTTAGCCACCGGCGTGTTTCCGCAACTGAAGGAAACCCATCGGCCTAGAATCATCGCTGTCTCTGACCAGAGAGTCTCTTCTTCATAGAGCCAAGCCGCTTTCAAGTTACCATGGAGACCAATTCAATTTTCTGTGGTTTCCACATAATAATTTTCCTTGAAAATAAAACATGTTTTTTTTTCTCATTTATATACGCCTTTTTTTTTTTTTTTTTTTTTTTTACATTTCTTTTTTTATATTTTTAATGGATATTAAAAAGTTTGTTTCACACATTATGTGGGTTGTGATTACATTTGATACATTACATCAATAAAAAAAAAATGATCTAGATAATAGATCAACAGCTGCATTTCGTTCACGATTCACATGTCCTAAAGAAGAGTATGGGGGCTTCTGCATCCAATGACGTATATCATAAAGAATCGGTCCGAGGCTTTGGTGATCGCTTCTTTTGTTTATCAAATTTGCAAGCTCAACATTGTCTCTTTCAAACCCCATGTAGCGTAATCCTTGTGTCCATATAAGTTGAAGAGCATGTAAAATCCAAATGCCTCTGTTTGAAGAGGTGATTGTGCCTTTTGAAGTTTGGCACATCCGGAAATGATATGCTTTCCTGTACTGTCCCTGACAATCCAACCTGTTCCTGTATAGTCTCGATCTTTATTGTAGCTACTTTCAAAGTTACATTAAAACCAACCTGCAGGTGATGGCTCCCATTTACTTGATCTTTGGGGCGGATGATTATCGCTTCTACAACTTGTTTCTGTTTGAATTTGAGCTTCCAATCATTCTTGGACGTCATTTATTCCTCGTTGTGCTTCCTTTTGTGGATCATTGCTCAATTTCTTGAAAAGATAATCATTTCTTGATTTCCATATTCTCCATAATAGCCAAAAGGGAAACATTCGAGTTTGTAGTGGCAAAGACTTTGTTTTATATGGATTTGAAGAAGCATTCTGATATTGTCTTCAAAATCATCAAAAGGGTTGAGAAGTCTTCCGGACCTGATGTTGGCACATCTCCATATTGCCTGAGCAAAAGAACATGGTTAATAGATTCATCATCTAGACAACACCGCGGGCATTGTGGGTCAATCGGAACAGTTCTTGTTCTCAATTGAGTTGTTGTTGCAAGAGCGCCTGATAATCATCTCCACATGAAGTGCTTTATCTTTGGTGTTATATTCAGCTTCCAGATTTCTGATTACAGTTCAACTGATCCTTGCGGAGGCTGAGGGAGATCTTCCACTGTAGGTAAGATGTGAGTTGCAACCCAATAGCCAGCGCGGGATAATCTAGTAAAATATATAATTTAAAAATTTTAGAACTTATACAAAATATAGACTCTAATTGGTGACTACATCTGAGGAAAAGAACGAGGAGAAATGTATGTTTCTCTTTGTTCCTCAATTTTTGTTACTGTTTACAAGATTTTTTTTTCAATTTTTAGATATGTGGATCCTACATTTTTTCCTTTTCGTTCCTCGTGAAAAAAAGGAACGATAGAACAAAAATGTTTCTCCTCAAAATTGTAGAGGAACAATGAGGAACAAAAATTTTAATTTTTTTTTATTATTAAATAATTTTAAAATAGGTTTTTTGATAATATTTATATTTTTATAGATAAATACTTTTCGTATTATTTATTATAATATATATATATATATACATATATATTATTTCATCAAAAATTTTACTTTAATTGAATAATATGATTTTATTTTAAATTAGTATTTATAATTAGATAAAAACAAAAATTTATATATTTTTTTAATAAGATATTCAAATTTCTACTACCATTTTATTTTAATTGAAATTTATAAACTAAATTTCCTAAATGAATTTTTTTAAAAATATATTTATGTTAAATATTTTTTAAAAATATCTATTCAATATTTTGGTTACCACCACTTGTTCAATTTTTCATCTACATTTGTTTCTCTCGTTCCTCATTTTGGTCATTTTCCATTTCTTTTTGTTATTTCTTATTCATTGTTCTTTTTGTGGTCATCAATCGGAACCATAGAAAACGTATTCTAAATTTTGTAGAACGAATTTCATCGATCTAAAAAACTGACAAAATCACAAAGATTTTTCTTTAAATCATACTTGTCTATCAACGTGTATTTCTGTTTTTTTTTCTTGTTTTTTTCAAAATAGTTTAAAATTTTATTTTATCTATGATAAATGGTAGTTTAGGCATAAGTGACAATTTATTTAAAAAAATATTTATTTCTATGGACAAATTGAAAAAAAAAAATTTATTTCTAATAATTTTCTTTTTTTGGCATCAAGGTATGATTTTTGTTTTATTTTAATAGATATCTTCTTGTTAGCTCAAAAGAAGAAGGGTTTTCGATTTATTTCCCCCTCAGAACTATCGTTACGCATCAGATCCACTCAAATTATTGGTCTAGTGCTATTTCTTCCCTGAAACAAAGTTTCAAACCTAAAAACATCCAGATCCAAAGTTCAAAACTTATTTATCCCTAAATTCAAAATTGGAAACGTATTTACACACAATATCCGGTTTTTGTTGGTTTACTATATACCAATTATGGTTTAACCACTTAAAACAAACCAAATAATGAATTAAACCGATTACACCATAGAACCTTCTAATTGATTTAGAAGATTTCAATAATTAAAAAGAAAAAATAAAAATCAGATTTTTTTTTCTTCCTTCTCTTTTCGTCTTCATCTTCTTCCTCTAAATCAAATTATTATAACTCTTCTGGAAGTTGAATCTTGTCCCGTTTCATTGTATTTTGTCGTCTATACGACCTCGTCTTCGCTCATTTCTGAATTCCCTAAAGAAATCCCCAACGTAGCTGGTTCGCGGAGGGCTTTTGCAAGTGGTTACTCGATGTCGGTTCGCGGAGGGCTTTTGCAAATGGTGATGGAGGCGATCGATGAGTTGTCTCAGCTCTCATATTTGATGAAACAGGCGGCGTCTCTGTTTGCCGACGAAGATCCCGTCGAGACATCTTCTTCCAGGCGGAGGAGGTGCGACGGGAGTTGCGGTGGCAGGTTTGGCGGCGAGGTGTAGAGAAGCAGAGAATAAAGCGGCGACTGTAGTTAACGCGGGTGGTTTTGAGACAGAGGAGGCTTATGTGGATTTGGAGGAAGAAGACGAAGAGGAGAAAAGAGGGACCAAAAAAAATCTGATTTTCATTTTCTTTTTAATTATTCAAACTTTCTGAATCAATTAGAAGGTTCTGGTTATGGTGTATTCGGTTTGGTTTATTTTTAGTAGTTAAACTATAATTAGTATATAGTAAACCAACAAAAACCGGATATTGTGTATAAATATGTTTCTAATTTTGAATTTAGGGGTAAATAAGTTTTGAACTTTGGATCATGTATTTATGTTTGAAACTTTGTTTCAGAGAAAAAATAGTACTAGACCACCAATAGTTTGGGTGGATTTGATGCATAACTATAGTTATTAGGGGAAAATAGATAGAAAACCCAAAAAAAGGAAGAAAATATCATCTTTACAATTTGCAGATTTAGAGAGGAGAAAACTACAAGGATTTACAAATTTCTTTTTCTTTTTCGATTTCTCTTCTTCGTCGACCCAACCGCGCCCACCGACGAAGAGAATTTGAATTTGTCGTCTCTGGCCTCTTCGTCTAGGGTTTTGGGTGATTTAAGATGGTGCGGATCGTGAGAAGTTGTTTACAGTCCATGTTAAAGCTCGTGAATTCCCTAATTGGAATGGTTGGGATCGCCATGATTCTCTACGCTGTTTGGCTGATTAGGCAATGGCAAGAACAAATGGGAAATCTCCCCTTTGCTGATTCTGATCACCCTGTTCCATGGTATGTCAAAATTCCCCCCTTCTTTTTTTTTAATGTATTTTGTATGTTGTTTAGATTCTGAGTGGTTTGAGAACGGTACTTAGCAAAATAGACAGAGAAAAGATTGTAGATTTTGTAAGCTTGTGGTGTGTGGAAGCTGAAAGCTGTTAGGGAAGAGATCACTTTAGGACTCTTGTAAGATTTGTCTTTCAAATTTGATAGCACTTGAAATGAGTGACACATCTGTTTCGGAGGAACTATCTTTTTCTCGTAGAAAGATCATAGATTCTGTAAGCATGAGGTATCTGGAAGCCGTTAAGCTGTGGAAGAGATAGCTTTAGGATTCTTGTAAGATTTTTCTTTCAAATTTGATGGCACTGGAAATGAGTGACATATCTTGTTTCTGTGTGACGGGGAAGTTATCATTGTTATTTATTGTTATGAAGTTGGCCATTGCTAAAGAAAATTGCTGAACCAATTCCTTCTTATGAGCTTCAGGTTCATTTATTCATTTCTCGGTCTCGGGGCCATTCTCTGTGTTGTCACTTGTGCCGGGCACATAGCCGCTGAAACCGTGAATGGATGTTGCCTTTACTTGGTATACTTCTTTTGTTTTATAAAAGCTTTTCCTGCAACTCTATTCACGAACTGTATCATCTACAGTTAACCTGTTTTCGTTTGGTAGTTTCATCATTCCTTCCTGAATCCATTCTTGTGTTTCTTTTTTATGTGTATAATGCATCTGTTTGTTGGCATATCGACTGGGTTCAGTATATGGGATTCATTGTCTTGCTAGTTATGGTTGAGGGCGGTGTGGTTGCCGATATCTTTCTAAACCGTGACTGGAAGGAGGTATATTTTCTCTATATGTTTTTTTTTGAAATTTTTGAGAGGCTCTATATTGTCACGCCCATGATTCTAATCTGTTGGAAGCTTTCACCAGGACTTTCCTGAGGATCCAAGTGGTGCTTTCCACCATTTCTCTAAATTCATTGAGTCAAACTTCAAGATTTGCAAGTGGATAGGTCTCTCTATTGTCTGTGTCCAGGTATATTAACTGTTAGCAACAAGATCCTACTTTACGGTGCTTCTAAATTACTTGGTTTTCACAGCGTTTTCTTTGTTTATTTGCAGGGTCTATCAGCTTTATTGGCAATGTTGCTCAAAGCTCTTGGACCTCACCCTCACCGTCATTATGACAGTGACGATGAATACAATGTAAGCACAGTTGCACTCCTGCAGGATGCTCGTCAGCCGCCTCCATACGTTGTTGGAGAACCCATGTATGGAGCCAAACCGGGAGCTTGGACAGTTAGGATTAATGAAAGGGCGAACCGGTGAGAGGTGCAAACCAAGAAGCTTTGAGAAGAAAATGGCAAAGATTCGCTCTATCCATGTTCAATTAATTTTGGCTTGTTGTTATCTCTTTTTTCTCTTTCACACTTACTCCAAAGTCCAAACCATTATCTCCTGTAAATCTTGATACACATATACATATGGGATTGTTCTTGCATTATAAATTATGTGATGAATGTGAATCTCTTTGTCTATTTCATGTGCTCCCCCAAGTATCTAGTCCCACTCTAGGTTTAAGCATCATTTTACCAATGTTGTGATGGGTTGGATCGGTCTTGTCGGTACCGGTTCTATAGCAACTGGTTTAAAATTAATTTTGGTTATCAAGATTTTGTTTGGTCTAACCAAGATTTATATCCTGCAGGCTAGTCGGTATGAATTTGTGTTTGACCTGTCACGACAGGGTTAGTCATATCTTGGTCGGATCGGACCTTGCCTTAATTTAATATTATCAAAAATCTCAAAACTCGTATACTATTAATTATTAACCAACCATAGCATCACTGATTATCGTTTTTAAGGATTCTTATGGAGCTGTTCACATATTGGTTAGGAAAAAAAAGGAATTAAATTAAGCAAATAAAATAATTGAACATCAATGGTATTCGATGAGTAATCGTATATATTGCCTTATGGGCACATGGGGAGAGATTGGATAAAGTCTTATTGTGTAAATATGTGAAGGAAGGAATTAATTGAGAATGTGATGTGAACTGTAAGATTCCTATATGAACTGTTTTTATTGATACTCTCATCATCTCATGTGACTTTGTAATTTCGTGAATTACGTAACATCTTTTTCTTGTTGTCATTCTCAATTATTCAATTTGACTTTTCCACTTTAACTAAAGCAATTCTCATTTGTTAGCTATTATATAATTTGTACTTATTTTTATTGAAGTTGTCAATAATATATTTCACTAGTCTTTGATAATTGCACACACGCATACACGTATCCAGTATTCATGATGATTTTTAAGAAGTTAACTTATATTTTTACTTGATTTCGTGTAATTCGGACCTCACAATTTATTTGTTAGGTTTATAGGGCATACACGTGACTTATCGGCTCTTCACCCTAGAAATGCAAAGTTTCGTTTGGGTCATGCAATGCGTGGCAAAACATGATCAATATTGCTCTCATTTTATCAAATGATTCCATGGATTTGATAAACATGGTCTCGAACCCAAATGATTGGCTAGTTTTTGACTAAGAGCTTCATGAACTTGGAATGATTAAGTCCCAATATTCGACCAAACCTTCTAACCAAAAAAAAAAAAAAAAAAAAAAATGGAATAGAAATTGGTGTTCTCTTTTGTTAGCACTTCTGTACCTATTTGGTTAATCGCGAATGTAGGAAACAGTTTTTATTAACAAAATTCAGAAGTGAAAACAATGTTTAATTATGTGTACAAGCCTTAGAATTGGATTAAAGTGCGCAGCAATAAACAACTGTTGCATTCACCATATTTAAATAAGAAAACGATATAAATATTCATTTCATTAAATAAACTTTTGTAAATTCATATTAGTTACTTGTACATCGTACAAATCAGTCATATATATAATTTTGGGACTACGCTTTAACCACCATTATGTCATCAAACTTTGTAATCTGGAGTGTGTAATTGACACTAAAAATATTTTCTTCCGAAGTTGTATCTAAAAAGAATTATTTTTCTTGTAAGCTTTTAGAAAGATAAATAAAGTATAAGAAGGGTCGAAAATAATCAAAAGTAAGGTTCGTGGCGGAGTCATGTGCGGTCTGCCAAAACTATATACTATTAAAACTGTAATATTGCAATATTAGTTTTTTTTTGTTAAATTCTCCACAAAAACAAAATCAACTAAAATAATGACAGCACTGTGAGCTATGGCCTATGGTTGGTTGTTGACTAAAAAAAAATACGAAACTTGGAAACAGTTAAAAGAATTATAATAGTATCTCGAGTGCTGAAATGATTATGCGCTGTGGGCAAGAGATTGGCCATCAAGATTCCTTATTTCCGAATCTTATCATATAAAAGATCATATACACTTTTATTATTCCTCGCCTAATAACGACATTCGATCTCTTATTTCATCAAAGTTGTATTGTTTTCCATGAGCATGAATACATGTGGTGTTAATCTTCTTTTATGGAAAAATAGTAAATACAAATTTGTATTAGCTAAGTTATATGTTTGAATTCGGTGACGTCAAAATAAATTGGTAACTTGTGAATTGATTGAAAAAAAAATCCACTTAGAAATATCTATAAGATTAATCTTATGTTCATAGGTGGTTAAGGTCGTATTTCGCGAATGTCTGTGTGTAATAGCTGATGATTATTTTTATCGTTTTTTATTCTAATTAAAATTTCAAAGTTTTTTCTTTGAACTTATTTTTATAGGTGGTTATATATCGTTCATGCGTTTGTTTCCATCGGATTTGTTATTGTTTGTGCTCGATTTAGGCTTTGGTCCGGGTTTCCAGTAATCTGGTAGCATTCTTTTAGTTCTTTTCAAGACATAAGTCTTTGGCTCAAATCCGACATCTACATGTTTTTTGGGACAGTCGTCGGATTGATTTATTTTAGAATTATGTTTTAGTTCTTATGATCTTTCACCTCCTCCTCTATTGTTTTATAGTCTATTCTACCTACGTATCAGATTTTCGTTCTCTCTTTGTAGTTTTTTGGTCTTTTCAGTTTTTATGTTTTGGTTTGCTTACCCTTTATGATATATTGTCTCTAGGAGTCCTATGTACTCGCGGGCTATGTCTCTAGAAAGATTATGATCTTTGCCGGCTCTTTGTATTTCAAGTTGAATTATATCAATGAAAACCAAATCACTCGTGAAAAAAATACCTATAAATTCAACATTATTTACCGTCATAATTTTAGCTACTCTTAGATCATAAAGTCATATATCCCCATATCTTCAAATAATCCACTTTATTCTACTAATGGAAAAAACTTGTTGATGTGATGTATCTAGTTCATATTGAAACAAACACATATGCTTTGGTTGATAACCCGTGTATCTCGGTTCAAATTATACCAAATAGAAAAACGATAATAACTACCAATACCAAAAACGACATTCTCATATTCTTTTTATACCATCTTTTTGTTTGTTGGTGCTAAAAACTCTTATCGTTTTGTGTCATCATCAGTTAGACCCATAAAAATAACCGATAACAATACTAAACAAAGAGGCCATGGTCATATAGTTTTACATCATATATTCATAGCCAAAAAAAAAAAAAAGAAAAAAAGGAAAGAAAAAGAACTAGTGTAAGAGTAACGGAAGAATCTTTGTCCCAACCAACTTTTGCTTTAAATTAACTGTAGAATCTTGTAATTTACATAAACACCCTTGCCCTACGAGATCGTGCTATATCATTATCAAGGCCCTAACTGTCAGTAGGTCCCATTTCCCTCAAAAAAAAATGGCACACTTCGTAAATAAGAAGAATGGCTCAAGGACATTATCGGCATTTTCTTATTTGATGCAAAATTCTAACTTTTCCTTTTTGCAGACTTAAACCATCTTCTATTTAACAAACTAACCAACGATTCTTCCACACTCTCACTCCTTTTTTTTTTGGTAAATTTGATTTCTTTTGTGGGTTATCTCTCCGGTCAAAATGCAGATCTTTCCGATCATCCTACCGACACTCTGCGTCGTCTTCCTCCACCTTCTAAGAGGCGGCTCTGGCTCTGGCTCTTCTCCACCGTTGGCTCACTCCATTCAACACGTGGCAGCCTCTCGTTGGCTTCCCGCCACCGCCACCTGGTACGGAAGTCCCGAGGGCGACGGCAGCAGCGGTAAACCATCTTCTTTAGTGGCTACAATTGATTGGGTTTTACTGTGACAAACAAACCACAAGTTTAGACATTTACTGCGAAATCAACAGTAATATAAGGGCTTGTTTAATGAAACCGCAGGAGGAGCTTGTGGTTACGGGTCGCTAGTGGACGTGAAGCCGTTTAAGGCGAGGGTTGGAGCGGTGAGTCCTATTCTGTTCAAGGGTGGCGAAGGCTGCGGTGCATGTTACAAGGTCAGGTGTCTCGACAAAACCATTTGCTCTAAGAGAGCAGTCACCATTATTGTTACCGACCAGTCACCCTCAGGACCATCTGCTTCAGCAAAACATACTCACTTCGACCTCAGTGGTGCGGCCTTTGGCCATATGGCTATTCCCGGCCATAACGGCGTCATCCGCAACCGTGGTCTATTAAACATCCTCTACCGCCGGTACCTCTTCGCGCTTTAAATAACCAACTTATTATTTTTATTTGACTTCCAAATGCTAACGAACAAATGAGTAAATATAAATATATATTTATTTATTTTCGTTTTTCTTACATTGGGAGGAGTAAACAAATAAGAAACTTTAACGGCGTTCTTGTTTTTTCGATGGTCCCGTAGTTTGACCATTGACTACACAACACACACCTATGAATCTCTGACACACACTTACACTTGTTTGTTTTATAAAACAGAACGGCATGCAAATACAGAGGGAAGAACATAGCTTTCCATGTGAACGCAGGATCAACTGATTATTGGTTATCTCTTCTCATTGAGTATGAAGATGGAGAAGGAGACATTGGCTCTATGCACATTCGTCAAGTAATATTTCTCGTTATTAATCTCCCCTCATTTCCTAAAAATGTCATATTCCTCTTTAATTTTACTTAAATTCGTATATTGAATTATGAAGGCCGGGTCTAAGGAGTGGATAGCAATGAAGCACATATGGGGAGCAAACTGGTGCATCGTGGAAGGACCACTCAAGGGACCATTCTCCGTCAAGCTTACCACTTTGTCCAACAACAAGACACTCTCCGCCACCGACGTTATCCCCAGTAACTGGGTTCCCAAAGCTACTTACACCTCCCGGCTCAACTTCTCTCCCGTTCTCTAATTAGCCTCTCTTCGTTTTTTTTTTTTTGTTGTGGGAGAGATTAACACAAAGAGGACAGTGAGTGAGAGAGAGCAAACAGTAAGCAATATCAGAATCCAACTGTAGCCATCTCCAAAGTTAGGGGAAGAAGAGCTTGCAATGTGTGACTACTAACTTTCTATCTTTTCCCTTTTCCTTTTTATACTTGTCCATAGGGATGTGTGTATCATCTATAATGTTATTTGTGGGACATTACTATATAAGAATTTACAAAAAATGTAATAATGTAGAATGCAATCTAATTCCTTTTTCATCCAACTCGTTTGCCTGCCCCACTCTCTCTAATGACAACACAACTCGGCGACTCTTTAAAAAAAAAAAAAATATTACCTCAAATGGATGTGATTATCATTCACTTTCTAACATGTTCCTACATGCATTATACATACATGGTGTCCCTGGACAGAGAGGAAACAACTGGACCTCACCACCACGTGCCCCATTATCAAATCACTACGAAAATAATGTAAAGATTGTTCACATGCCACGACCCTCTTCTTATAATTTTCCTTCTAATCTTTTCCTTCGTTTTTCTTCGAACTCCAACCGTTTTATTAATGAATCAAAGAACTGATTACACTGATGCTCATCACGCACCACCACAATCACATCTCGATCGAGAATAATTCTCACATTCAACATGACTCGACTAACAGACTCTTATTCCTATTAATACTAAACAGACTCCACAAGACCCTCTGGGACAACTAGAGTATTACAGACCCTCTAGAACAACTAGTGTCTTTACCTTCAACCCTTATGTATTCGCAACCTCTTCGCTCTTCTTCTTTCTGAAATACACACGCTGGAACCTATCAATACCGCCCCCAATGAGACGGAGCTTATCCTCAAGTCCAAATGAAGGGTGCTGTTTAACAAATTCATAAGCTAACTCTCAAGTATTCTCATGAGATGCCAGATCTTTCCAACTAACCAACACTTCTAATCGCCCTTCGGAGTTATAGCGAGTGTCCAAGACATCATCTGGTTCAATAACCCAGGCATCCGAATCACTAAACGTAGAAGGAAGTGGATAAACTACATGATGCTTGCCAAGAACAGGATTGAGTTGAGATACATGAAAACAGGGTGTATCTTAGACCCATGTGGTAGTTTAAGTTTGTAGGCAGTAGCACCAATCCGCTCCAACACCTCAAAGGGACCAAAGAAACGAGCTGCTAACTTTTGACAGAAACGTCTTGTGACAGAATGTTGGCGAAATGGTCTGAGTTTGAGAAACACTTGATCACCCACAGTGAAGATCAAGTCTCTTCTTCCCTTGTCCGCATTATTTTTCATAAGTTGTTGAGCATGAACCAACTGATCTTTAATAACCTGAAGCATCATGTCTTTCTCTTTTAAACTCTCATCTAAGGAAAAATTAGAGGTGGAACCAGCTTCATAATGCAAAAGTGTAGGAGAATCCCTGGCATAAACAACCTTAAATGGAGTAGACTTAAGGGCCGTATGGTAAGATGTATTATACCACAACTCAGCCCATGGTAAAAACTTTGCCCACGTTCGAGGATGAGCTGAAGCCAAGCATCTCAAATAAGTTTCCAGACAGCGATTAAACACTTCTGTCTGCCCATCAGACTGAGGATGCAGAACTGAACCAAAGTTTTGTGCCAGCCAATTTGAAAGACTCCTTCCAAAAATTGCTCAAAAACAATCTATCACGATCAGAAACAATGGAAGACGGATAACCATGCAGTTTAACAACTTCGGAGGTAAATTTCTGATCCATATCTGCAGCAGAAAAAGATGTTTCAATCCTACAAAGTGTGCATACTTGCTAAGCCGGACTATAACCACAAAGATAACATTAAAACCAGCTGAAATAGGTAACCCCTCTATGAAATCCATGCTTATGTCCGACCAAACAGCAGTAGGGATATGTAGAGGTTTAAGTAATCCGGCTGGACAAAGTGTGGAGTATTTATGAGTTTGACATACTTGACATTCCGCCACGTAAGTCTTGACAACCTGTTTAATATCAGTCCAATGGAACACTTGTTGAATTCTTTTCAATGTTCTCAAAACCCCAGAATGTCCACCCACCAAGCCATCATGATATTCAGATAAGATCATGGGAATAAAAGAAGATGTGGCAGGAATAACCAAGCGATTCTTGTAACAAAGCCTCCCATCTTTAATTGTATATTTGACGGTTGGACTTGTGCCATTCAGAATTGAATCTTTCAGCGTCTGTAAACCTGGATCACTGTCAGCTTCATTTAAAATATCTGACATCTGTATAACAGTAGGAGTAGTGATGGAAAGCAAAGAAGAGTAAGTCATCCGAGATAACTCATCAAGCTTTATTTTTAATTCCTGGCTTATAAACAATCTTAAAATCAAACACCAACAACTTTGTCAACCATTTCTGATACTCGAGTGAGACCTCCTTCTGTTCAAGCAAGAATTTAATAATTCGCTGATCAATGTGAACCACAAAGTGCCTTCCTAGCAGGTAATGGCACCATTTTTGAATAGAGAAAACAATTGCCATCAATTCTCTTTCATAAACTGGCTTTAGTGGTTCCTGTGGTGTTAAGGCATGACTGAAAATGCAATGGGTCTATGTTTATGCATAAGTACAACACCCAATCCAACCCCTGAGGCATCCGATTCCACGATAAACAACTCTTAAAAATTTGGTAGTGCCAACACCGGAGCCGAGCTCATAGCCCTTTTCAATCCCTCGAAAGATTCAGTCGCTTCAGATGACCAAACAAAGTGATCCTTTTTTAACAATGTATTCAACGGTTTTACGGTCTGTATAATAAACCATAGTGTTGCACAAATAGTCTATAATAACCTGTGAGGACCAAAAACCCTCTCAAGGCTTTGATTGACTTAGGAGTATGCCAGTTCTTCATGGCATCTGTCTTAGCGAAATCAGTGGAAACTCCAACTGAAGAGATTATATGCCCTAAGTACTCTATTGAGGACTGAGCAAAGAGACATTTCTTATGATTATCAAATAGCTGTTTGTCAATAAAAAATCTCAACACAACTGATAAATGCTCTTGATACTCTTGAACTGATTTACTATAGACGAGAACATCATCAAAAAAGACCAGCATAAACTTTCTCAGAAACGGCCTGAAAATATCATTCATCAAAGCTTGAAATGTTGTTGGGGCATTTGACAAACCAAAAGGCATTACTGAAAATTCATAATGTCTTTCATGAGTGCGGAAAGCTGTCTTCTCTACATCGTTTTCATCCATTCTAATCTAGTGATAACCAGATCTCAAATCCAATTTTGAGAAAACACATGCGCCATGAAGCTTATCCAACAATTGATCAATGACTGGAATGAGAAACTTATCCGCAATAATAGCACTATTAAGAGCTCGATAGTCCACACAGAAACATCAACTATTATCTTTTTTTCTAACCAGTAAAACAGGACTAGAAAATGGACTTCTACTCTTTCTGATAATCCCAACAGTAAGCATCTCAGAGACCATCTTTTCCATGACCTCCTTGCTTGAGTGAGGGTACCTATACGGTCTCACTAGGATTGGACATTCATTAGGAACCAGTCAAATTCTATGTTCATGATTCTTGACTGGTGGTAATCTAGTAGGAATCACAAAAATCCCTTGATATGTGTCTAATACAGGTTGAACTGAATTCAATGGAGCAATACAACTTGGTTCAAGAGGTATAGTGCGTCCAGGTAGTGAAGAAATAAGCTTCACTTGTGATGTTAAAGACTTCAAAGAAACAGGGGAATGTAAGGAAGGGTCACCATGAAAAGTAATCTGCCTCCCGTTGTGGTAAAAAGTTAGTTCTTAGTTCTTCCGATCAACCTCATGCTTTCCCAAAGTCTCAAGCCATTGAATTCCCAAAATAACATCTGCTCTTCTTAATTCTAACTCTATAATATCTGACAAAAACTCTTCACCATACAGGATAAACTTAACTTTTTCACACATTCGAGAAGCTTTCATAGTTACCCCATTGCCAAACAAAATGTCTAACTTTTTAGAAGTATCCACTTTCTGGTTTGCTTTAGCTAGTGTTCTTGGAGAAACAAAATTATGGGACGCTCCACTATCAAGCATGAAGATCACCATGGATTTCCCAATGAATCCTTTAAGTTTGGTTGTCTTGGGAGAATGACGTCCCATAAAAGAGTTAAAAGATAAAACCATCAGTATAGAGGTAGTGTTATCATTTTCTAAATCTCCTTCCATCATATTATCATCTAAAATTTTAACCTCATACCATCCAATAACTGACAAAATTTGTAACTCTTTGTTTGGGCAAACGTGGCCTTTAAACCATTTG
Source organism: Boechera divaricarpa (assembly GCA_026770425.1). Taxonomy (NCBI): domain Eukaryota; kingdom Viridiplantae; phylum Streptophyta; class Magnoliopsida; order Brassicales; family Brassicaceae; genus Boechera; species Boechera divaricarpa. The sequence goes on from CM049188.1 coordinate 16,613,345, forward strand.
TCCCCACACTTAAAACATTATCCTTTACTTCTCATGACGTCCAATTTAGAATCCGTGTATCTTTGTCGTGGTCTCAAAGTAGATTTGTCAGAAATTCCCTCTTGACTAACTTGTTTACCCGTAGCCTGATTTTGAGAAGTAGAAGATATCACTTTACCAGAATTATAAGGGGGTTAAAATTTTGAATGATGTGTAATGTATGATTTGATTTATTTCTTATCCCTTAATTCAACTTGAGACATCGCCTTACAAAAGGAACTCTCATCCATTTTGAACACTTCTTCTTTAATTGCTGTTAAAGACTTGAGTTTTTTTAACTTGACAATCTCTTGCATCTCTTTCTTTAAACCATTGTAAAACATATCCATTACGTTTTCTTCTGATAAACCTGTCACTACCGTAGTCAATTCCTCAAATTCATTGATATAATCACGAACACTTTCAGTTTGTTTTAGTCCAAACAATCTTTTCCCAGGTTCATCTTCAATCCGTCTACTAAAACGCCTCAACATCCGTTTTTTGAAATAAAACCAGTTGGTGAATGGCTCTCTATCCATTTCAGCATTGACCCAATTTAAAACCGGGCCTTGTAAACTCAGTTCCAACAACTCCAATTTACTCTCATCAGAATATTTTCCAGCTCTGAAAAAACGTTCTGATCTCGCTATCCAATTATACGGATATGAACCATCAAAGATAGACATTTCAATTTTTTTTAGCAAGGAATCATGATTATCTAAAGGCAATTTACCAGATCGATAACCTAACTGATCATATTTTTGGTTTGATTCCCCGTCAAAAATGTGTACCTGGCTTGAAAGCTCCGGTGACGTAGCGGCTCCTTTTCCATGCGGCTTTTCACCACAAAATAGAGCTTCCATTCATGCCAAGGATTGAGATAAGCTTCTATTAAATGTTTCCAGTTTAGATTCCATAGAAGCCAAGCGTGATTCCATAACTCCATTTACCGTGGTCATTTTCTTCTAGCCTTCGTGTGTAAGTCTTAAGAATCGATTATAAAAGAACTCTCTCTTTTATTAGGTTTTAGAAAACTTCACAAAAACTAAACTTTGTGATTCTCAATATATCATAGCTCAAATAGCCTATGATATTTATAGGGAGAAGTCTCAACACTAAACCCTAATCATAATAGGAAATCCTTAACTCTAGTTTATCCTTCACTCGACATCACTAAAATCTAATTTACCCTTCATCTAATCCTTGACTCGATTAGATACTTGGGCTCCAAGTTAGCCTCTCCCCACAAATAATTTGGTAGTCTCATGGTCTTCATCATGCTTTTCGTTATTTCCATCAATGTTCTGTTACGTCTTTCAACGACACCATTTTGCTGGGGTGTGTATAGTGCGGTTAAGGTGACGTAAGATCCCGTTTACTTCACAAAACAAGTTAAACTCAATTGATGTAAACTCCCCTCCTCGATCAATTAGAAACGTCTTGATGATCTTCCCGGTTTGCTGCTCAACCATCACCTTGAATCGCTTGAACTTTTCAAATGCATCTCCTATTTCTTTCATCAAAACAGTTCACATGTATTGTGAATAGTCATCAATCAACATAAAAATGTACCTGTTTCTTGATGGCGTTGATGGTGAAATAGGTCCACACAAGTCACTGTGAATCAGCTCAAGTACGTGAGAAGCACAAAAACTTGCTTTTGACAGAAACGAATTGGGAGTTTGTTTTCCCGCTAAACACAACTCACACATTTCAGCTTCTAATTTCATTGTGGGCAGCCCAATCACCATCTTCTTGTCAACTTAGGGAGCAAGATACGGCAAAAGGAATTTGGAAAGCAATCAAGACATGATATATGAGAGCTGATCGTGTTAGAAAGGCACGTTCGTAGACTTTAAACTCAGCGTTTGATCGATAGGTGATGAAGGATTCGGATACGATTGATAACTTTGCTGGCAAGTTATCCGAGATCTCATCTAGGAGTGCTGCCCTAGGAGAGATTATTGAAGAATCAAAGCTTGTGAAGAAGTTTTTGAAGAGCTTACCACGACACAAATTTATCTACATCATTGCATCTCTTGAACAAGTGTTAGATCTCAATACAACGGAATACGAAGACATCGTGGGAAGATTGAAGGCGTATGAGGAACGTATTGGAGAAGAAATACAAGGAGATAACCAAGAGAAACATATGTGGGTAAACTCTGAATCACAAAACACGAGAGGTGGATTCAACAGCGGACGTGGTAGAGGACGAGGAAGTGGGCGTGGTCGAGGTAGGGGAGAGGAAAGTCTAATCAACCTTTAGATCAAAACCAAAACCAGTCCAAAAGTATGTTCCGAAAAGACTCAAAGATAATAAGAAGCAAATGTAGTAGAGATGGAGATAGCTGACGGTGCTCTATACATGCATAAGGTAGTGTTTTTGAATGAAAAAAGGTGTTACCCAAGAAATATGAAGCTGAAGGTATATACAACAACATATGGTACTTAGATAATGGACCAAGCAACCATATGACCGGAAATAAGTCTTTCTTTGATAAGATGGATGAAGCTATTACAGGAAGAGTAAGATTCGGTGATGGCTCGTGTGTAGAGATAGCTAGAAAGGGATCCATTTTGTTCGTGTGTAAGACTGGAGAACAAAGATCACTAAACGATATCTATTACATACCGAAACTAAAACATAACATCTTGAGTCTTGGGCAAGCTACAAAGAATGGATGTGAAGTGAGTATGAAAGAGGAATATTTGAAGCTATTCGATCCTTGTGGAAGATTCCTTGTTCATGTTACAAGAACTCCAAACCGACTCTACAAAGCTACCATGCGGATAGGGAGCTCAACGTGTCTTCAAGTAAAGAGTGATGAAACAACATGGATGTGGCATCAAAGGCTCGAACACGTTAAGCTTTGAAGAGTATGGCTGACAAGAAGATGGTGATTGGACTGCCCACAACAGAAATAGAAGCTGAAACGTGTGAGTCGTGTTTAGCGGGAAAACAAACTCGCAATCCGTTTCTGTCAAAAACAAGTTTTCGTGCTTTTCAAGTACTTGAGCTGATTCACGGTGACTTGTGTGGACCTATTTCACCATCAAAAGTGTGTACCTGGCTTGAAAGCTCCGGTGACGTAGCGGCTCCTTTTCCATGCGACTTTTCACCACAAAATAGAGCTTCCATTCGTGCCAAGGATTGAGATACACTTCTATTAAATGTTTCCAGTTTAGATTCCATAGAAGCCAAGCGTGATTCCATAACTCCATTTACCGTGGTCATTTTCTTCCAGCCTTCGTGTGTAAGTCTTAAGAATCGATTATAAAAAAGAACTCTCTCTTTTATTAGGTTTTAGAAAACTTCACAAAAACTAAACCTTGTGATTCTCAATATATCATAGCTCACATAGCTTATGATATTTATAGGGAGAAGTCTCAACACTAAACCCTAATCACAATACGAAATCATTAACTCTAGTTTATCTTTAACTCGACATCACTAAAGTCTAATTTACCCTTGATCTAATCCTTGACTCGATTAGATACTTGGGCTCCAAGTTAGCTAGATTAACCAACATCGTGAATATTATGAACTTGAGAGACCAAATCAGCATAAGCATCAGTATACTTGGGAGATCCTGGATCATCCTCCGGAATATTTGGTAACGAACGACGATCACTCGATTCGTTAAAAAGCCCCATCACAACCAAATAATTTCAAATGTTCACACACAAAGAGTTCTGATGAATCGAAGCTTGGAATTGCAACAGATCTGGCCGATGATTGCAAATCTTCAAGCGTTGAAGTAGGAATCAGCCTAACGAACCTCAGAAAATCGTATCAAAGCACCTCGTTCTGCAGCTTCGTCAATAAACACGCTAAACCACGAAGAAGAACACCAAAATCACAAAAACAACACAGATTCTCCCGATATAGCTCACCGTCACAGGAATCGGAAATCAGATTGTGAATCTCGTGCCAAAACTTGTTGAACCGAGTCACCGCACCAATTTGTTATGATCTTCCTTCTAATCTTTTCCTTCTTCCTTCGTTCTTCTTCAAACTCCAACTGTAACAGAAATTAGCACTGTTTTATTAATGAATCAAATAACTGATTACATTGATGCTCATCACGCACCATCACGATCTCATCTCGATCGGAAACAATTCTCACATTCAACATGTCTCGACTAACAGACTCTTATTCCTATTAATACTAAAAAGACTCCACAAAATCCTCTGGAACAACTAAAGTATTACAAACCCTCTGGAATAACTAGTATCTTTACCTTCAACTCTTATGTATTCTCAACCTCCTCGCTCTTCTTCTTTCTGAAATACACACGCTGAAACCTATCACTGCTCAACCACATGACGCCTACGTCATACAATCCAATGATTCATCCAACAACCTTTACTTTTCAAGTCTTATAAATGTGCACATAAATGCAAAATACGTGGAACCAAAATGATTTAACGTGAACATCAATCCAAAACAATAACCAAATTTTGCAGAACAAATATTATGGTAATAAAAAATAATAACCAAAAACAAAAGGACTAAAATTCTCTCTCCAGAAGAGGAAATGGTGTGCCCACAGATAGCCCCCAATAGAGCTTCTATGTGCACATCACTTACCCCTTCTTATTTCGCCCCGTAGCTATTGTGACTTCAATATCAAATAATCCCCCAACAGTAATACTAAAGACCTTTCACTCCGCCTTGGCTCCCTCAGCCTCAGCTACAGCCACAGCCACAGGTTTCTCTCCCTCTTCCGAGGCAGCAGCCTCAGGTTTCGCTGTTTCAACACTTGCGTCTTTGGCAGGTGAAGCAGGATTTCCCTCTGTCGCCTTTGGATCCGCAGGTTTCCCATCTTTTAAGTCCTTGGCATCTTTCCCTCCTTTTGCATCCTTCCCATCTTTCCCACCTTTTGCATCTTTTCCATCTTTTCCATCTTTGGCATCCTTCCCATCTTTGGCATCTTTGGCTGGAGGAGGAGGCGGCATCATGTGGGGTGGGGGATTCGTCTTGAGCTTCAAGAATATCTGCCTCATTCTCCCTAGATCAGTTGGCTTCCCAGGTTTAGGACCTTGGATAACATTCACTGATGGTTTCTTGTCCGGATCCTTTTTCCCTCTCTTCTTCTCGATGTTGGGAACCTCACGCGGGATTAGCTCTGCAATTGCTTTCCAGTAATGCTTGTCAACATCTTTGTGGAACTTCTCTTGGTTAGCCCAGTATAGCTGCAAGAGAGGCAAAACTCAAACAAGTTTCCAAAACACCCGAGAATCTCAAATGGCTGCAATAGGGAATTTTATCACTGCTTACCTTCTCCTTTTCGCGATTATCAGTCTTGTTGGTCTCAATGGTCTTCTCTCTTTTCTCATAGAAGGATTTCTTGTATTCTTCTGCTTCAGCTATGATCTGATTGCGCATCTCCTTCTCTTTCTTTTCCTTCTCCTCAAGGTGAATGGCGTTTAGACTGCACAAATGCGTGCCAAAATATCAGTTCACACACTGAGAGATTCTTTCGTATATGTTGAACAAGAAAAGCATAGTTCTTCCAATCTAATCTGTGATACAGAACTACTCCAGATCACGAACGAAGATGATAGCTACTATACATATACAATTGGGGTTCATTCTTATTCCAAATCAGATCACAGAGGATTGCAATTGAAATCTGATCAAACAACCAACAGCGATCTACTTCATATTTTCCTTAGCTACTCGTCAAAAGACATATTACTATGAGTAAGTCTCTCCCAAATGAGGAAACAATGACAATACTTTGTACCATTCTAATAGATTGTCGAATTTGGAAGATCGCATAATCAAATCGAAGCTTAAAAAAATTGAAATCCAAAACTATTCTACCTAAGAAGACACTAAGATCTAGTAATCTACCATGGTCACAAGCTTGAGATCTAGCCCTATTCCATAACAGGAAATGAAACAGCGAGAATTAGAACACTGACCGGCGCCACTCACGGCGTTGGAAACCCTCCTCTCGCATCTCATTTGGATCTGGAAGAATCGGCCCATCAGAAGCGAAGATCGCGTCGCCGCTTCCGCCGCCGTTTCCGTTAGCATCATTCGCGGAAGACTCAAAAGGAGAGGAAAACTCATGGTTAGGGGAGGAAGCACCAAATCCATAGCCGTTTGGGGAAGCAGGATTTTCAGATCCATAAGCTCCATCTCCATTGAAAGAGGAGAATCCACCGGATGGATGTTGAGTCGGAGGTGGCTGAGCTTCGGAGAAATGATCGTAGCCAAACTCGTCGTGTTCGGACGGAGAATGGGTTTGAGCTGGGAAATCTCCGTCATCAAAAGTCGCCATGGTTAAAGGAGCTTTTTGCTTCTTTGAGATCACAGAATCTCTCTCTCTCTCTCTCGTCTTGGACTTTTTGATCGCTGGTTAATTTGATTCAGAACAAGGAAGAGAAGAGCCTTACGGAGATAAAAACGATGTCGTTGCGACGTTAGGCGTAGATCTGACTCATTCGAGCACGTTGACCAAAACGTGTAACCAAGTAACCAACTCACCGAACCGATCGTCTAAACCGACGTCGTTTCATCTTTCTTCTACAAAACAAAACATTTTCTAATTTCTACGGAGATTCAATTTTGAGCTAACAAAAGAGACGACCATGGCGGATCGGTTCTTCGATAACTTGATGCCTGATTTCGTGAAGGAGAAAGAAAGTGAAGCCGGAGGAGATTCTCTTAGGAATCTGCTCGCTATGCCTTATTCGACTCTCTTGCAGCAGCTCAAGCGATCCGCTTTGGATCTCCAAGAAACCGTACGCGCATATCTCCTCTTCGTCCTCGTGATTAGGATTCAATTGGGTTTCTGTGAAAAGCTCACTAAGTGTTCTGTTGGTCTCTCTTAGGTAGTGATGGAAACTTGGGGTTTCAGTGGGCAGACTGTTGAAGACTTCACTCTTTACTCTGGAACTCTTGGAGCTGCGTTTTTACTCTTTAGAGCTTATCAGGTCACTGGAAACGACAACGACCTTTCCCTCTGCTTGGAAATCGTCAAAGCTTGTGATGCTGCATCTGCCTCCTCAGGGTACCCTCTTCTTCTCCCTTGTCCAATAGCTTAGCTCTATAGAAACAAGTTGCTTTGAATTGTTGGTGAAACTATGAGACTTGTTGGCAGGGATGTTACTTTTCTCTGTGGCCGAGCCGGCGTTTGTGGTCTCGGCGCCGCTGCAGCCAAGCGTTCTGGTGAGGAGGAGTTGCTCAATTACTATTTGGCACAATTTCGTCTGGTATGCTTCTTCTCCGCTTTGTACTTGGTGCATTCTTTGTCTTTCTTGGTTGTGTGATTGAAATCTAGCATTTTTAACAGATAAGACTATCTAGTGATCTTCCTAACGAGCTCTTGTATGGAAGAATTGGTTATATGTGGGCTTGTTTGTTCATCAACAAATACGTTGGCAAAGAAACTTTTTCTTCAGATACCATTGTAAGTGCAATTCTTTAGGATGATAAAGCTATTGATGAGTCTCCTTTAGTCTCTAAATGACTAAGAGTCAGTGTGCAGCGCGAAGTTGCTGAGGAGATTATCAAAGAAGGAAGATCAATGGCTAAGAATGGAAGCTCACCGCTTATGTTTGAATGGTATGGCAAAAGGTACTGGGGTGCAGCACATGGGCTTGCTGGTATTATGCACGTTTTGATGGATGTTCAGCTGAAGCCAGACGAGGCAGAGGATGTCAAGGGAACCCTTAAGTATATGATCAAGAATCGGTTTCCAAGTGGAAATTACCCTGCTAGTGAAGAGGATAGGAGGAAAGATGTTCTTGTGCATTGGTGTCATGGAGCTCCTGGGATTGCCCTCACACTTGTGAAGGCGGCTGAGGTGATGATGCCTTTTTAGTCAGAATATGTGTGTGTATATTTTAATTGCTTTCTATACATCGTTGAGAGACAGTTAATATCTGGGAAATGAAAACAAAACACAGGTTTTTGGGGAGAGAGAGTTTCTGGAAGCGGGTGCTGCTGCAGCAGAGGTGGTTTGGAACCGTGGATTGCTCAAGCGGGTGGGGATCTGTCATGGAATAAGTGGTAACGCATATGTTTTTCTCGCGCTTTACAGAGCTACAGGAAGGAGTGAGTATCTGTACCGTGCAAAAGCCTTTGCCAGCTTCCTGCTTGATAGAGGCCCCAAGTTACTCTCAAAAGGAGAAATGCACGGAGGTGATAGTCCTTATTCCTTGTTTGAAGGTGTTGCAGGCATGGCCTATCTCTTCCTTGACATGGTCGACCCATCTCAAGCCAAGTTCCCATGTTACGAGCTTTAAACTCTAGATAGATAACATCTCCATAGTTTTGTCCTTCGAATCCTTCTCTCTAGTTATGGAGGAGGCACAAGGAGAGAGATTGTGTGTGTGTGTTAGTGCATGTTGTTGTTGTTTGATGGTGAATCAGTTGAGTTGATGTCTGATGGAACTATCTCGAGATCTGTCTGGAGAGTCTTTAACTTTATGAATGTTAGGAGAGTGTGAAACATGAAGTGAACACAAAGGTTCGTCCTTTCTGTATTGTCTGAGTATCGCATGGTTTCTTCTTGAAACAAGGAAACGAAACAGAGCAGTTGCCTTCTTTGGAATATGGATGGGTCTATACCATTATCAAAAGCGCTTACAAGATCTGTCTTACGTTCTTTGGATCTAAAACAAGAACAGAACACCATAGAGTATCTTTTCTCTTCTGCCTCTTCTACTTTAACATGTTCAATTCTGCCCATAGTATATAACACTCAAAACTCCTGTTCCTTGCGCACAAGATGCTCAGCATCTCCAAGCTCAACTTCACCGTCTTTTCTTTCCAGCCCGCCCTGAAACATCAACTCTATCTGCTCCAGCGACTTCCCACTTGTCTCCGGGACTAGCACGTACACGAAGATAACCGAGAGCGCAGACACCAGGGAGAAGACGAAGAAGGTTCCTCCGACAGTGATGGCACGTGAGACGGAGAGGAAGGACATGGCCACAAGACCGCTGCACACCCTGTTCCCAACCGCCCCAAGCGCAGAGGCCTGGGCTCTTAACCGTAATGGGAAGATCTCTGAAGTCAAGACCCAGCAAACAGGTCCCATCCCTATAGAGAAGAAGGCAACATTCCCACAAACAAAGAGAAGCGCCAAGGTTATGCCAAGCGATCCTTGGCCGAGGAATGTGAGCGTGAAGCTTAGACAAAAGAGACACAGAGTCATTCCAATTGTGCTCACATAAAGCAGTGGTTTACGGCCAACGCTATCGATCAGGAAGGTGGCAAATAGTATGAACACTGTTTTTGTGACCCCAACAGCGACAGTTGCAGCGAGCAGTTTTGTCTCGTCTTGTATCCCTGCTTCTTTCAGGATCTCTGGGCTATAGTAGACGGTGGCGTCGATACCTGTGATCTGCTGGAAACATTGGATCCCAAATCCAACGATCAGCATTTTCCGTACAACAGGAGATGGGCTTAGAAGCTCACGCCACACCGGTCTCTCCTCGCTGCCTTCTGTATGTGCAGCCGCCAGTTGTATCTCTGCAAGCCGCTCTTCCACTTCGTCATCTCGCTCATTCGTTTTCATGAGCACCTCTCGTGCACTGTCCACTCGGCCTTTCATCACCAGCCACCTCGGCGACTCAGGGATCACACACAGCGCAAATCCTATGAAAATCGAAGGAAGAATACCAACTGCAAGCATAATCCTCCAGCTGATATGCACTGAAAGCCCCGAGAAGGCGTAGTTGGAGACATAGCCAAGCAAGATCCCTAGGTTTATGAAGATCTCGGGGAATGACGTGAAAAAACCTCTGGCTACAGTTGGGGATATCTCGGCGATGTAGACCGGCGCGATCATGACACCAAGTCCGATCCCAATGCCGGCTAAAGTTCTTCCGATCATCAAAACCTCGAAGGACGGAGCCACAGCCATCACCGCGGCACCCGTCTGGAAGACGAGAGCAGCCAAGGCCATGGTCCATTTTCTACCGATAGAGTCAGAGGTTCTACCACCGGCTAAGCTGCCGAAGAGAGAAATGATGCTGAGGCTGCCGATAAGTACTTCAGTCTGCACCTCCGTTATTTTGAGATCCTGCTGTATGAACAACACCGCACCGCTCATCACCCCAACATCTGACAAACACCAAAACAGAGCACACACCTTTTCTGAGCCAACAAAGAAGAAGAAGAAGAATCTGATTGAGATGTTTATATATGTAAAACTCACCGTAACCGAGAAGAACATTGTTCAACGATGCAAAAAAGGCACAGGCCATGACGTATTTTCTGGTTCTGCTGTTTCTTGCCTCTGCTTCACGATGATTCTGCGATTCCTCCGCGTCGGAGTCCATTCTCTGATACTTATTCTTCTTATTTCCGACGGAGACCGCCGGAAAACCAGATCCACCACCATTTGCAACCTGCGGCAGATGCATCTCCCTCCACCGACAGCAGACTCAGGTGGCGGTTCGGAAAGAGAATTCAGACAACAACTTGAGAAGAAAGTCGTAGATCTCGGAAGGGCTTTAGATGATTAGATCTGAACCAGACATATTTAAAAAATCTCATCGTCTTTTATTTGACCAAATTGGTGAATTTTCTTTTCAGGTAATCCAATTTTCAAAAGACAACTTGACTGATTCCACCTTTGTTTACATATTAAGTCATTAACATTACGTTTCACGAATTAGGAATTACTTTTAAATTCTTTTTTTTTCTTTTTCTTAAAAGAGTTAAAAAACAGTTATTTAAGAACCGATCAAATTAAAGTTATTAAGATAGAATGGAGTTTTCAAGGTAACAACAGCTCATCATCATCTTTGCTTACACAATACACACTGTTTAAAGGCATGAAAACGTTTATTTAAAAACCAAATAAATCGGGGTTTCGAATGTTTTGGACCTTTTGGTGACCTTTGCAATTATGTCTTTTTTTTTTCAATTAACTTCCAGAGGCAGCTACCTATGAATGAGATCTGTCGGTGGTTCTTCCAAGCTCATTGGAACTATAGACCCAGTCATTGACGTGGCACCAACAAAAACTCTCTTTAAATTGCCCAGTCGATCATTATAACATTCATTGATATTTTCTTCTACTTTTGTAATTTCATATACAGACTAACCCTTGGAGTATAATCTCCTTGTGAGCTGGACATACTATGTATAGATAGCATTCTCAAAAGAACACTTTCCTTCTTAGGCTTGTATATAAACTAAAACAGTGGCAACTTCGTGAACATGACCACCTTATGGGTTATTGTCACATCACATGTTCCATTCCATGCCAGGCAGACTGCAACTAAAAACATTCATCTTCTTTTTTTTTCTCCAGAAACAACATTAATATACAGATTCACTTCCGCAGCAAAAATCAATGCTCATACATTTAATGATTACTAACTCGAGAAAACACAAACAAACAACTCAAATCAAATCTCGCACTTCTTCCGGATTGGAAAATAAAATACCAGTGAGGCCGAGACTTGGGGATTTACACGGTGGCTGCTGATGGAGCCTTCCCCAATGTGTTCCACAATATATAATCCCCTGAAGTCACCTGCTAACGTACATATTATGTAGCGCCTTTAGAGTTTATCCAATCCGGTTCAAACATTTCCTGGGGACTAAAATTTATATAACTCATGCGATATACAATAAACAGGCAGCGTCTTACCTGAGCAGAAAACTCAACCGGTGACTTTGTGGTTGGGTAGATATTGACCTAGCAAAACAAAGGGAGGTGATAATAAGTCGATAATATGGGCTAACACTGTAAACTAATCATTCCAACTTGCAAAAGCTTACTGATTTTGTGTCAATTGACATTCGAGAAACAGATGCCCCGACAATCTTCAAGGAGACCTATAAACCAGAAGATAGACTTGAACAACAACCAAGTCCAAAAGATTTCAAAAGGAAGCAAAAGACATGCATACCTTGGCATAGTCATATGCTTGCCAGCAGAACGGTTCCTCCAACTCAACTGCTGGGAGATCCTTGTTCATTTTCTGCACCAAGAAGTCCTCCACGTTCACCACATTCTCTACACCCTCAGCACTCTCACCCTCGCTCTCTTCGTCATCCCCATCCCTTCTTCTCCTGTTCTGCAATGGGCTAAACTTGATTGTCCCAGGGAAAGTTGCCTCAAGGCTTTTTCCAGAAAGACTACGTCCGCTGCCCAGAATCCTCCACTCAACAGAGTGCTCTGTGGTTAAAACAGTCCCAGCTGACGGAGTCCCATCAAATGCCACTATCCGTCTCCGTGGAAAGGGCATAGTAATAGTGCAAAATTCCATTGACAGAGGAGCTTTGTAACCTTCCATGAGGCGCACCTTGAAGAGGAATGCACCCTCGTCTTCTGAAACCATTGATAGCTGATAGAACCCTTTCACTGGTGGTCCGAGTCCACAACCTGCCCGGTATCGCATGAGAACAAAGTTACCCAAGGGAGGCTGGAAAACAATGTTCTGCTTGTCAATCCCATGTGCTGGAACTTGGGCACATGGATGGAAAGATATAGCTTCGATATGGGCTGTACTCAGCCCTGCTAGAGGAAACGACACGTCAGGCAGCCCTTCTAGCTCTGCCCGACAGTTTATCTGTCCCGCAACAGATACATTATCAGGAATTTCATCACGGTCGTACATTGCAGCATTAACAGTCTCATGAATTGTGAACAATAGCCTTTGCTTTCCTTTAAACAAGTATGGCTTCCATGCTGGTTGCTTAAGTTCTTGGGGAGGAGGATCAGCAGAGGAAAAGCCATTTGCCTTCATAGCAAAAATATTAGACAAGCTGAGGTCTAACGGGGTACCTGTAGAAGTGATTGAAAGATTCCAGGTTTTATAGCACACCAATCAGGAAACAAATGTTCTAGCAGAGGACAGAATAAACCGTCTATGACAGAGGGATAATACTAACCAAACGGCATAGCACTAGCGATAAAATTTCTAAGTATATCTTTATCCAGTAACCTTGACCCTGCTTTGGGAGCATCTGATGCTGTAGCTCCAGTTGTTGCAGCTCCAGATGGGGAAGAAGATGCAACCGGTGCAGCTACGGGTTTTGCCCTTGATGAGATACCGATGCTTCCAGTTAGTGAATCAAACAACCCCCCAACTGATGGTGAGGCACTTACAACAACCTCAGGTTCCACTGTATCACCAGAAATGATGTCACCAAATGCATGAGCCACCATGAAAGCCCTACAGCATGAGTGAGAAGTGCAATCAAGGAGTGGGAAAAGACCACTAAAAGCATATATATATATACCCTCTACATTATCCAAGATACTGAAAGATGAAAACTTGCCGTTGTCTGTACTACTGATTCCTAAATCCTAACCCTGATCTTATACGCATATGAAACAAAAAAAAAAAAGACACAACTCAGTGGCAACCTTGAGAGAGGAGATAAAGTTATAAGTACCCAGTGATGGAGGAAATGTTAAGCAAGAGAGATGACAAACTTAAATCTTCACCAACAGCTGGTCCACAATCAGATCTCCTACATAACTTGACGTAATCCTTCATCTCCCTTGGCTCAACCAAAGGCAAAACGAGGATGGAGTAAAGGGATCTGGTGTGAAGGGCAATGGGCCAGAGAATGTTCCTCTCATTCTTGTTAGATTCATCATCATCATCATCATCTTCTTCGCTTAAGCAAAGGCTGATAATATGACGAGTGATGGGATCATCAACCCAAGAATCCGATCCTTTAGTCGATTGAGCAACACGAATGCCATATCCACGAGTAGAGCCTTCCCTAATCGGATTAGAAATTCAATTTTACATTTCGAGAAAATCTGCAAAAAGAAGGAATTGAGAGCTACCAAGAGAAAGTGTACCGTCTCTTTCTTGTAGTGAAAGCATCAGAGATTTGTTGATCAGTGGGAAGTCGAGGAAGATCTAAGTAAGTGTTTTCGTTTTCCGACTTGTAAGCGGAGCACCATTGCTTCTCGACGACCGGAAATCTCCTGAATTGCTTAAAATGAAGATTAATTTCGAATTGAAAGTAGAAATTGGGTGAAATAGGAATGAATGAGATTGGGTTGATGGAATACAAACCTGGAGAAAACAACAGCGTCCTGATTGTTGATGATCCAGAGAGCTCTGATACTGCAACCAGAAGGCATATTTGTGCCTGCTGTAGATGAAATCCCCAGGGATGGACTTGGCTAGACTAAGGGACGAAGGCACATGCTCCGTATTTTGATTTTCTGATGGAAGAAAGGTGGCGGTTCCGATTACAGAGCCTTTCTGGGTGGTTTCGGGAGGAGGACGACGAAGACTCCGACGGAGTGTTGTTGTAAATGATAATGGGTCGAATATTTGGGGCCTTAATTGAAAAGCCCAATGGGCTAAATTGGTAGATACCCTGAACAGTATCAAATAGTTTACACTAATCCAATGGCCCTGGTAGAGACCCTGAAAGATCCAACAGTCCTAAATAGTCTCCCAACGGTCAAATAATCCTACTGAACCTAATTGTCCAATTGCTTCTTCTATTGGAATGATCAATGGAACATTACAAGTGAAGGAGTTTTATGAACGAATAAGAAAAGTTACAGAAGATTTCGATCTACTCCCCCTGCTAACTATCGTTACACATTAGATCCATCCAAACTATTGGCCTAGTGCTATTTACATCCACATCATAAGTTGTAGAGTTCATTACATCCAGATAGTAAGTTGCAAACTTATTTCGCCCCATATCGTAAGTTAAAACTATATTTTCCCCTAGATTGTAAGTTCGAAATCTGTTTCACCATGATCTGGGTTTTTGTTAACCAAAACAACTAACATAAACCGGATTAAACGCACAAACCAAAATTAAACCCGTTAAACTACCCGATGACAAGTAAAACATTACCCAAACACCCTAACTAATCGAACCCTCATTCGAAAAATCCCCAAATCAAAACCTTCAAACCCTAAATCCCAAATTTAAGCCTTCGAACAAGAAATCCCCAAACCATCAACTCGACTATCAAATTTCTATATGTCGATAGTCGCAGTTAACGAACCCCTTACACGTAACGAAGATTCTGATGAGGATGAGTTCCGGGAGGTACGATTTTGAGATCCACGAAACCGTCAATGAGTTCGCCGATGAACCCTCCATCCGTCACGACGTATACCCATAATCTTCTGATGAAGAAGATGATGAAGAAATCCTTAAGAGAGAGTTCAGAGACGTACGGCGAGGCAATGAGAATCTGTTCATAGGGCAAGTGTTCTTCAGTCCAATCACGTTTAAAGAGGTTGTTCTTGATCATGCTCTGAGCATTGGTCGCAACATCCAACAATACAGGTACGACAAAAACAAGATTGCTTTTATGTGTGTTGGAGGTGAATGCAAATGGCGTGTGTGGTTTTCAATGAAGAAAAGATCGGATAAATGGAAAATTAGTGTGTTTGAAGATAAACATGGTTGTGTTTCTAACGGGGAATGTGAAATGATGAAGGTTCATGTAATTGTTAGATTGTTTGTTGATAAGATCCGGGATGAACCTGAGTATTTTCTGCCGACGAAGATAGAAGAATTGATTATGGAGAAGTGGAAGATAAGTGTGACTAGGCCGCAATGTCAATCTGCTAGGAATAAAGCTTTGAGGTGGATAGAAAAAGTTTACGATGAACAATTTGAACGGCTTAGAGATTATGAAGCTGAGATTTTAAAGTCCAATCCAAATTCTATAATGGCTATTGAGACACTGAGAAATTGAGGAAGGTTTGGATGTTTTCAATAGATTCTACTTGTGTATTGATAGTGTAAGAAAAATTTAGAAAGAGACATGTAGGCCACTTATAGGAATGGATGGTTGTTTTTTGAGAGGCAAGATGAAGGGTCAGTTTGTGACAATGCTATATATCCTATAGCTTGGGGTATTGTGCAAGTGGAAAACATACTTAATTGGTTATGGTTTGTGAAGAAGGTGAAGTCTGATTTGGATTTAAGAGATGGCACAGGATATGTTATGGGCTCGGATCGTCAAAAGGTATGAGTTTTTATTTCATGGTTTTTGTTCTCTATGTGTCTACATTGCTAACTAACAAATTTCTTGGTTTTTCAGAGATTGATCAAAGCTGTTTCTTTAGAGCTACCAAACATTGAACATAGGATGTGTGTGAGACACATCTATGGGAATCTGAGCGCTAATCATGGGAAGAAAGCACAGATGAAGCCTTTGGTTTGGAACCTTGCATGGAGCTACAATGAGGGACAATACAGGGAAAATTTGAAAAATCTGATGGAGTATGATAAGGTTGTATACGAGGATGTTATGAAGTCTAATCCACGCAGTTGGTGTAGGGCTTTCTATAAGTTAGGCAGCTACTGTGAAGATGTGGAAAACAATTTCACAGAATCATTCAATTCAACATTAATCAAGGCTAGAGAGAAGCCTTTGGTACATATGCTTGACATCATTGCTAAACTTACTATGGTACGTATTTTCAAAAGATCTGTTAAAGCACATGATCACCAAGCTTTGTGTACTCCATACGCTAAAAAGTTTCTAGATGCAGAGCATAAGCTAGCTTCACAATGCAAGGTGTATAGAAGCACACATAATCAGTATCAAGTACTTTTAGGACCTGGTCCTTATAGGGTGAATATGGAAAATTAGAGTTGTAGTTGCCAGAAGTGGGACATCACAGGAATTCCTTGTGAGCATGCTTATGGAGTTATCATTCATAAGAATTTAGAGGCTGAAGATTTCGTTTGTCACTGGTTCCGAACTGCTCTATGGAGAAGGACATATACAGAGGAAATAACTCATATACAAGGAGTTAAGTTCTGGCCAACCAGATCAGGTCCTCCTGTGCATCAACCACCTGAGCCTCCACAACTAGGTCGCAAAAAGAAAGGTAAGAAGCAGAAAAGAAAGAGAGGAAAGAATGAGTCACCAACAAAGAAGGGTAAGAAGCGCATAATGTATTTGTGGTATATGTGGTGCAGCTAACCACAACTCTCGCTTTTATAAGAACGATTCGGCAAGGATTGGCTCTCAAGCTAAACCTTCTCAGGGAGTGGTAACTCAGATAGAAAGTTAGACTTATGTTACTATTATGACTAATTGTAATCGGCTTATGTTTAGATTTATGCTCTTTAGACTTATGTTTTATGGCTGTTTAGAATGGTTATTTAGACTTATGTTTTTAGACTAATCGGCTTATGTTTTATGGCTGTTTGTAGCCTTATGTTTTATGGCTACTTTATGGCTATTATGACTAATTATAATCGGTTTGTTAATGGTTTTCTGGTTATAATTGCTCCCTTCTGTTTGTGTCTACTTTTTGCAGGTTTTACACCCTATTTAACATTCAAATTAACAATCAATCTCATATTCAGACTCAAATTAACACTCAAATTAAGAATCACATTCATACTCAAATTCCTACTCTAAAATTACAACAGTTTCATGATACCAATCATGAAAATACAACCTATAACCGGAACAAACATCGCAATCTTCAAAAATTTTTTAGCTTCAGACAACACATCCTCCATCTTCTCAAACACAATCTTCTGAACCTCTTCCCTGAGCTCTTCCATGTCCTTCTCAAGTTTCCCAATCAAACCAGTCAATGTCTCCACCTCATCGACCAATGCCTCATCAAACCACTTGAATGTGTGGTTATCATCGGACAACTAAAATGACAAAATAACAATGAGCTAAAAAAACAAGTTAATTACAATTGAATCATTAACGAATTATCTTATGTGATGCAGCAAATGCACAACGATAGTACCGACGGCAAGGATTGGCTTCCGATTTTGACATATTCGCCACAATTGAGGCTCCACACCAACAACGCTTCGGAACACCAGCCACGCTTCGTCTCCGAAAAATGGAAGATCCACTCGACGTTCCTGAAACATTCGTCATTCTCAGCTCACTTGTCGTTCCTGGAAAAGAAACCCGAGATTGAAGATTTTGAAGCTAAATCTTTATAATTTTGACCTACAACACTACGAATTGAAGATATACCAGCAACAATTTTGAGGATTCGAACAAGAATTTCAGAATCCTAAATCGCAAACCAAACAATATAAAATTAGGGTTCTACAGAGAATTGAGATTTATAAAATTGAGGGTTTAAATATCGGGTCGGGTTTTTCCTTTTTTCGGGTATAATAATCGGTTTACACTTGGATATAAATGGTTTGCCATTGTTTGCTCTCGGTTTAATCTCCTCTACCAAACAAACTAAACCCTGGGTAGAAATAAGTTTGCAACTTACGATCTGGGTGTAATGAACTCTACAACTTATGATGTGGGTGTAAATAGCACTAGCCAATAGTTTGGGTGGATCTAATGCGTAACGATAGTTAGCAGGGGAAAATAGAACGAAAACCCAATAGAAATAGATGAAGAAACCAAAAAGGGGGAAATGAATGAAAGTGAAAGTCATTTTTGTGCTACCTCGTTACAAAACTTATTCAGAAAATCCGGTGAGACAAAACCGAGTGAAGAAAAAAGAGTACAGCGAGGACTATCATGATTATCTTCTTTCGATAGAAATTTCTTCATCTATCTTCTGTTGTTATTTTCTTTCGATTTGAATTTATTTTTAGATTTTGGTATCTTATGGAAAAAAGATTATTAACTCGACCATGATTATTTCTCTCTTTCACTCACACGATATCGAAAACTATTGTCAAGTAAACCAGTAAAATAACTGATCAGAAAACTTGATGAAATATCAAAGAAGTGTGTTTCATTATTATCATATTTTTGTAATAAAGAAACATAGCCATAAACCTAGCCTCTGATGAATAATAACATAAGCGGAAGCGCATACCTGATGAATCTATGGTGGAAGAATGATTTTGGTAATGGATCTTCCAAAGCAAACCCTGAATAGGTTTAGGTCTCTGTTGATGGGATGCAGAAAATTTTCTGTATTTCTGGTTAGGGTTGCTTTGGGGACCATAACCCATTTATATAGTAAAACAATTTCTATTTCGGTCCGTCATCAAATTGGAAATTACCAAATGTATCCACAAATAAGTTTAATTTCATAACAGTTATGCCCCTTAACCTTTTACTTTATTATATAATTGACCACTTTAATTTGGTTACTTATATGATGATTCTAATACATTTAATTAATACATATGTGATCCAAATAATTATTACAGTTCCTTCAAACAAGAGCTCACATATGCTAAATAACAAAGAAACATGAGAGGTTTTTTTTAATCAAATGAGGTTTCTCCTTTTGATCGGAAATGGAAGAAGAAGGTGGAAGATCAATTTTCTGGTTGAGGGTTGCCTTTCCACATACTTAGCCTGTAGTTATGGTAGATGAACCATCATGGGGTTAGGCAAAACACTTAATTTGGTGTTTATAGTAAAAATAAAGTGATAGATGCGCTTTGAATGAGAGACAAACAGATATAAGAATCTTATGAGTTAACTAAATTATTCAGTTTTAGGTCTAATGTGATAGTTTCTTTTAATGATTGCCTATTCGTTATTTCGTAAGGGTTTTGCGAGTCGGAGACGTATCGAAGCCTTCCATTCGTATCTCCGACAGGTGGAGAAAACTCTGATCCGATTCCGCTTGATCTTATACCGGAGATACTCATGAAAGAATCACCAGTTAAAACCCTAACGAGGTTCCTTTCTCGTGTCGAAACAATATGCATCCGAGACTTGATGAAATCGTACTTGTCCAAGTCTTCGAATCGTCCGCAAAGTCTCATCTTCTCACATTCCAGAAAATGCCTTACGGGAGTCATATCTTCTTCTCATCGATTCAGCCACAAACTCAAGGTGACTCATCATCATTAACTTCTGTAGCAAGTTACCATATGAAATTATAATCCTAAGCCGTACACAACTGTTGCTCCATCTGTTCATGGTTTAATTTGTTATGGACCTCCTTATAAACTCATGGTATATAACCCTAGCACTAGACGATCCATTAGTACTCTGTCTCCGCCCAAGATTGATTCTCGGAAGAGAGATATGTACCACTACTTGGGTTATGATCCCATTGATGGTGCTTACAAAGTGTTGTGTAAGAAATAAATGTTTGTTTGAATCGTGGTTTAGCTGAGAAGCTTTGGTTTTTGACATTGGGAAATGGGAATTCGTGGAGGATGATTGACGATTTACCTCTTCACTCTCCTGAGTCTCTTCATTTTTGAATTGATGGCTTCTTGTCTATGCTTATTGCAATCAAAGCTAGCTGACGCCACAATTAGGCCTTGTCGCGTATCGAAAAAGAGGAAACTAAACCCATTTTCCAATTCTACGCCAAGAAGATTCTTCGGATTTCCAATTTAATCTTATATATACCTGCTGGTTAGTGTCATTTTGATTTGATTCAGTCTAAACGATATCAAACAAGAAAATTGGAAGAAATAAAACTCTTTATTTTTATTTTACTTCCATAAAGCTGCCTGTCAAAGGCATTTTCTGCAATCAAGTCGATTGAATCTTGAGTTCTTCAAAGTCCAAACAAAATACTAACTTTTGCTTTAAAAAAACAGAGACGCAAAGCTTTGACAGGGGAAGCCACAGTCCTATCACAGAAGTTTTGTATCGAAAGACTGTTTGTGTTGAATCAGGAAGCAGCACTTCAAGCTCCTATCCTGCATCTGCATACATCCCAAAATATGATCAGAAACAGAAACATATCAGATCAGGTTTTCAAATGTTCGGGCACACACAAACTTTGTACCTCTAACTCGGAAATCATTCTCAAAAGATCATTACATTGCTCCAGTATCAGCTTCTCTTGTGTGGCCACTTCCGCAAGTTGGGAGGCAAGTGGAACAATACCCTCCATCTGCTAATGGAAGATGTTAGGTTATTACACCGCTTAGATACACGATTATCATGTCACATTTGTCCGCAGAGCCGGAAAAACTTACCGTGGGAGCATAACTATTTAAAGTTGAAATGATCGCATCAGTGACTGCTTCTGCGTTCTCAAATAAAGTCTCAGCTGATTCGATGTTCACCTGAAAACCTCAGGAGTTGTCGGAAAATAAAAGAGACAAGAAAAAAACTTGTTTTGAGTTCAGCAGAGGAGCATGATTTGATTTACCTTTGCACCTTCTTTGAGGGGAAGCCTGGAAAGAACAGAATGCAGGGATTCTCTGGTAATAGACAGAGCTGAAAGGTGTTGTCTTTCCATGTCCTCCCAAGCTTCAAGATGCTTAACCTGTCTTTCCATATTTCGTATTAATCCGGTTTATACTTGCTTATCCCCCCATGGCTTGGATTTAAGTAAATGGGTTTGGATCTGATACGTACTTGAGAAAGAAGCACATAATTCAGCTTCATCTCCAGGTTTTTCTTCTGCAATTTGATTCTCTCTTGCAGAACCAAATGTTTTAACTTGGTCAGAGTATCCCACGCACAGAGTAGTTGGTTCTGCAAGGAAGAAAGCCAAGATCTCACGATTATGTGAAACTCAATAAAGTGACAAACATGAGAAGAGGTGATGACTGTAGCTGCAAGGAGTAGAAAATCATTACCTTTTCTTGGGAGGCTACGCTATTGTTTGCAGCACAGACTTTAGCATTGACAAACCTCCATTGAACCAACCGGTTATTCATAAGCTTCAGCTGATGAACAGATTCTGCGTCATATGTCTTTGGTTTTAGTGGTGAAGTAAAGGGCGACGACTTGTTCTTGCTCCTGAAGAAATCGAAACCTAGGTTGATTAGTTTACCCACGCCTTTGCCTCTTGGAGGCTTCAGTTTTTCAAGAGGCAACAGTTTTGAACTTGAAACTGTCACTGCCTGAGCGTCCAATGACCTTCCTGGTGAAAGCGCCCACTGAGACATCGAACTTCCATACCTGGCCACTGAATTATTCCTCTTCATCCTATTCTCAATGCCCCTAAAGCTATTAGCTCTCTGTGAATCATCTTGTGACCTTAGTTTGGTCTCATTGTTGTTGCCTTTGCTTGGTCTAGCTGTTAAATCATGCAGATATTTAGAAGAGACCTTGATACCAGGTTTATGGTTCCGGGACGAACAACTTGTACTAACACTTGAAGAAAAGGATACATCGCTCAACTCTGAATCTGATTCATCGTTGAAGGACTCATATAGTAGAGAGCATGAGTTTCTACTTGATGATGCTCTGTACAATGCACATCCATCAACGGAAAACCTGCCAGGAAGTATGAAGCTATCCTTATCATCGATCCACGGCGAAGGCCTACGATTTTCTTTTGTGTCAACTTCTATGCTACTTTGGTTTGGTAACCCGAAACAAACCTGTGTGCCATTTAACATCCTATCATGCTTTTTCAGGCCGAGATGAACTTTCAGACCGTTGTTGTTCTGATCATCTCTCTTGGTAGATGAATTAGAAGTGGAGTTTCTGCCGTTAGGAGAAGAAGACGCAGACGGAGAGGAGAGAAAACGTGAACTAACCTCGCGGGACATTCCTCTTCTTGTTTTGAGTTGTTGTTCATGCTCACATCCCTTCATTGTTACTCAGGTTCCTGAGAGAGAGAGAAGGAAGCTTGTCAATCTTATAAGAAGATACAGAGAATCTTTTTTAACTTTCAAAAAAGGAAACAGACTTTTGAAAGTGGCAGCTCAGTAGATGAGTTGGTTCCCCCTATATCGCCAACATTATAGGGTTTATTGTTATTCAGTTGAAGTTTGAAACAAATATATCATTTTGTCTTCATAATTCCGCTGAGAAAAATATGAATATCAGAGAATAGATGATGCTTCATTGAATTTGAATATCACATTCACAACATACAGTAAGTGATGGTGCTAGAGCATACAAAACTCTTGCAAGTGTCTCTGTAACCAAATGTGGAAGATATAGCTGTCTAGAAGTGGAAGTAAAACTATGGACACTAAGATATCAATGAAAATTGCATTGCTGCATAAAAGGGTGACTGTAATCAATGTATCTCTCCCACAAAGGTTTGTACTTCTCTATTCCGATCTTCAACCACGGCTTTAAGTTCCCATTGAAGTGAAGAACAGCTCCTTTCTCTATCACACGAGCATCCACATTGGTGTATCCTAATCCGAGGATATGCCACGACGCCTCCAGTGCCTCTGTTAACCCGTAAAATGTCAGAAGCCCTGGAGGTAGTGTGCCAAGTTTCCATAAGGTCCGGTCCACGTTCTTTTCTTGCCAGTAGTGATATATGCCGGTAACATTTCTCTTCCTCCATTCAACTAAATCAAAGACGTTCATCCCAAACGCCCACCCACACGCATCTGGATCAAAATGGGAGCGAATGAGAGGATGGGAATAGTTCAAGTACTTGTGGTAGCGGTGGAAGGTCTCCATGCACGTCTCAACAGCCCCGTTCACATTTTTGTTTAAATCGATTGAAAAGAGAGAGGAAAGATCCTTTTGAACAACAACGTCATCATCAAGAAAGACCACCTTCTTCAGCGCAGGAAACACTTCAGGGATATAGAACCTGAGATGGTTGAGCATCGAAAGATACTTGGGATTTCTGAATTTGATTGGAGTGCGCCCATTATCGTTGTGTCCAGAGAAATAGTAGCTTTGGGTATCAGAGTCTTGCAGCTGCTTGAGGACCGGAACATAGGAAGCATTCAGCCATGAGAAATCCTCGAATTTCTGAACCTCCACAGTGACTCCTCTGAGGTTGTCCATATTCATGGCGAACCATGCCTTCATTGCAGCATAGTTGATCTCATTAGTCACAAGATGAAACACGACTTTCTCAGGGGACTTGGAATTGAGAGCAGTAGAATTGACGACAACAGAAGTAGCAATGATATTATCAGAAAACACACAGAAATGATAAAGATTGTTATCAGTGAGTTTAGAATCAACGCGGCTCCTTTCCTTAAGGTTTCTCTGTAAGTCTAGGTTCTGAAACCATTCAGTTGTGAGACGAACACCAAGACAGTAAAGACTCTTGGGAACTTCCTCAGCAGCAATCTGTCCATACTTGGAACTCTTTTCGGTAACGGAACTCATCTGTTCTTCAAGAGCTTGAATGGAGGCCTTGAGCCTCATAATCATAGTAGCACTATCATAGTGAAGCTGCTGAGCTTGGTATAACAAAACAGCCATGTCACGAATAGTAGGGTCGGACTCTAACACAGTCAAGGGAGTTCTCCTAGTAGCAGCAGTCGACAAAAGCAACTGAGAGTTACGGATCTGAGCACTTAAGTCCCAAGCAAACTGAAGATTCTTACTTTCTTTAGCAATCACAACAAAAGCTTTAGCAAGAGCAATCTGATCATTCACTTGACGAGCAACGGAAGTAGGACTCAACATTTCCTCAGTCATGTTCATACCCTCTAAAAATTTGTCATTACAATAACGTCCCTGAAAAAAAAAAAGATTAAAAAAAAGGGGAGAAATTAAAATCCACAAAAAAAAAAAAAAAAAAAAAAAGAAGAGATCTTTAAGAAAGAAGAATACCTTGGGAATGGAGGGTCTGGGTTCAATCTGACCAGTTTTGGAGAGAATGAGAATGAAGAGCATGATGAGGAATGTCCCAGCAGAGAGAAGCCACCAGACAACATTCGAGATCTTCCTACGCCCCCCAGCTCTCCGGAAACTATCTCCTCGCCTCCTCATAGTTAGTACTCTGAAGCGCAGAGCTATGTAAAACCCAGATCTTGAAGGTGGGGAGTATTCGGATCTGGGAATTTAGTCGGGGAGAAGCCAAAAAATTAAAATAGCTCAACCGACCATCGCTGCAAAAAAACCAACCTCGAATCCACCTTCTTTCAGAATTAAGTAACTTTTATTTATTTTATTTTACTTTTATTTTAAGAGAAACAACATAAAAAGACATATCTACCCTCCTTTTGCTTTTCATATAACAGATTATTCTTTCTAAGTTAGTTTGGAATTATATCACCAATTGTTTTCTTCTTCTTCAAGCTGATGACAAAAAAAATTGGGATATTATAAGTTTATTATTATCAATACACGCCCTTGGTTGTTTCTCTTCTCAATTACGCAGGCGAATTTTACATAGAGTTCTAACCAAGATTTTGGTGAATTTTTTCGCCTTTTGAGTTGTGACAAAATGCTCACTTTTGCTTTTCTTTGGAGAACATTTATATAAACGGAAAATATCTTTTTCTTAATAGCAAATTTGAGATGTCACCCATGACTAATATCATCGTCTGCTCATATGCAATACTGACGTGGAGACCAGTGGCTTGTTTCATCAAAGCGCTTTTATGAGACAAGCCTATCAGAGAGTCAACCAGAGTCACTTGAACATTTTCCCCCAAGTCGATATATAGATAAAGCAGCCCGCGGTATGTTGTAACTCTAAGATGACTATTTCTCTATGTCTGGTCTTTCTTCTTGCTTGGTCTGCGTGATTTCTCACATTTGATAAAGAAGCTAAATGATGCCATCTCAGCTACTTATAGAGCATGGATGCCTTTGCTGGCATCCGTGTTGCTGCTGGATATAGGCAGTTGACAAAGCTGGAGAACATAACATGACATGTAACACATCACCTAATGGTCCATATTCTAATTAGTGCTACCCAAACAATCTCTCTTTCTTCTTTCACAAGGGGTCAAGCCGCCAACTGGGAATTTGTCTTAATTAAGGTATTTACATTTCCAATGGTATGAATCATAGAAACCTATATGTACATAATGTATTTCCCCCAATCTCGACTATTTTAGAGAGAAATTTTTAATATTTGGACATATTGATTCCACCTGATTCCCCTAGTGATTTATTCAATTGGGTATATATATATATATATTTTTTAAATCTCCAGGGAACGCGGAACATAATGTCGTTTAAAGTGTCGAGTTTTGAGAGAAGTCAAACCCTAAAAAAATCTGCTCTTTTATTTTATTTTATTTTTAATACTCCCTCTGTTTCAATATATTGGGGGTTTTAGAAAAAATCACGCATATTAAGAAAATTAATTACAATCATTAAAAACATACTCCCATCAGTATTAATAGTGCCTATATAGACGTGTGCCCATATGTATATTAATAGTTTTTGACTATATAATGAATAAATAATTACTAAATATGTATTGAAAATTGAGAAACCCCTATATTTTGAAACAAAAAAAACCCCTATTATAATAAGAATATTATTAATTGACATATTCCTAAATTTACTTGGGCGTTACTCCATTTTTCCTAAATACCTCACTGTCTTTTCTTTTCTTTTTCCTTTATTTTTATTTTTTGGTGTGTCGCCGGCCTCTCTCTCTCACGTACCCTAAAGTAGCTTGATAGTTTCCATTTTGCATATTCACATTTGCAGCCTCTCTTCCAAATTCTGATAAAGCTCTCAGCTTTGTTTTGGATCTGAGCCTGAGAAACTTGCCATGAGTTTCCACAGCTTTTACGAGAGAGCTTTTAGTTTATTCAAGGCTTACCCTTCTGCTTCCAAGCTTCTTGTTCTCAGCACCTTCAGGTCTCTCCTTATTTTGCTTTAGATCTGGTTCACCATTGTACACATATCTTCTTCTTCTTTCAGCTGAATCTATATAACTTTTTGTTTCCAATTCTCTCTCTCTATATATATATATATATATATGTTTTGACTGTTTTCTTAAATTTCTCCCATTTTTCCATGAAATATTATTGGTCTTGTGATATTTTTGACCTCTCCTACGCACGTATCCGAATATTTCGTTGAAAGTTTCGTCTTTTTTTTTTGCCTCTTCCCTTGTGATGCATGACAATGCATACCAGCTCCATACACACAAAGCGTCACACTTTTTTCTTCGATTCAGATTCAATGTTTTTGGTAACGTGGTTCATTAGATCCGGTTTCAAAGAAGTCTTAGAATCTCTAATCATTATTTTGGTTTATGTCTTTATCCTCGCTCTTATCTTTGAGGTTTATGTATTGTTGTGTAGCGGTGGTGGTGTACTGGTGTATTCTGACGCGAGTCCATTGAGACGTATATTACACGCAGACGCTACTCATGTCTCAGATGGCCAACAAATAAGGAAGAAGAAGGTGGTCGTTCTTGGCAGTGGATGGAGCGGCTACAGCTTCTTGAATTACTTGAACAACCCTAACTATGATGTTCAAGTTGTCTCTCCTCGTAACTTTTTCCTCTTCACTCCTCTCTTGCCAAGTGTTACCAATGGTACCGTCGAAGCCCGTAGCATTGTTGAACCCATTCGTGGCCTTATGCGCAAGGTCCCCTTCTATCTCACTCTTGCAAATTCTCTTATTATTCAAGTTTTGAGTTTTTTAAATCTGATTCTGTTCCTAAACATCTCAGAAAGGATTTGAGTACAAAGAAGCAGAGTGTGTCAAGATTGATGCATCAAACAAGAAAATCCACTGCCGGTCCAAGGATGGGTCAAGTCTTAAGGGCACAACGGAGTTTGACATGGATTATGATATTCTAGTCATAGCTGTTGGAGCTAAGCCTAACACATTCAACACCCCTGGAGTTGAAGAACATGCCTACTTCCTTAAAGAAGCGGAGGATGCTCTAAACATCCGTCATTCAGTCATTGACTGTTTCGAGAGAGCCTCTCTTCCCAATCTAACTGAAGAAGAGAGGAAAAAGATTCTGCATTTCGTTGTGGTTGGTGGAGGACCAACTGGGGTCGAGTTCTCAGCAGAGCTTCATGACTTCTTAGTCGAGGATGTGGCTAAGATATACCCAAAGGTCCAAGAGTTCACAAGAATCACTCTCCTTGAAGCAGGAGACCACATTCTCAACATGTAAGTTCCATTCAAGTTTCTAACTCTGGCTTAATCTGCTGCTTTTAATGTTGGCTCCATTCTCCTTCAGGTTTGACAAGAGGATCACTGCTTTTGCTGAGGAAAAGTTCCAAAGAGACGGTATTGATTTGAAGACAGGGTCAATGGTTGTGGAAGTGACTGCTGATGAGATATCCACAAAGGAAAGAGAAACTGGCAAAATTGTCTCTGAACCTTATGG
This sequence comes from Boechera divaricarpa, assembly GCA_026770425.1. Lineage (NCBI taxonomy): Eukaryota > Viridiplantae > Streptophyta > Magnoliopsida > Brassicales > Brassicaceae > Boechera > Boechera divaricarpa. The sequence goes on from CM049188.1 coordinate 16,641,219, forward strand.
TATGGTTGTATGGTCAACAGGAATTGGTTCGCGTCCTGTCATCAGGGACTTTATGCAGCAGATTGGTCAGGTTAGATTTGATCACATCAAGAAATCATTTGATTAGTTAAATGATTTGCTTGTGTCCACCTAACTAGATTGAGTATGGTTACAGGGGCAGAGACGTGTGTTGGCAACTGATGAATGGCTTAGAGTGGAGGGATGCGGCAGTGTCTATGCCTTAGGTGACACTGCAACGATCAACCAACGCAGAGTCATGGTACCATCTCAACACCCATATATATAGACCTTTCCTTGTGTCATATCTCACAGATGATGACTGCATATCTCACAGATAATGACTGACGTTTTAAATCTATTGTTGTCTTGATGTTGTTGAACAAACAGGAAGATATAGCTGCGATTTTCAATAAAGCAGACAAGGAAAATACAGGCACTTTGAACAAGAAAGATTTCAATGGTGTGGTGAAAGACATTTGCCAGAGGTACCCTCAGGTGGAGCTCTACTTGAAGAAGAATAAACTGAAGAACGTTGCACACTTGCTCAAGAGTGAAAATGGTGAGGACACAGACGTAAATATCGAAAAGTTTAAGCAAGCCCTCTCTGAAGTCGATTCACAGATGAAGAACCTTCCAGCAACTGCACAGGTGAGCAATATAATTCCATATCGAAAGCAAGATGGAACCAATCCACACAGATGTTGATGTTTGTTAATTCTTGAATTAATGATAACAGGTTGCATCACAACAAGGGAAGTACCTTGCAAAGTGCTTCAACCGAATGGAGAAATGTGAGAAGAACCCAGAGGGACCGTTGAGGTTCAGAGGAGAGGGTCGACACCGGTTCCAACCATTCAGGTACAGACATTTTGGATCGTTTGCTCCACTGGGAGGGGAACAGACAGCAGCTGAACTGCCAGGGGATTGGGTCTCTATAGGCCACAGCACCCAGTGGCTCTGGTACTCTGTTTACGCCAGCAAACTGGTGAGCTGGCGCACGAGGATGCTCGTTATCTCTGACTGGGCTCGACGCTTTGTCTTTGGCCGTGACTCCAGCAGCATCTAAACAATTTTTCTCCCCCATTTTTGTTCTCCTTTTCTACGGCGTCCTTAACATGCCTGCTAGTTTGTTTGTTTCTTTTTGGAGCGGATGATTACACATCTAATTCTCTATCTTTGGCAAAAAACTGAAATCACAAGAAATTTTGATCGATACCCACTCAATTCTATATGTATGTGAACATGAACATTTGGTTCCAAACAAGAAGCAACACAAGCATACACATGACAAGAGTTTCCCCCATTGATTCCCTTGTCCTTGTTCGGATTAAGTACTCATCAACATGGCAATTCTGCAACTCTTTTGGCTGTTGTAATCTTGGAAACTCCTTATGTAATGGAGTCTCATCGTTCACACTACTATATACATAACCACTTCCTTCTTCTTATTCCTCTACCTCTTTGATCTCGGCTGCGATTGGTTAGTCTTCAAGATCTTCGATAGTTGTTTCTCCATGGTCACTTTGCTCGTCAGAAGCAAGAATTCAAGCGCCAAAATGTCGTCCAATTGGCCAGGGGCAAAAATGCCTAAACCTGTAAGCCTATGAAATAGTTCCTAAACACACAAATACAATTTTCAGCCCACAAAATGCCCAAATTTCATAAATTCATAATAATCCCGTTCATAGTTTGATTCTCTGTTTTGAATGTCTTTTCTCATACCTAATGATATGTTGATGTTAATTAAAGACTCAGACATGGTAGTAGAATTCAAAAAAGACAACTAACGATCTTTTTTTCTTGGTATAGAATTGAGAAAACAGAGGATCAAAAATGACAAGAGGCAAAAAAAAGTGCACCGCACTAAAGCCTCTGACGGAGGAGGAGGTTTCATGTGAGTCCTAACCAAATGTACAATACGGCGTCGTTTAGATGCAGAAACAACATTTCTTAAAGTTTCTCTCGGGTGTCACTTGATTCTCTACCTTCATCAATCTCTCCTGGAAACGTTTGGGATCCTCTCAGAAAACCCTAAATCAGAAGTTGAGATCGATGGCCTCCTTCGCTCGCCGAGCCCTGAGCTTAGCTCAGATCCCATCTGCTCGTATTCCCGCTGGAGCCGCTTCTATTGGTCAGCGTCGTTGTTTCGCCGGCGCCGCTGGTAACTCCCTCTCCCTCTTCCTTCTCTTTTCGACTTTTGCTTTGAATCTACGATTGTTTCGGTTTCAATTTTGAGATCGCATAGCTTATTTCGCACATTGTTTGTCTAATTCGTGTTTTCACGAATTCTCGATGAACAAATGTTACAACTTTGCGAAGATTTTGTAATCTCTTATTTATTGTCCTTGGAGTAAGCCAGGTTCTAAGTTGAATCACTTCATTATCTTATATAAGAATGTGGTTTGAGCAATTTGTCGATTTGTGTGCTTTGCAGATCACCATGGATCTACCAAGGTTGACTTCTGGAAACAGCCCACGAACCCAGGAAACTGGAAAGAGGAGCATGTATGTATCACCATGTTTACTTTGTATGTTTGTAGAATTTGTGACACAGTTTTGTTAATGAAGCTGTGATTTTCGGTGTTTAACACCAAAGTTGAATTGATTCCTTCTTCCCTGACCAATGTGCAGTTTGTGCTTATTTCTCTGTCTGGCTGGGGCTTGCTTTTCTACAGTGGATACAAGCTTGCCACCGGGGAGAAAAAAGAGGTACTTGCTCTTTCTCAAGCTCTTCTTCCATTGCAAAGCGGCTTCGTGTTCCTTCCCTTATACATGTTTTTTCTTTTTAATCTTTGCAGAAGCCTGTGGAGAGTACACAATGAGTTTCATTGTCAACAGGAAGACCTTTTATGGAGAGACCTCTCATTCTCATGCACTTTGTTTTCCCTTTCAGCATATTGTGACTGGTCTTGTGTTTCATTTGAAAATAATGTGCATCACTTTTGAGATCAGATGATGTCTGCAATGGATGATTCTTGACAGTTTTTGTGTTTCATAATATCCTATGTTTGAAACAGACAGGATTTAAGCGCAATCATTGTTTCACATATATGCTTTGGATTCTTTCCGTTCTCTTTGTCTGGTTTGGATACCAATTTTTGTTGGAGGTATTTCTGCACATGTGTCTTCCACCTTCCAAGTACATGTTGACTGATCCAAATGTTTGTAGGTGCTCTTGTCTACAGCTTTTCCCAGCACTGCTAATGTGTTTATTCTTGACATAGTTTCTTCAGCATACTATTACTGTCACTGCTTGCTTCTTGTTATCGATCACTGGCCTTAAGTGTATTTGGCGAGGTCAAAAAGTTGAAATTAGATTAAATGCATGTTCTCGTAGTGGTGCTAAATTAGCTTTCCAAGCCCAAGTTGTTTTTTTTTTCAGTTGTTTGTGCTTCCTACTTGGTCTCTCCAGTCACATAACAGGTGCAACAAGCTAATGATTCAAGAAAATGTAGAGCATCCACCATACAATACAAGATTGTGCAGAAGAATTAAGTAAGTTAGAGAAATGAAGTCAAATGAGTTGGGTGTTGGTGGTGAAGTCGAGGCAAGTCTGGCAATTACAATCAGAGAAACGGCAGAGCTTGCAGCCAAAGCAGACACAAGAAGTGCAGCCTTTGCAGGACGGAGAGCGAGTGCATCCTCTGTATAATTTCCTGCTTCCTCTTTCTTCTTCCTCCTCGCATGTTATCTTGTCGTATGGATAATCGCAACACTTCCAGTTGGGCTCAGCCATTGCATCATGGTGCACCCGGCATTCCCCTCTGCTCCTCAACCTGAACCTCCTTTCCTTCCCGCATCTGCTGCACCCAACAAACTCATCCCGATGAATGATTTTTGATCCGTTGGATTTCTTTAATGCCTGGTTGTAGTATCTGAGCAACACTGTCTTTGAAAGCGGAACCTTGTCTCCCCCGATGAACACCCACACATTGTTCCTCCAGTTTCTAGAGGTTTCTCTCTCGGAATGCTTTTCGAAGGCAGCAGGCGTTAACTTGTCTACCATCATAGAATCAAAGCTGTCAAGATCACTTTGAAAGAAAGCTGAACATGTGATTTAAAATGGAGATACACGACAATGTAAGATTATCCCAGATTTTAATAGACTGCATGAAGCATATTGCATCTAGCAAATAAAAGCAGCCTTGGTTCACTGAGGCAGAGAGAGTTGCATTGCATTTCTGACACTATCATAATATCCATAAACGCGATGCAAAAGAAAGTTGTAGAGGTAATCTCACGCATTCACATGAAACATGCATATATATACGAAAACCCATTTAGCTAAAAGCATAAAAAAAAAAGATCAATGTGAGTGAGAAGAAAGACCTTCGTGGCAAGCGGGAGTGCATTGGCAGGTGATTTGAAGTTCTCCATCTGAGAAAACCCTAAGCCTCGCAATAGCGTCTCCGTAACGGTGGCTCGTGCAGCCACACATCACCTCCACGTAATCGTCTCCCACATGGACTTCACTTATTTCTTGCAGCTCCTCTTTGCTGAACAACTCCTTCGACCCACATTCTCTCTCCATCACCGATCGGGACAAGTAAAGAACGAAGAAATGCTTCCTCCTAATTAATTAGTATTGCATATCACGACGCACATTTATATAGGATTAGAGCCCTAAATACCAAGGGACAAGAAGGTAATTTGACATGAGTAAAAGAGAAAAAGCCCTAAAGGAGCTCTAGCATCAGTAGCAAGGATCTGATAATTATATCAAAATCTCAAAAGGTTAAAAGCTTTTGGAGTAAAACAAAAAGAGAGAGAGACTTTGATGTCTTTCTAGGTTTGAGGGGATTTGAAAGACAGAGAAAGAAACTCTCTAAACAGACAGAGAGATGATGGATGCGAATTAGGTGGGTGGCCAAAGAAAAACACAAGTCGTGGGGCATGGGAATTGTGAATCTTTTTTTATATAATTTTTTTTTTTTTTTAATAACATATCTACGTAACGTAACGTAACGTAACGTACATACATAGATGCGTACTTGTAATTGTTGTGATTGTCCATATATGGTTGGTTGATTTATAGAAGAGAAGAGATTAAGTAAGCTGTTTTCTAAACCCACAGATAATTATTCTTCACCCATAGAAATTTCTTTCTTTCTTTCTTTCTTTGTGACTTTAGAGCTCTCTGTATAACTAAGGTTTTCTACAGGTTTCATGGGTTTACCATTTATGTACACAAATAATGATTTTTCTTTGAGTTAGGTACAACAGTCACATCTGTGTCCTTATTCACCACTGCGTCCCGACCCCTATGTGCCCATGCATATGTACATTTATACACATATATACCAGTACACACCTAAACTTTAATTGTCCCTGTCAATGTGTGTAGGCATGTCATAAGTTACATATATAACGTATTCAACATTACCTCTTCCATCTTATTGCTAACCGCAAAAAAATAACCAAGAAGAACTCAAGTCAATAATGAGCCGCACCAAACTCCACCTCATCCACGTTGTTTTTAGAGACTTTTGACCCTCAAATTTTACCTACGACCAAATTAATATTAAAGCAGTTGTCTTTTCATTTCAACAAATCATATAGGCCACAAACTTCATATATATAAATTTGAAGGTCAGAGATGTTAATTCCTACATGGTCACAATGCTACCAATAACATTAATTATACATTAGTTGATGACTTGCATCAATTGCCATTTAGATATGCAAAATAAGGCAAAAATGCAAAGAAATCAGCTTTAAGAACTAATGCAAAAGGCAAGGCTACACAAAAGAAATCTCTCAAAGTTGTCGTTAAGACAAAACACCAATGATGAGATTTGATGTTTTGGCCTCTCAATGATTGTATCATCTTTGATCATTTCACTTTTTATTTAATCTTTACATGGCAGTATATAGCATATCTAAACACAAAATGAAGATAAATGATGGATGTCGGTAATAATATGTTTAAGAATGACAACATCATAGTGTTTTTTTTTTACTTTGAAATTTATGAATTGATGAGCAAGTCCATATATCTTTGAGAAATCTGGTCGGGTGTATAGTCCGTATAATACCCTTTTCCCACAAGCAGACCTTCCTCTCTGCCAAGCCTCTCAATCAGTCCCTGTACTTCATCTCCTCCCACTTGGCTTGGATTCAACAAGTTACAGGCGACCTCTATAACTCCTTCCCCATGCACAAGCGCCATTGTCTGCACTGAAGCCAAGCCCCCTCCTCTCTCACTCGCCTTCCTTGCTATTCTCCTCACTGCCTTGAGATTGTTTGACATGACTGGTACATTATAGTTACTCACCCACCCGCACGCCCCAACCGCTACAACCCCTTTGGCTTTGCTCACCTCTTGTGGCCCTGCGTCTGGCTTCACTGGCACCATCTCCAGCTCCAACCCACCTGCCCATTCATGTCCTTCCCTGTTTGCCTTGAAGTACCCCAGCTTCCTTCTGATCGAATCCAGCGTGCACTGCTCCTTTTCTGCTGCTCCATATAGATATGTAGGAACTGCACCAGGGTGGGTTATATATCTCAGTCCACATATTAATATAGAGATTGCTACAAAGACTTCCATGTTCTATGGCCTAGACGATGATGAGATATTAAAGACAGGACATCACTCTGCCTATCACAAAGTACACATCAACTACAGCATACAAACAATGATCTGCTCTTAGCAGAGCATTACTACAAAGACTTCCATGTTCTGTGGATGAGATAATAAAGATAGGACGTCACTCAGTCTATCACCAAGTACACATCAACTACAGCATACAAACAATGTTCTGCTCTTAGCTTCATAAGTATCTTTTAAAATTCAGGAATATAAATGTTTGTGTCTGAGGTCTTCTATTAAGTACTGACCTCGAAGAATGGAGCCGATGTCCATTGCTAGGGAATTGGCAACGGAAGAAACTTGTTCTATAGAGGTTTGAGACAAGGGGTGAAAGCATATGTGGTCGACCACTCCAAGGCGGGGATGGGATCCACAGTGCAACTCAAGATTGATAGTGTCGAGAGCAGTCTTAACCATTGCAAACACCGCATTCTTCAGGGAAGAAGATGACCCATTAGCTAGCGAGGATACAACAGTGTAACCAACCCTGCCATAAGCTGCATCTTCAAACTTGTTGACGATTGCAGCTGGTGGAAAAGGCTTTAAAGCTCTCTCAATGGCTTCGAGGGCCGTCTTATTACGCGCTTCAGATATATATACCTTGCAGCAACCAAGCATTTCTCTCAACATCTCCTCCGACCACCTATACATATATGTACAGATGTGAGTGCGTTTGTTCAATATAAGGCTAAAAAAGAGCTCTGACATTATCCACCACATTTAGATTTGTGGTCAGCATTCACATGTCCAGAAAAAAAGACAAACCAATAGCAACATAGATTGTCTACACACCTCTTAAAGAGAGATTAGTAAAGATAGAAACTTTTGAGGAAAAGAGAGAAACTTGAAAGCCATACATACAATACAAGAGTGTTTTTATGGAGGTCCTAGAAGTCGAGATTGGAGGAAGGATTCGGGTATCCTTTGTACTCCAGTTGTTTCTTGGAAATGCCGAGAGATGCACAAATGATGTTGAATTTGACTCTGAGATCATCCTTGATCCCGTCTTTGGCTTCGTCCTCGGGATCCAAAAGCGGGAACTTATCGAGCAAGACATGGAAATCATTGAGATGCTTGTGAAGCTGAGGAGAGAAGCGAGTGGGATCAATACGGAGAGCTGAATTCCAAATAGAATAGCAGCCGTTGTAGAATCCAATCAGCTCGCCTGTCTCGAACCCGAGTTTCAAACCCAGATGACGAGCGTCTTCACGACCTGACACAAGACCCTCTTCGTAACCCTCATCGAAGCCTTGTTGAATGTGTGTCTCCTCTAAACGTACGATACAATCGAGGAAATCTTCGTTCAGACCGGAACTCATAGAAACTTTGTTTTTATGTTGACAAAAGATGAACAAGCTAAATCGTATGGAACACCCACACCAAACAGAAGAAGGATAGAGATCGATCTGATGTCCTAACAAGGACGAACGAGGAAAGAGATTATCAAAACTTACCAGTTCGATAGATTGCTGCAGCAGAATCAATCAATGGAGGTGAGTGAGAGATGTAAAATGTTTTATTAAATTCAATTTTAGGGTAAAGGGTAATGGACGATGATGAATACTTACAAAACTTGGGTCTTCTTGGGTCATAAAATTTAGCGGCCCAATATAAATGGGTTGGTGTTTTTGCGACATGAGATTATGCTATGCATTTACGTCTTTGCCTTTATTATTTAGTGATCTAAAGAGAGAGAGAGAAGAGCATTGAATGGTGTAAGCTGTATAGCAAGTTGGGGGGATTATTCCTTCGTCCTAAGGGAAGCAGCACATCACGTTCATGTGGCCTTTCTGCTTTTTCCTATTAAGTGTTCTTACCAAACTTGTTTTCAAGAGACTTTTAAGTAAAAGGATCACTTGCATTAGTCAGAAACAGAGAGACAAATGAATAACAAACTCATTTGCTAGGAGTCTAAGGTAGGCAATCAAGCGACATACAATGGCAAGTAGCTTGTTGATTTAAAAAAAAAAAAAAAAATGAATTAATACACATAACGTTGGTTCATCAGACTCAGTGGTAAGATTTGAGCACAGCGCCGCAGAAATGACAGACGATAGCTTTCCAAGCTTTGCGGTAAAATGGGACCCCACAGAATCTTGTAGAGGTTCTCATGTCCGCAACCACTGCTCCTCCTCCGCATCTCGAGCACAACCCGGCCGCCGGCTTTCTCCCCCGGACTTGCTTCCTCTGATCTACAAGGAAACAGAAGATGGCCATTTCTTTCTATTCTTCTTGATTGTTGTGTTTTTTTACTTCAGGTCTTGGGACAAGGCCTAGTGTGTCTCTTAAATAGCAGTTTGGGAGTTATCCAACCATTTGGATCGGTGCCGCGTGTCACACACAGATACAGCTGGCTCGCTGACTTCCATTGACTTTTTTACAGTATTCAAAATCGACATTGAATTATAATCACCACTTGTGCAACATCTTATTATCACTCTCAACTGCTTGACTATTTAATACTACAGAAGCCCGTTTCCTCATTAACTACACCCATTGACTTTCTTGTTCGTAGCCATTATTTTACAACAAAATGATGCCTAATTGTAAGGTCACCCATACGTTAGTCGTCACGTATGTGTTGGGGGACAAATTCATAAGTCCTAGAGAAAGGCGTCTGTGAATGGACATTGTTTACTTGCGCAGTTAGGATTTCACCATTTAGAGGTTCTTTGAAAGATGATTAATGAGAAAAAGTATGTAAGATTTTGAGTTCGCTGTAATCTTAGTTAAATGAAATCGGAGGAAAACAAAAGAGAAGTGAGTGGCGGAGTAAGTAATTCCCTTCAAGAGGAGAGGATCTAACGTTCACTGTTTGTATGTTAAATGGGAAAAAATGGGAGATGGGTTAAAGGTGTGTGTATGTAATCACTGGTCAGAGAGCTGCCATCATTGCTCGTCTTGTTGCCTCCTGCTTCATCTCTGCTGCTTTCCCGCTCCCCCTGAAGTACATGTACACTTGCTGTTCTCACACACATAACACAACAACTTGTTAACCACTTCTTCTTTTTTAACTAATCTAAATGAATAATTGATGCAGGAAGGGAGGGAACCTGAATAACCCAGATGCTCACGAGTGACTCCAGACAGAAGAACCCAAACCCAATGAAGTAGAATATCTGCCACCCCACCAAAAGTTAGCCAACTCAAAGTCCGCACTACAACAGTTTTAAGTTATTCGCTACCCAAGCTTTCAACTTACCCCGACCAAGATATTCCCACTCAATACGTCGATTGCCGGCAATATTCCTCTGCATAACACAACAATATATGATTCCACCTCTTCCTTTTGTGTGATTTAGAAACTACTTTGTTACTTACGTCAGAGATTTTCCCTTGAAGATAATTGGAGGAGCCACCGCCGCAAACACACAAAACCCTATGTGAAACTGCAATCATATTTTAAGCTTTTACTCACTTTCCACCTTTTGATGTGTCAAAGCCATTAAAAAAAGTTCACTAAACCAAATGGAAAACTCACGAGATACGTGAAGAAAAACCACCCAAACTTCAGAGCACTATCAGTCCTGCACACAACCAAATCAACCCACTTCTCACTCTCATCCAAGTTTTGACTCTTAATTAAGATGCTATCTGGAACTTTACTCTTTTTGTTTTCCCTCTGAATAAAGGAACACACCACGCAGCAGCAGATAGTGTACAATATTTTAAAAGAACAATCTTAAGTAGCATGAATACGCGCATATACCTCATGGCACGATAAAGAGGGCGATACCACATAACATATGCTCCAGGAACCCCCGATATGAAATAGATAATAGCTAGAAACCATATTGTTGGACCTACACCCAAAGTACATAAATCAGCAGATTAGCATCATACAGGCTCAGTGTACTTGGCAACTTTTAACTGTTCCAAGACTAACCTTCTCCCTTAATCCACGCGGTGGTAACTGCAACAATGTTCCATAACAGGCACACCACAAGACCTACCAAACAGAGATTAAGATCGTTTACTAATAATTCAAGAAATCCACCTCTGTTGCAACTGCAGATGGGTTGATCATTTGAAAGAGAAAACACATACCCAGCATTGATGTGAAAGCAACATATTGGATTCTCTGCAGATGGATGGGTATCTCATTTGAAATGTCATGATGGATGACAGGAAAAAACGGTGGCCAGTTTTTCTCTTCTATCACAATTCCGGCTATCAATATAAAAATGACAGCATAAGCATTTCACATGGAACGAAATGCCAGGTTTCTACAAAATATATAATTGACAAAGATACCCTGTGCTATAGCATCTTCTTTCCGCTTGAGTTCCTGGAAAATATCACAACAGATTTCAGAAGACAGAAAGATATATACTTGAAAGGTTGTAGCTACAAACCACTGAGGCCAAGCTTTACAGATTAGATGATACGAGAGCGAGGTGACAGACTAAATATGCTTTCACCCATATAACACTTCAAAATGATATGCAATCCGATGAAAACTAATTATTCTTGGTTCGGGAAAAATTAAAATACATACTGCTAACCATTTTGGGAAATGAAATTAGTTAGTTTCAAATCCAATCACAGATTACCTGCTCCCGCCTCTTCAATTCAGCCTCTTTTTCCCGGAGTTCCTTCTCCTTAGCTTTTAGATCCTAGAAGTTGGTAATCATAAAATCGTCTCAGGGATTATTCTGAGATATACTTGGTACTTAGGCTTCTGTGGATGTAGAAAATACCTTTCCAGAGTCTAGAGGAATATCAACTGTGGCACCGCGGTCATACGGCTCAGGGGGAAGAGGAGAAAGCTTTGACGTTGCAGCTGGAACAGTTCCAGGATTCTGAAGGTTCAAACACAACAAAAGTGGGTGAAGAACTTAATGCATATAACGAGAGAATTTATGGTCTTTAAAGCGGAAGAGAGATGTTTAAAGGAAAAAAAAGACTAAACAATGGAGATCCATGAGACCTTTAGAACATCAGAGACAACAATTCAGTGGACAAGAAACTGATATGAATGTGTAACAGCCATTGAAAGTAAGTAAACCATTACACCATATCCAAGACAAGAAAAAATATCAATGGCCACTGAAAAATTTGAATCAAGCTTCAAGTCTACTAGATTCTCCACAAGTAAGCACTAAATTGGAAACCGAAAAAGATGTAAGTGGGAGATCTATTTTTATGCAAAGTCTTCACAACAGATAATTAAAATCTGAGATTTGTGGACACGAAAGATAAACTCATTCAAAATAACAAACAAGCATAAAAAAGGCACCAAAACCATAATTTGATTGTCCTGATCCCTTCTTACCACTGAGATTGATAAAAAATTGAGGCTATGACCAACTGAAATAAGGGAAAGTATAGATCCCTGGGTAATTGGAAAGCGTTACACTGATCATCAACGTCTGACAAAGTGACAATTGTTGACAACCCTAGAATGAGCGAAAACATAAGGCAAATTACATTCTGAACCTTGCTACCACCCTTCACAGACACTCACATCTCAAAGACCATACGAACACAAGAAAGCGTAAAAATATGCGTAAATCAATTAATCGATCAACTACGTTTCTTCCTTGTGCATTGAAACCGAAAAGCCGATCCCAAGAATTGGAGTAAATACAAGTAACATTACGTACACGTTACAACAAGAATCTGAGAAATCAAATCAGAAACAATGCGATTCAACAAAAGAATATACGGCGCTGAATAAAAAGTGGAATCCCTAGATGATGATGAGATTGAATCAAGCTTACCGCAAAAGGATTAACCTCGCCGTCATCAAAGGAAGGAGACTGGTAGCGAGACATTGCACCGTACTCAGCAGATCCAATCTCTAGACGGATCAGCGCGAGAGAGCGATTGGGATGAAGAGATTAGGGAAAGAGTAAGGCTGCGTTTTAGAGTAATAACTAATAAGCAAGTGTTTGGCGCGTCTGGGTTTTGACCCGGTTTTCTAAACCAGAAATAATAACCAACGAAATAACATTTTCTCATTAATTGGTTTATCTATTTCACAATCATCAACACTGAAAAGTGAAAAGTGAAAACAATAACACTTGGCCAAAAAAGAAAGTGCAAAAATCCAAAACATTATTAGTTTGATAAAAATAAAGAGATAAATCATAATATGAAGTATTGGAAATATATGATCAAATGCTATTTAGAAAAAGATTCAAATTTATAACTAGTAATACAATGGATTTTTGGAAAAACTCAGAGATTGCCAATCCTAATCCGGTGGAAATAAATTAGTACATTTGGTGTTGTAGATAGACTAAATAGTGTTGCAAACTCCACATATACACTAATACAAAGAACAACGGTTTCGACTTTCGAATACTATAAATACTAGTTTTGTATAAGAGACTAGCTCCTTAAACTATCTTCTTCCCGCATACTGATTATCCCCATTTGAGTCATTTCTCCGATGTTCTCTCTGGATCATGTCCGAGAGGTCTTGAACCACTTCTGACATTAGTGGCCTGAACTCTGGTTCCGACTGTCCCAACACATAGATATTAATATACTCTACTTCACGCAATAAATCAGGTGTAAGACAATTTGTATTCTTTTCTAGTGATACTTACCTGAACACAACGTGATATCACGTCAGCAAAATGTGACAGCGACTTGGCTGGATAGTCACCCTTGAGAGATGGGTCGACCATCTTAGCTAATGCATCAATGTCGTGCAGCTGCGGGATTGCCCATCTCACCAGAAACTGCTCTCCTCGATCCCGTTTCCTGCCAAACGTTTTCTTTTCTATTTAAAAACAAAAGTTCACACCACAAATACAAATGAACAAGACCTCATTTCCACTCACTTGTCATATGACTTGCGGCCTGTCAAGAGTTCTAACATAACTACTCCAAAACTGTAGACATCACATTTCATTGTATAGATCCCATATTCAAACTCTGGAGCTCCATATCCATAGGCCACTAAGAGTTGACCTGATAACTGAAACACGCACAAACAAGCTTCGACTGGAACATATACATAGGCTATGAGACAAGCAAATCAGATTTCTCAGGGTTCTTGCTTACCTGACTAACGGCACCTGAGGAGATTAGGGAAGCCAAGCCACAGTCTGAGACATGCACCCTCAGATCATCATCAAGGAGAATATTTGCAGACTTGAAGTTTTGGTGGATACTGGGTGGATCACAGATCTCATGCAGATACTCCAGAGCTTTTGCAGCTTCTAGTGCCATCCTAACACGGATATTCCATGATAGTTTGATCATCAACTTGTCATCAGTATGCAGCAAATCGTGCAGTGTACCGTTCCTGCAATACTCATGGACCAGAAGCCTCTGACTGTGCTCAGAACAGAAACCCACGAGTTGGACAATGTTGGCATGCCGGATTCTATCTATATTATTCACTAGCTCCATGAATTTCCCTTCTTCATGATTGGAAGCTTTCTTATCTAACTTCTTCACAGCCAAGAGCTATCAAAGAAAGCAAAATAACTTATCAGTTATGGAGATTGAAAACACATAAAGAGAGGGAGGAATGTAATGCATACCTTTCCACCTGGAAGCTCTGCCCTGTAGACACTCCCAAGCATGCCTGTTCCAATAAGGTTTTCCTGGGAAAAGCTATTTGTGTGTTGTTGTAGAGATGCGACCGTGAAGTGCTTCACAGATGTCAAGGGACCATGGGATTTACTGGATGGCTTTTTTAGAGATGCTTCAGCAGGTTCAGTCGCCTTTGCGATGACCCTTTTGATAGGTGGAATTAATGAGGGATGCATCAAATCCATAGCATTGCCATTCATGTCTATATCATGACTCTCCTGCCTTGATTCCCTTCCTACGCTTCTTTCTGCCCCACTCTGCAGCTTTGAAGCACCTTCTACTCTCTCTTTTGGTTTAGCCCCCTTGTCTTTTGTTTGAATTTCATTGAAGGAGAGAAAACAAACATGTGACTTTCTTGAAATCTAAAAGTGGAGAAATCAAAATATGAGAATTCACCTTTATTGAATGTATTGGATGGAGGAAGCATAGAAGCATTGGAGAGAGAACCCTCCCTTGCCCTCCCATATTCACTAGTTAGGTGCGGTTTGATAAGTGATTCATTGTCTTCTCTTTTTCTGAGACATTTTCTCCCACAAAGTAGACATACCAAGGCCAAAACCACAAATGAAAAAGCCCCAAGAATGGATATCCAAACAATTCTTTTACTGGTAAATGAGTCTTCTTTCCCTTGAGGAGTTGGTCGGGATGGGTGATCAGAAGGGGGTGATCTCCCGTGTGTCTGACCACGACCAGTTGATGCATTGGTAGATGGTGGTCCAAAAAACGGTCGCTTAGGTGATGTTGGACTTGGAGGTGTTGCAGGTGAAGGCGATGGAGCAATAGTGACGTTAAACAGGTTACCGCTTTTTCTGCATCATAGTTTGTCACATCAGCAGACATATACTTTGACAAAAAAGTAGCAGAATTTGCAGATGTAAGGTTGGATACGAGCAATGAAAACTGTTGCAGCTTACATGAAATTTGGTATACCCAACAACTTGTCTGGTATAGGTCCATTGAAGAGGTTGTTCTCGACATTCCTGCACAGGTAATAAAAAAGAGAGTAAGCAAGTGGCAAGATATATAACAGTTGACCAGAAAAGAAGATGGGATGGCAAAGAATTTGTACAAGTCCTTGAGGGGAAGATCTTGAAGAACATCAAGCTCTCCTGAAAGATGATTGTTCTGCAAAAGCCTGAAAGCATGAGAAATCAGAACAAAAAACTGAGTGAGACCTACTCAACACAGAATATGTATATGGGATGCAAAGGAGAAACTCACAAGGATGTAAGAGTCGAAAGATTCTGCATGGAAGGAGGCAATGGTCCACTCAGATTATTGCTAGACAAATCCCTACGCATATGTTGAATGTTCGGTTACACATATATACATTAAAAAAAACTTAACACAGCTGATTGAGAAGGCAGACCTACAGATTGATCATACGGCTAAGGTCTTGAAAGACATCAGGTATCTTGCCAGATAAAAGGTTATTGTTCAAGGACCTATAAGACCAAAGAAGTCTTACACGCTTATCACTAGTAGACAACGGAGGTGTTGACAGATACAGCAGAGACTTACATGACTGACAAAGATTTTAAGGAGGAAAGAGATTCTGGGATGGTTCCAGTAAACTTGTTACCTGAAAGAAACCTGTGAAAAGGTAACGATTGTAATACAAGATGTTAAATGAGAAAAAAGAGGGATTTGCTAGTTGGGAAGTATGGAACATACAAGTTCTGTAATGAAACAGGTAACGTGGATGGGATACTTCCTCCAATGTGATTGTTGCTGAAATCCCTGAGACAAAACATCAAAAGGTAATAATGAGAAGACAAGCAGATTAAAGAAACAAAAGTGATAAAGCTTAGAGAGGAAAGTACATTGCTTTAAGAGAGGTAAACATGTTTAAGCCAACGCCGAGCTCTCCCCCAAGATTGGCACTGATGAGAATTCTAAAAAAGGGTGAGAGTATTGTTAGAAGAATGATAAAGAAAACTAAAAAGAAGATGGGAGGTGTCGTTTACATGGTTTCTACTTGGGAAGCATTACATAGAACACCTTGCCAGCTCTCGCCACATGGGTCACCTCCAGATGCAACCCAGCCGGGGAGAAGAGGCGACTCCAGTGCAAGGAAGAGGCTGTTAATGGCCGCAACTGAAGCAAACAATCACGGTACAATTAGATATAATAACATTGCTATTAAGCAAAGAGGAAAAAGAGAGAAGTGGGGAGCTCACCATCGTCAGGATTGGTAAGAGCAAGTGACAAGGAGGGAGGGGAGATAAGGAAAAATGCAAGAAAACCCAGGAAGCAGATGTTGTTGTCTCTCCCAGATCTCATCGATTTCATTCCGAATCCAGTAGAAACTAAGAGAGTAGTGGAAGTGAACAGAGTCGTTGAAATTCAAAAGCAAAACTTAACAGCCAAGAATTGGATTCGACAGACAGAGGAAAATGGGTAGTAAGAGAAAAGTTGGGTTCTTTATATTATCTTTAACGAAAGAGAAAAGGGAATGTTTTTTTTGCAGACTCGTTTCATCTTTGCAAGCGAGAGAGCGAGTGTCACTGTGTGAATGCGATTGTCTTGAATCAAGACTCTTGACAACACATCTGCGTATGTATGGTCCCAGTAAATCTAAAGTTGTTTGTTTTCAAATTTTGACGGACAGATGAAAATTGAAAAGACGAAAAGATTAAGGGAAGGACGACAAAAAAATCTTTTAATGGGTCTACGTTTATTTGTCATAAGGAATATAATGGGCTTACGTTTTATCAGCAAAAGGCCCAAATAAGACCTTCTTGCAGAACTAGAGGGTTCATCGTCACCTTATACTCATTGCCGTCACCGGTGAGATTCCTAATCGGGACTTTTCTCACGACGTTTGAGATGCATTCTCGCGCCGCCCTACTCTCCCGATGCCTCCGTTCGGCGTCGAGAGGTTTATCCTCTTCCTCGCCGGTAACTCCCGTCACCGTAACGCAATCTCCCAAGAGTCTCGAGTCTCTTCGAGCTCGGCTGGCGAATGAGTCGCCTTCCCTAACCGATTTCATCCACGGCGATACCTATTCCGTGGAGGTTGGAACCAAGAAGAAGCCTCTCCCAAAGCCTAAATGGATGAAGGAATCTATTCCCGGCGGCGAGAGGTATGTCCAGATCAAGAAGAAATTGAGAGACCTTAAGCTTCACACCGTCTGCGAGGAGGCTAAATGTCCCAACCTCGGCGAGTGTTGGTCTGGTGGCGAAACTGGAACCGCTACCGCTACGATTATGATCCTCGGAGACACATGTACACGCGGCTGCAGGTACAATCTGTCTCCTCTTAATTCATCAGATCTTTCCAATCCTAGGGCACCGCACTGCCCAGCTTGAATTCTCTCTTTTCTCTGAAAGGGCTTCTATTTTAGGTTTTGTAATGTGAAGACATCGCGTACACCTCCACCACCTGATCCAAATGAACCTAACAATGTGGCTGAAGCAATTGCATCCTGGGGAGTAGATTATGTTGTGATCACCAGTGTAGATCGAGATGATTTACCTGATCAGGGGAGTGGGCATTTTGCTGAAACAGTACAGAGATTGAAAGTCTTGAAGCCGGAGATGTTGATAGAAGCACTAGGTAATAATGATGTGGGATTGAGGGTTTCCTGGTTTGATCATGAGTTTTTGAATTTGTTTTCGGTTTTTTGATGATGTAGTTCCTGATTTCCGTGGAGATGGTGGATGTGTCGAGAAGGTTTCCAAGTCAGGGCTTGACGTCTTTGCCCACAACATTGAGACAGTTGAAGAGCTTCAGAGTTTTGTGCGGGATCATCGTGCTAACTTTAAGCAGTCGCTGGATGTGCTTAGGATGGCTAAGGAGCATGCACCTGCAGGTACCCTAACAAAGACCTCAGTAATGCTGGGATGTGGAGAGACCCCTGATCAAGTGGTCAAAACAATGGAGAAGGTGAGAGCAGCAGGGGTTGACGTTATGACATTTGGCCAATATATGCGACCGTCTAAGCGGCACATGCCAGTAGCTGAGTACGTGACACCAGAGGCCTTTGAGAGGTATCGGCTTCTTGGCATGGAAATGGTAATGGTCCCGTCCTTGATTAAGTTTTATTAGCTGAGAAATACAATGGGAAAGAAAGCTAAATGGAATGTGTTGGTGGTAAACAGGGATTCAGGTACGTAGCATCAGGGCCAATGGTGAGGTCGTCGTACAAAGCAGGAGAGTACTACATAAAGTCGATGATAGACGCTGATCGAGTTGCTTCTCCTTCTACCTCCCCGTAGATACTCATTCAAGATTACACTATCGTATGTGAATTCTTTCACTTTATTGCTTTGTGTTTTTTCTGCGGGTTTCACAAAACTTATCCGCAACGTTCTGAATAATGATGAGAAAATGTAATACTATCGTTGTCCAGTCTCCAATGTGTGTCTAGTCTCTCTCTCTCTCTCTCTTTCTCATACTATCATTTTACTTCTGTAATACTTCTCTGATATATACGACTCTGCTCTTTTAGGAGCATTTTCGTCGAGCTGTATTGTTGAACTTGAAACAGTAGTGGTGGCCTGGTGGGTACTAATCGTGAACCCAGTGAACCGTTTTTTACCTGAAGATTGTAGAATGATGAAATACAGAAAATATTTTGCATGTCTTTCTTTTAGTTTTCTAGAGATTGCTGCTCTTAAAAGCTGGGATCATCAATCCACCGTTAAAACTTGGTGCAGGGTGAGCAATGAAGGTGGGGACATCCTCTCTGAGCATTATGAACCTCTAGCTGTCACTTTTTACATTAACAATTTCAAAAACATGGTAGACTTGACGAAGATCTGAAACCATGGCTTTTTGGTGTTCGTTGAATTTCTTTTCGGTTTTCTTTGTTTCATCATCCTCGAGATATTGAGTGCGTCAACACTACAATTAATTTGGTCTACTGATCGATTCCATACTGCATTGTTGGTGTGAAACATTTGCATATCAGTTGGCTCCGCGATGCTAAACCATGTGATATTTTTGTTCTTTCAATGTCTCCATGCATCATCAATGATACCTTTTCCATGGATGTTTTCACTGCTACTACTGAGATGACTTATGAGAAATACATTATTTGATCTACTAAGCCTGTTCGGTAGCCTTCTCTTGGCCATACAGTGGCTTCCATTATCCCTTTTGCATTAGCGTATCATTTTGTTATGATTGGTTTACAGTTTGTCATTCAAAGTCTGGGGAAATTGAGTGATTTGTTACATTCAGTCTGATAAGTATATGCATCAAAACTTTAATATGATGGTTTTACACTTAATACTTTTCTGAATTTAACTTTGTCATTAGTAGTACTAGTATATACTGCTAATTGGAAGAGTCTTTACATGTTACTGCGGAACAATTCGTTTATTTAATATAATGGTATGTAAAAAATGAATTCATCTGACGACATAAACCGAAGAACATGACACAAGATTCTCTCTTTTTGTAGCAGATATAGAGAGATACACAGAGAGGAAAATAGATGGCAAGCATATGACTAACGAAACTGCTGGTAAAACAGAGGGTTACTTATTTAACCAAGACTCAAGACACCAAAGTAGATAAATGCTTATTTGTTGACAGATTAAAAATACTCAGGGTTGTGGCACTGGTGGAACTTGGCCGCTGGTTCCAGTGCCAGCTCCAATGGTCGGGGTTGGAGTTTCATATCCGGGGTTTGGGACAAGCGTATCATCGCCACCAGGGAGTTGGGTGCGAGGTCCAGTCCCTTGTCCACCATTATATGATGGGATTTCCCCGCCAGTAAGGGGAGCTCCGGTGACAGGATTGTAAGGGTGGAAGGGCTTCTTACATTTGGGAGGAAGCAAGAACCTTCCAACACCGGGGATGAGAATAGTTGGTTTGGGCTCAATGGTGACAAGAAAGTCAGGGTGTTTGACATCAGTGGTCTTAGGGGACTTGGGAATGTGACGTAGTGCGCTCACTTGGTCTGCAGATCCAAGCAGTAGGCTTAACAGCACGACAGTGACTGCGGATGTGAGAAGGGAAGAAGCCATTATTTGTTTCTGTTGTAGAGAAGAAACTCGGGGACAGTTAAGATGAAGCTCGATTGTGTGTTTGTTTGATCTTGTGGAGGGAAGGCGTTTGTATGTATATAGTAAAATACTGAGCTAATTGTGGTAACATTTAACGAAGGTGAGATGATATGGTTGAAATAAAGGGTGTGTTACAAATGGGTAGGGTGGTTATTATTAGCGAGCCTCCAAAGTTTGGTGGTAACAAAGTGTGGTTATTGTTGCAGTTTTAAATGCTGCCCCATGGACCAAAATACAGTGGGAGAGCCCAAATAGGTGAGTGGCTTTCATCTTTCCATATATTTTCTTTAATGCATCTGGTTAACTAATCTCGTTTCAAACTGTGTTTAACATCCCTATTGAGTGGAGGAATTAGAGCACCATAATGGGAAAAAAAGAAAGAAATTAAAGATGCATTTTATACGTACTCATCGTCATGTACCCGGAGAAGGAAAAAGGAAAACAAAACGGTTGAATGCATAGAATAAGTGTAGGAGAGGCTGATCATGGGACGGGGTAGGACTTATTGTTGCACATGCACTTATAAGCCATTGGACAAGTCTCAGCCTCTTCGAGCGATGCACACACAAAGCTAACCATCACAAGACGGCATGGGGAACACGAGCCACACGCGTGTGAGCAGTCTGGCAACCTAGACCCAGCCACCTGCACCGTGTCCGGCCTCCTCCTCTGACGCTTCAATGTCCCGGTCATTCCCACATGATGATGAACTGCACATGCACGCAAACATGAACAACTTAGAGAGCTTGAAGATAGCGAAAGAGATTGGGGGAGAGGGTGGGGGGGGGGGGGGGGGGGGTAAGAGAGAGGAGCATACATACTTGGATGGGAGGGTGTTGGTGAAGGCCTAGCAAAGAGAGAGCCAACGAAGAAAGAGAGGAAAACGGCAAGGAGAAGAAGAGACTTCATGATATATCGTAAGTCGTAGAAGTAAAAATTTGAGATAAAGTAGTGTGTGGTACGTACGGCGAGAAAGAAGGTATATATGATCGTTAACATAGGGTTAGGAAATTGAAGAGACTCACGGTAGAGAAGAGGAGAGTCACATGAAAACAAGATTGAACATATAAAATGATATAAATTTTGAGGAGATGTAGTATGTGAAGCCTAATTAAAAACTTGAACTTCATTCGTGTTGCTTTGGTGAGTGTCATGAGCTTCCTCTGTGAAAAACTGAAAGACATCCTTTTGTACGCAATCACCTTTAATTTACCTTCTATAACCCTTCTTTTGTGTGACCTTCATTAATGCCCCCAATTAATATTCTTACTAAATGAAAAAAAAAGGTTGAGCATTTGCTGAGATAGAGATGCGGGACATTCCCTTGGGCCTTGTGTTATAAAATCGATAATATAATAGAGTTAATTTATACGTGAATTTATTAATTATTTAACTACAGATTATACTGAATTGCACAATTCTTTTGAAAACGATCTGTTCTCCACTTGACATCTCAATATTTTGACATTACTACACTTTCTTAGCAATTTAAATGTTCATTTTAAATGAAATTTTAAGCGATTGATGAAAAATATTTAGTTTCAAGATCAGCATTTGAAGAGTGTTGAACAAGCAATAATGACTTGACTAACGAATCAAAAAAAAAAAAAAATGTGATTTACCGAAAATTCAAGAAAATTGATATAATTGTTAGAATATCAGAATTCAAGAAATTTAGCTACTTAGTGCATTTGATTATAAAATTTAAGTTAAAAATCTCTGTTAAGAAACTTATGTTTTTTCTGCTCCAATGGTAGAATCCCATTAGGGGTTCTTAAAAAAAAAAAAAGACAGATGCCAAATCACACAATTCAACATATTTGAAAACAATCATTACTACTTACTTAAAGTGTAACAAGCTGACCTGTATCATAAGAGTATACAATGGATGTTGCAATGAAGTATCCCAACATGGGAAGAGACAACAATAAATCAATGATTTTCTTATAAATCCACATCGCACACAAAATGAATTCATTCAGCTCTTAAAATCCTTAACCTTTAGTAGTTAAGTCTTTCCCATACTCTCTGTTCTGCATTGTCTCGGATAGCACAAGTGTTAATGAAAATGACTTCCGCGCTCTCGGGATCAGTCACCACTTCTTTATAACCGGAGTTTTTCATGATCAAAAAGACTATCTCCATGTCGTTTATGTTCATCTGACATCCATATGCTTCGTGATAAATCCGACCTTTTGATGCAATATCGGAATCTAGCGTGCTTCCAAGAGCAAGAAAGAATTCAAAAAGAATAGTATTAGCATAAATTATAAAGCTTAATCCACATTTTTGAGAGTAATCTTGTATATTGCACAACTTGAAAGATAGAAGTCAAAATCTCTGATTGGCCACGAAAATTAGAACAATGACGAACATAATCTTCCACAATCTATGGATTGATGAGCAAACAGATTGACTTAAATGGTTCTGCAACTAAATTGGCACTTTCATTCCTTAAATTTCGAAACTTTAGGGTCTCCAACCAATAGCCAACACCAATTAGGTTGCAAAACAAACAGTAATTTCGCAAAATTGATCCCAAAATCAAAACTTTAAGATCATTGAAACTCTTTCACCGATGAAGTATCTAAAAGAAGACTTACTCAGATTCGGTTTCGGGAGTGGTAAGAGAAGCATGTGCTTGAGCGTTGGAGACGAACTGTTGGAGGCTTGGATCATCAAACTTACTCTTTTGTGCAACAGAAAAGCTTCTAGGAAGATTAAAGGCAAACCCATTCTTCCTCTTTTGTGTGAGACGATGCGTGCTGTGGCAACGAGGGAGACGAGCAGCAGCAGAAGAAGATGTTCCAAGCTTGACAGGTGGAGTTAAGAATCGATTCTTGAGAATCCTAAAGAAGAATCGGTTCTTAACAAAATTATCTTTTTATTTTTAATTTAATAATAAAACACCTAAGAACCCCGTTTAAAATTCTTTAAGAACTCTCTATTAATGATGGTATTAGACCCGAGTCAAACAAGATGTAATTTTGTAATTTATTCAAAAATATATATTTTTAAAAAAAAATTCACAAATAAGATGTCATAAAAAAAAAGATTTTAAAAAAAGTTCAAAGCTTCACCAAACGGCTACTCATTTAGAAGCACATACTCTCTTCATTCTTTGCAATCCATTTGGTGTAGGTTATTTATATGGTTCCTCATGGAAGAGGTTGTAAGATCCGAAAAAAACTATTTCACAAGCGTGCATCATTAAAAAATCTGCTTGGCGTATTTTGGTCGGAGGCAGGCATTTCCTTTAATGTAGTTTTCTATAGAACTAGTTGGGGATGAACTGACCATCAAAAATTTTGTTTATCAGACTAACTTTGTACCCTCTTGTTTGCTTAAGGAGTTGTTTATTTACTTCATGATTTTGTAAACATTTTTTTATTAAATCAAAGACGTTAAAAGAAGAAAAAAGATTCATCTACTTACGTGGGCAGAACGAAACGTGACCATAAAAAACAAAATGGGCCTCTACTTAGTAGGAAAATGGCTTAAGTGAGAGCTTCTCACAGAACTCGAGGGTTCATCGTCACCTTAAAATCGTTACATCGGTGAGATGCCTTATTGGAGACTTTTTCTCACGTCGTTTGAGATGCATTCCCGTTCCCTTACCGATTTCATCCCGTGGAGGTTGGGACCAAGAAGAAGCCTCTCCCGAAGACTAAATGGATGAAGGAATCTATTCCCTCTGGCGAGAGGCAAGTCCAGATGAAGAAGAATATGAGAAACCTTAATGACAATTTTTAATATATCTAATTTGATAAATATGATATATCAAAGAAAGACTGTTGTCAATGCTACCATATCGTGTACAACATGTTTACAATGTTGCCGAATCAAATGGGAAGAAGAAAAAAGGTTAAAGGAAGCTAAGCATGTCATCCTAAGCTTCCCGAATACGATCAGATTGCTGCTCACTTTACTGCTCTTAGGAGACGTCGACAACAACATGTGTCTTGACCTTAATTCCTGGGTCTCATTCTTTGATAAGAACATTTAAGAGTGTTATTGTTTTATGCGGAAGCATTAATCCAGAACACATACCTTGGCATGTTTAGTGATAAATTTGGCACGGAATTGATTAGGAATTGTGATAAGAATAAACTTATTATGTTGCCTAAACTTGTAAGTTCTCTCTCAGAAACCTTTTAAAGACCTGAAATGGAATAAAGTTGCAATCTTTGATATGAAAACACTATAAAAAATGAAGAAAGTTGCAAGCTTTTCTGAAAATACTTGGATATATCTTGTAAATACGGTTTACAAGATAATAATCCCCACTCACCACCCCGGATAAGCAAGAACACAAGATAAAGAACCTAATATACCCCTTGAAGCACTCAGCAAGCCCCAATGCTTACTGAAATACCATCAAGCTACTCTGGATACAACCACCAGGCTTACCCTTACAAACCTCACAAAACAATCTGCCCTAAACAGAAACCTTGCACGATTATTTATAGACAAAAGGAGGAGACACCAAAAGAAAACTCTGATTTTCTGCTTTTTACCGTACTGCCAAGTCATAGTGGTCCCATGTGACGTTGCGGCCAACCTTTATCATCAACTGGTCCTTAGAAATATATGAAATTGCTGCATCATCTTGCTTCATCATCATTAATTCATCCACCTCAGTATCCACATCATCACTCATACATGCTTTCTTCTTGCTAATTTCCCTTGTTTTGCTTTGCTTCTCTGTTTCACGCTTCTTTTTCTTTCTGAAGTAGACTTGTAATGGCTTACTAATACTCCCCTTCTTGAGATTAAACTTGTCCTCAACTTTGAAGGATGGAAACTGGTGGAAGAGATACCTTGCGAGCACCCAAGTGTTATCTTCTTTTTTTAAGCCACGTCATTTGATTAGAACTTTCAAGGCACTTGTCGTGTTGTATCTTGTTGTCACAATCTCTTTTGGTTCAACAACATATTCATCCTTCTCAGAGAGCTCCGTGGGTAGGGGCTGAATTTCATGCTTGCCAATAGCCTCTTTCAACTGAGATACATGAAACACATTATGTATCTTGGAAGAAGGAGGTAATTGTAGTCTGTAAGCCATTTTACCAATATGTTCAGTGATTTTGAAGGGACCAAAATACCGGGAAACTAGTTTCTGACAAAGCCTTTTGATGACAGAAGACTGACGATAAGGCTTAAGTTTTAAAATACCTATGTACCCATTATAAACTGAACCTCACGTCGATGTTTTTCTTCATTATGCTTCATAGTAGTTTGAGCTCGCTGCAGGTGAGCTTTGATGTGAACCATCATAACATCTCTTTCCCGTAAAGCTTGTTCCAAATCCATATTTTTGGTGGAACCCGTCTCAAATCTGATCAGTGGTGGAGGATCTCTACCATACAGAGTTTTGAATGGAGTTGTTCTTAGAGAAGTATGGTAAGCAAAGTTATACCACAATTCAGCCCAAGGTAAAAACTTTGCCCAAGTGCGAGGGTGGTCAGAAGCAAATTATCTCAAATAAGTTTCCATGCATATGTTCAAGACTTCAGTCTGTCCATCTGTTTGTGGATGAAAAGTTGTACTGTATTTGAGTTTAGTACTTGACAGCTTGAACAATTCCTTCCAAAAAAAGTTTAAGAATATTATGTCCCTGTCATACACAATAGAAGTTGGAAATCCATGGTGTTTAATTATCTCTTTGATGAATTGACTAGCAACCTTAGAAGCTGTGAAATGGTGTTGGAGTGGCAAAAAATGACCATACTTACTTAGTCTGTCTACTACCACCAGAACAACATTTGTTCCATTAGATTTTGGCAATCCTTCCATAAAGTCCATACTTATGTCTTCTCAAATATGATTTGGAATAGGGAGAGGCTGCATTAAGCCAGCTAGAGACAAAGTATAATATTTCTGTGTCTGGTAAACTGAGCAAGCTGCAATATAGTCTTTAACTGAAGCTTGAATATTTTCCCAGTGGAAGGTTTGCGCAATCTTTTAGTGAGTCTTCAGTACTCTCGCATGACCCCCAAGGACGTTGTCATGGTACTCAGAAAGGATTAGAGGAATAAATTTTGATGAGGCTGGAATTACCAAACGATCTTTGAACCAAAGCTTTCCCTTTCTGACTGAATATTTGCCCAGAATTAACTCTTATAGTAGGTTTTTGATTCGAGCTTGTATAGTGGCGTCATTGTCAATTTATGCATAAATATCTTGGAGTTGCAGGGAAGTAGGCACTACCAGACTTAGAAGAGTAGAGGAAACAGTCTATGTAGATGGGTGAATGATTCTAGATAAGCCATCAGCAACTTTATTTTCCAAGCCAGACTTGTAAGTAATGTCAAAATCAAAACCCATGAGTTTCATTAGCCATTTTTGGTAATCTAATGATACTTCACGCTGCTCTAGTAGAAATTTCAACCTTTTTTGGTCTGTGTGAACCATGAACCTATTTCCAAGAAAGTAATGGTGCCATTTTAGCACCGCCAACACTATTGCCATGAGCTCTCTCTCAGAAGCAGATTTCAATTGCTCTCTCTCTGTTAGACCATGACTAAAAAAGGCAATGAGACGTTTGTCTTGCATTAAGACTGATCTAATGGCATGATTTGAGGCGTTTATCTCCAAAATGAATGTTTAGAGAAGTTTGGTAGTGCTAGAACTGGAGCAGAGCACATAGCCTATTTGAGATCCTCAAATGCTGCTTGAGCTGCAGATGACCATTCAAATTGATCTTTCTTCAGTAGGTTTGTGAGTGGTTGAGCTAAGGAGCCATATCCTCTTATAAAACACCTATAATAGCCGGCCAGACCAAGAAATCCTCTAAGACACTTCATGGATTGAGGAGTAGGCCAGTCTCTC
The DNA here is from genome assembly GCA_026770425.1 of Boechera divaricarpa. Lineage (NCBI taxonomy): Eukaryota > Viridiplantae > Streptophyta > Magnoliopsida > Brassicales > Brassicaceae > Boechera > Boechera divaricarpa. The sequence continues at coordinate 16,668,211 of CM049188.1, forward strand.
ATCACTGAGGTCTTGGAGGGGTCTGTTTCAACGCCTTTACTGGAAATGATGTGACCTAAATACTTAATATGTGGTTGAGAAAAGGTGCATTTGCTTCTGTTTGCTACTAGATTCTATTTTGAGAGTATAAGTAAGACCTTCTCCAAGTGATTAATGTGTGAAGGCAGATATTTGCTAAACACCAAAATATCATCGAAGAAAACCAGAACACATCTTCTGAGTAAAGGCTTGAATATTTCATTCATTAAAGCCTGAAAGGTGGCTGGAGCATTAGTTAAACCAAAAGGCATAACAAGAAACTCAAAGCGACATGTATGGGTTCTGAAAGCTGTGTTGTGAATATCTGTCTCCACCATTCTGATTTGATGATATCCTACAATTATGTCTAATTTAGAGAACACAGTGACACCATGAAGCTCATCCAGCAGTTGATCTATCATAGGAATGTGGAACTTGTTTGGCACCGTGATTCTGTTTAATGCTCTATAGTCGACACAGAATCACCAAAATCCATTTGTTTTCTTCACAAGTAAAGGTAGACTAGGGAAAAGGCTCACACTAGGTTTGATGATGCCCTGGTTCAATATATCCTCAACCAAGGTTTCACTTACCTCCATGTGGGCTCTAGGGTACTTGTAAGGTATGCAATTCACTGTTAAATTGTTTACAATGAGAGGAATTGAATGTTCTTGACCTCTTAATGGTGGTAACCCTGAAGGTGACTTGAAAATAGATTCATGATGCTGCAGCATTGTTTCCACTTCCACAAGAACCGGTTTAAGTATCAAATCCGTCTTATGTAGCTCTATTGGTAACTTGTTGTGAAGGGCGTTGGAGACTGGTTGAAGAGATTTCAGAGACATATGTCTGCCATGGAGGGAAAGATCACCCACAAGTGTGATTCGTTTACCATGATGCTCAAAACGTAGTTCATGTTTTTGCCATTCATGAAGCAATCACCAAGAGTTTGTAACCATTAAACTCCAAGAATCATATATGCACTGCCTAACTCCAAAGAGACAAAGTCAGTAACAAATGCCTCTTCTGACATCTTGAATTTCACTTATCTCTAGATACCAAGAGCTGTAACAGTGATTCCTGTGCCTAGCAGTACATTTAGGGAATTAGTTTGAGCAATTGAGAGCTTAGTAAGCTTGACTATCTCAGGAGTGACAAAATTATGAGTGGCCCCACTGTCTAACATCACAACCATCTCAGTATTGCCAATCTTGCCTCTTAGCTTTATTGTTGTAGGAGAATCTTTGTCAATGTAAGCATTAAATGACAATTGCATCAATTCCCCGGGTGGTTCTGGCTTTGTTTCTGGATCCTGGTATGTGAATTGCTGCTTCCGGATCATTTTCTGTTTTAGTCTGAGTCAGGATTGACAGTTGCATACCCTAACCTACTGTTAAAACTTGCAGATGCTTCTTTGGGCAAACCTCTCTGTGTCCATTTATGTATTTTCCTTCACATAAGAAGCATAAGCCTTTCTTCTTCTTGTCTGCTAACTCTGCAGGAGTTAACTCTCTATTTGATTTATTTTTTGAACTTTGCTCTTGTAGTTGAGTGTTGCCAGTGTTCACTATTTTTGTTCTCTACTCTGAGGTGTTACTCTAGTCATATATATTGTGTGGTTTGAAGTTTTTATAGTCTCCCTATATCTCCTTTGCTAAGAGACGGGTTAAGGGTTTAGACTCCATTGAAGAAGATGTGGCAATAACTTCAGGTAAACTCTGAGGTTTCATCAATAGAACAAATGATCTGAGAAATGGTTTTAGACCATTTAGGAAAATTCCTTCTAATTGCTCATCTGCTAAACTCGTGACTTGTGCAGAAATATCCTCATACTTAGAGATATATTCAGCCACATAACCAGTTTGCTTGATGTAGAACAAATTTTTGACTAGGGCCTCTACTTAGAATGTTTCCAAAACACAGGAGAAGTTTCTCTTTGAATTCATGCCAATTGTAGAAATCCATTCGACTCATTTCATAGTTATACCAACGCAAAGCATCCCCAGCTAAACTCAGAGCTATTGTATCCATTTTTTGATTTTCAGAGAAGTTATAATACCTGAAATATCTTCCATGTTTGATATCCACCCAAAGGCATATTTTCCTTCAAAGATATGCATGTCTAGTTGCTGGTAAGGTGTGTTGTTTTGGCATGGTGATCTGGGTCGAGGTTCACCCTGTGGATGATTCATAGTTTGTAAAACTGGAGTATTATCAGTAGGATGGTTGCTAGAATCACCTATGAAAGGCATTTTTTCTTGTCACTTATCCAATGTTGGTCTATTCGCTGGTGTAGAGGTGAAGCTACCAATGTTTATACCTGTAGCTTGTGAAACTTTCTGTAACACTTTAGTGGCAAATTCCGTGTACTTAACATCATTGTTGAGTTGTTGCTTTTGAATTTCATCTCTTAGATACCATCCTTGTTTGTCAAGCTGATTTTGAAGATCTTTTTGGTCTTGTTTCATCTCCGTGATGGCTTGGTAGATGAGGTCAATTGTGTTAGAGTTTATGGTGCTGCTCATATATGTTGGACTCTCTGGGATTGGAGACAATGGTTCTCTCTCAGGCGCCATTGTGTTGTAGCTCACGACGCACCAATTGATAAGAATAAACTTATCCTGCTGCCCAAACTTGTAAGTTCTCTCTCAGAAACTTTGTAAAGACTTGAAATGGAATAAAGTTGCAATCTTTGATATGAAAACACTATAAAAATGAAGAAAGTTGCAAGCTTTTCTGAAAATACTTAGATATATCTTGTAAAGACGGTTTACAAGATAATAATCCCCACTCACCACCCCGGATAAGCAAGAACACAAGATAAAGAACCTAAGATACCCCTTGAAGCACTCAGAAAGCCCCAATGCTTACTGAAATACCATCAAGCTACTCTGGATACAGCCACCAGGTTTATCCTTACAAACCTCACAAAACAAATTGCCCTAAACAGAAACCTTGCACGATTATTTATAGACAAAAGGAGGAGACACCAAAAGAAAACCCTGATTTTCTGCTTTTTACCGTACTGCCAAGTCACAGTGGTCCCATGTGATTGTTGCGGCCAACCTTTATCATTAACTGGTCCTTAGAAATATCTGAAATTCCTGCATCATCTTGCTTCATCATCATTAATTCATCCACCTCAGCATCCACATCATCACTCATACATGCTTTCTTCTTGCTAATTTCCCCTGTTTTGCTCTGCTTCTCTGTTTCACGCTTCTTTTTCTTTCTGAAGTAGACCTGTAATGGCTTACCAAATTGACACAGATATCGGAGTTCAGATCACAAATGTAAATCAACCATAAATCATTGTTCAAGTGCTCTTCTGATTGATCTCTTTAAAACGTTTTTCTCTCTCTAGAATTTTTTCTTTGTACCAATGATCACAAAGTTCTATCTCATGTCTCTCTACAATCATCTTTTTATAGACAAGGCAAGAAGAGCCATAGAGAGACACCAATGTCATAGAGAAATACAAATGGTTTTAGTGTATTTTGAGAAATAACTTCCCCAAGACTACCGGTTAACTAAACCGGTTCGGTATGCTTCCAAATCATGGGTGCAAACCGACCATAAACCAACCAACAAAGAGTGATCTTACTATTGTTATGTGATTCCGTTTCACACCAAAAACACAGGGAAACATAACTTAAAACGTACTTGTCTTTTATCTCAGTCCAAGTGAAACCTATAAGCACCAATCACATTAAACTATTACTATTTTACACCTTTCTTTGGGATACTAAAATATCAATGCAACCTTTAGGGGACAGAAACATAAAAAGGTCAAATGATTTAGTAACCAAAGTCAACGGTTCGACATCATAAAATCATATTCTAGGAATCGATATCCCTTTGAGTAGAGTTCGTAGTATAGTCTTCAAAAAATTGGCAAGTTGATATATAAATATGAAGCACTCATAATAAAACTGGGATAAAACAGTTGTTTAGGATTTGACATTCGTTGCATTCTTAATCAATCTAACAACTACCAATTTTGTTTTCTCAACTGCTGCCAATAAATTTAAAATAAGGGAAAAAAAAAACTTATCAAATAGAATGATGGACCACGTTAAAATATCTTAATAAGAATGCTACATAAAATACTAATGGATTTTTGTTTTAAATCAAAACGGACTAGGTTTATGATTGGGGGGAGAGAGAGATGTAAAGTGGAGAGAGCTGGCCCATTCTTTCACCGACTTTTTAAGCTTTTAAGCTGTTGACTTCTTCTTCTAACACGAACCCTTTCACTCTTCTATGTTTTTCTCTCTGTGTTTATTTATTTGTTTTGGAGTTTGCATGTTTATTTATATTTATGTTTCTTCTGCCGAAAGTTTTTGACTTCAGCCTCCCCACCTCCTTGCGTCCACGTCATCTTAATATGCCAAGGCTGCCAAGTTCAACTCTTGAAAGTCCATAGATGGAAAACAACTAAGGATTATACATATACTAAAAGATAATTTGATTGGGAGTTCCAATTTTAGGCTAAATATTTTTCCATTATCATAATCTCCTTAAATTTGCAAGTTAGTTCCTGTTTTGTACGTAATTATATATATCCATGTATTATATATAGATATGCAGGTAGATGGTGATGAATGGTACATCGTTGGTTCACAATTTTATATTTTGAAGATGTGGTTCCGCTATTTCTTTTCATTCAAAATATTTGTTAAATTAAAATTTTTTTGAAATATAATTCGATTTTTTCTTATGCATGTATTATATTCTTTTTGTTTTCAACAAATTTATTATTCATGTGACATACCATTCATTACTTTGAAATTATTTACTTTTAAGGTTGAATGTTTAGTCACGCCCGCCTTACGCTTCTTGTTAGAAAGAAATAATAACGTTGATCTTAACTAATTGGCATTAGAAGGTTATGTATCCATACACAGCCATCCAATATTTAAATAAATTCTACAATATAAGTTATATATATATTGTGCGCATATGGTGGTGATAATGACATGGGTAGGGTAGTGGAGATATTTTTCTATTGAGTTGGTTTATACGTTAAGTTGAATGAGATATAAGCTTTTAATTTTCTTATTTGTGTGTTTCAAATTTGGTCGGTTTTGTTAATGTCTTTTGTAGGTAGGGTATATTAAAAAAATGAGAAAATAAGAAAAGTCAAAGCTGACTTTGACGACAAATTGCTAACCCTCGAGAGATGATGATAATAAGCCTAATTAGAATACACCTTACGTCGTAATCAATTGCTTCAATCTCATTCTCATCTCATGTCATCCTTAGCCGCGGTTAGCCGACCATACTATCAACAATGTATACATGCACATATTTGTAATAATTAAGAAGACAAATAAAGAATGTTTCACCGTCCAAAAAAAATAGAAGAGGGCATGGTACGGACCTGAGAGGGGTTGAGATATTTGCTTAGTGGTATATGTCAACATCTTGGTTAAGACCACCGGCTCTGATATAAAAGGGGGAAAAATTATTTCATAACCACACAACAAATCTACCTGTTTCTCCCGCTCTTGCTCTGTTTTCTCAAAGACAAAAGAGGACGTCGCTGATTTCTCTTCTCTTCGGTATACCAAATCTCCTCGTTACCTTAAAAGGATAGTGAGAATCATCTATGGCTACTGCTAAGAACAAGGGAAAATCCATCAGGGGCCTTGGTACCAATGAATCAGAGAAAATGGATGAGATGGAGTTGGAGGAGGAGCTCCAATATAGTAGTGGCAAGAATAAAGATTCGAGTTCTGGCTCGGACATGTGGTTTGGAGAAGCTTCCTCTACGTCTCAAAGAAGTCTTAGGAAGACTAGAACCTTTGACCGACATAATCCTTATCTCCTATCTTCTTATGCTTCTCCTCAGCCGCCAACAACTACTTGCTCTGTCTCTTCTTCGAGGGTCGCTTTTCCATTTTCCCTCGCTCCAACGATTCAGAATCAACAACCGTTTTTATACCCGAATGACTGTTCAGGACAAAGACAGCAACAAATGATCTCGTTTGGTCCTCAACTACAGGTGCAGCCATATTTAGCACAACAACAGCAACATCAACAAGAACAACTACAACAACAACATCTGTTGCAGTACTGGAGAGACATTCTGAAGCTGAACTCGAGCGGAAGAATGATGATGATGAACATGTTAAGACAAGAAGGTGATCTGCCACTGACGAGGCCCCCGATTCAACCCTTCAGCGCCACCAAGCTATATAGAGGGGTCAGACAACGCCACTGGGGGAAATGGGTCGCCGAGATCCGTATGCCACGAAACAGGACACGTCTCTGGCTAGGCACATTCGATACAGCAGAGGAAGCCGCCATGGCCTACGACCGCGAGGCCTTCAAGTTGAGGGGTGAGAACGCCAGGCTCAATTTCCCTGAGCTTTTTCTCAATAAAAGAGAGTCAACTCCGGTGCATCAGAAACAATGCGAGACAGCGACTGCTAGTGAAGAGGCAAGCAAGAAAGGAGAGGCAGTGGGAGGGGTGAGTGAGGAGACGGGGTGGGCTGAAGCATGGTTCAATGCAATTCCAGAGGAATGGGGACCTGGAAGCCCTCTATGGGATGATTATCACTTCCCCATTTCTATCCACAAGGACGATCATGACGCCCCACAAAACTCTTCTTCTGATACAATTTAGAAGCTTTGCACTTTCACTTGTTAGAATATATAGATGCTTAGTTGTATGGCTGACTAGCTTGTGTTTTCGGGTGGAGACATTTTTTGTCATTTCCCTCATTCCCCACATTTTGATTCTATTGCCGACATCGTTTTCTTCTTGATCGATGATTACGGATCTAATGGGGGTGAACCATTAGCATTTTCATATATATATAAAATAAAAATCTATGGTGTTTTATTTCATCTTATTCTTACCATAGAACCAGAGTGAGAAAGATCAGTAACCCATTAAGCAAAAAAGAGTGATCAGTAACCCATTAAGATTAAGTAATATGTCTAATTCAATGTAAAGCATTGTTGGAAACGATCAATGTAGTAATAATAATAAGTTGGCATGAATAAACGACTTTGTACAATTGATGAAACGGAGAGAGCAACATTCAAAAGGTCGGAATTTGACAACCTGCATTTATTTATGGGCTTTGTTACTTGGACCGTGCTTTAGCAAAATACAAAGTAAATGGGCCTAGTCCTAACGTGGACACACAACGACTACAAGAGACACGTGTCATAAGTACCGACAACTCGTGGAGTTGGATAAGCCACTCCAAAGTCCCAAACTCCGAAGATTCAACCAGCGCCATCATCCTTCCAATGGCTATAACTTGATTAAGCAAAAGCCTCTCTCAAGTCTCAACAACAACTCTTCTTCTCCTCTTTCTCTCTTCAATTTCCCCCAATGGCTGCAACTGCAATCTCTTCTCTTTCCTTCCCAGCGTTGGGACAATCGGACAAGATCCCCAATTTCGCGCCTTCTCGTCCTCTCGCCTCCGCAATTCGCATCTTCACGAAGTTTTCTCGCCACTCTTTGACTTACCGTTCCACTTCCAGATCTCTTATTCACTGCATGTCCAGTGTTACCGGTGAATTCTCTTATCCTCTCTACTTTTGGGACTCTACTTGAGCTTCACATTGCATTTGACAACCCATTCTCCTTTGTTTCATATTGAAAAGGATCTGACTTTATCGGCATTTTCAATCAGTAGTAAAAAGGTTCCGACTTTATCGGGCATCATATTAATCAGTTTTGTTCTTATTAGTCTCAATGAACTCTTGTGATTGTTTTCAGATGTGCCTCCTGTATCAGAGACAAAGTCAAATTTCCTAAAAGCTTACAAGCGACCCATCCCCAGTATTTACAACACGGTTTTGCAGGAGCTCATTGTACAGCAGCATTTGATGAGGTATAAGAGGACTTATCGTTATGATCCTGTTTTTGCACTTGGCTTTGTCACTGTATATGATCAGCTCATGGAAGGATATCCGAGCGATCAGGATCGAGATGCCATTTTTAAAGCTTACATAGAAGCCTTGAATGAGGATCCTAAGCAATACCGGTTAGCTTGCTGCTTCCATCTTCTCTCCTTGTCAGTGTCTTGTTAGAGGTTTTGTAAAGAGGAACACTTTTGTGCCCTTTTTTGCTCCAAACAGAATTGATGCGCAGAAGATGGAGGAATGGGCACGAAGTCAGACTTCTGCTTCACTAGTTGACTTTTCCTCTAGGGAAGGAGAAGTTGAAGCAGTTCTTAAGGACATTGCAGGAAGAGCTGGGAGTAAGGAGGGATTCTGTTACAGCAGGTTCTTCGCAGTTGGGCTCTTTCGTTTGCTTGAGCTTGCAAGTGCAACTGATCCAACTGTGTTGGAAAAGGTGATTCTATTCATCTTCGGTTTGCTATCTAAACTAACAGCTTAAACCTGTCATATGTAGAAACTTTTTGCATCAATCTTGTGATGAACTGATTGTCACCAATATTGCGGATCTAGAGGAAGAAGGAATGTCGTTAGTTTTTGCTTCATCTACATAGATATCCTTTATGTTCCTTGGCAATGTGCTAGTTTGTTCTCTCTGACATCTCACATTTTTTTCCTAGAGGTAATTTTGATCGTTGTCTCATTGAACAGCTTTGTGCATCCCTAAATATCAACAAGAAAAGCGTTGATCGGGACCTAGATGTGTATCGTAACCTGCTGTCAAAGCTTGTCCAAGCCAAGGAATTGCTAAAGGAGTATGTCGAAAGGTATTGATGCTAAATCCTATCTGTCTACACGAGGCACTGGTCTATTTGAGCATATATGGTGCTTGCTGCAAGATGAAACTTTTACATAGAGCCTAACTTGGATATTTTTACGTCTGGTTTACTCAGGGAAAAGAAGAAGCAAGGGGAAAGAGCCGAATCCCAGAAGACTAACGAAACAATCTCCAAGTGTGTGGGAGATACTCTATATGATCCATCTTTCTTGGTTGAATGGAAATTCTAGACAATCAATTGTGCCTTTTATATTTTGTTCTTAGCAACAATCATGCCCAAATTATATCTATATATATTTGCTAATTTCTAAGAACATTTCAGACATGTGTATATGTTTGCTTGTCCTTTCGATTACATGAGTTTTTACATAATTGTTGATTCATGTGGTATTTATACATTGATGAGGTTGCTGTTGTGTTGTTACTAGTGTACGACAAGTTTATTTAAGATTTAGGTACTGTACTGCCTTCAGAGGAAATGTGACCAACCATGAACATATGAATTCCTCCTCCTTGAAGCCCTGCCATTTTCATTACTGTGTTCTCCCTATAAAAAAAAGTCAGATTCTATGTTAAGGAGTTGCAACAGAGACTCACTTCTCGGTTGGAACATCTAAAAAAGTTTTGCCTTTGGCGTCTTTGCACTGTCCTGCTAGCTGCTGCAGTACATGTGCGTTAAACAGAAGGGGGAAACCGTGTTGCTATAAATCCAGATACATTACATATGTATCTCGGCCATTAAACGTGAACAACCAAAAAAAAAAAAAAAAAAAGACGGGTACCAATCTATACAACTGCTAGCTGGCTCCTTTATGAAAGAGTGACAATAAAAAATATCGGAGACCGGAGGAAGAATGCATAGAATCAACAGTGAAAATGGTTAATTGTCTAACTAAGTTGAGAAATATCAACCTCATCAGGAATCTTGAAGGTATCCGCAGCACCAAACTTTCTAAATTCCTCGCCTTCAGCCATTGAGTCGTCTTCATTATCATCATACTCTTCTGCAGCATCCTGATGGCGGGGTGTTGAAGGGTCAAACATGCTTCTGGACCGGCAGTCATGAGTTGCAAGCATGTTCACTTGGCCAAGATGTGAAATCTCTACCATCACAGTTTCATCATCCAGTGGCAGTGGCTGTTTCCAGGGCTCCCCATCCATCCTCATGAATGTATGGTCGGTTGCACCTCTGCGAAATTCGAAGCGAATGCGATTTGCCTAATCACAGAAGTTATCATTTGTATGCACTCAATCATCATATCTCTATGTGTCTCTGTGTGTGTGTCTCTATCATTTCCAAGTTGTACAATTCTTACCTGGGCAAGTCGCGTCCCATGTCCATTTGGAGCGAGCAGAACCAGACCCTGCCAAGCATTTCTGAACCCAACAACCTCAATGAGGCCATCATCTACAAACGGTGGAGTCAAGCCTCTCTGTTGTGTCACAACAAAGAAACATGCATATTTTTTACCATGGCGAAGATAAATAAAGAAATTTATGTGTAGCACTCAGGCAATGTCAAGAGTTTTTAAAACCTACATCGCGTTGTTTCCTGGGATTTGGTGTGCCCCAAGGATTTAATCCTCCAGAAAAGCTGGGCAGATTCAGACAAACAATGGACCTGATGCTGCAAGAGCAGAAACAAATGTCGGTATTGGAGTAGTTTATGTTTGAGCATGAACAGCGTATTACAAGAAAGTAGGGCATTGCTTTGCTACATTTGAGATGTAACCATATATAGTTAAAGGTCCCACGCAGAGAAAAACCCCAAGACTATCTAACATGTCAATCTTGGACTGCATGACAGACATATAGTCTAGTAATCCCTCAGGACCATCTAAATTGGATGAATAAACATTACCTATGTGGTATATGGAGGTCGTACCACTGGCCATTTCTAGTTGCAATCTTAACCTTCGCAAGCTGAGCTATATTCCTACATGGGGAAGCCATAGAGCTTTCCATTACATTGTGCAAGAGAGCAAAATCATATATAAACAGAAATCAAATCACAGGCAAAAGACTGGAAATGTAAGAAATGTGGAATACTTAACCGATAATATATAACCAGCGTAAGATTACTTTTGACATTGTTTCTATATTACATTTGAAGAGTATTTCACATTTTTCATTGTTAGCACACGACGAGGCCCAAGTAGGAAAATGAACATATGTAGAAAATAATCATTGGCGCCAAATTTCCAATTACTGACTCTATAACAAGGCAGAAGTGTTGCAGAGCATTATAATCATTCATGTCCAAGAATCCCCCACATCAGAAACAAATAAAAGTGTGAAGGAGAATTTGGGGGGGGGACGTGAAACTCAGAAACAGAAAAACAGTGAAACGAAAAGTAAATTTACATCTTACTCACCGTGAAGCAGGGTGGAAAAGAGAGGCACAAAACCATCCTTGCGTACAACCAAGCTTTACATACGTACTCTGGCATTGTGAGAACGGAGTGTGAGGCCAATGCAAAGTACATTCCTTGTTTAGTATAAATCCCAGTCAAGGGGTATAAAAAGAGAAAAGGTGCAAATCAAAAGAACAAGGTACCTGATTAACCAGCTGATTCTTAAATTTTTCAGGGTGCAGCTTCCTCTCAGAATGAAACGCATAAGATACCTGAGCATCCATTCCTGCATAAGCACAATAGAACTTTCAAAGAGATTTGTCTTTAAAAATGGATAACCAAAATGGTCATCGACGACACAAACAAAAGAATAGCACTGCCACGTGGGTATCAATTGGTTTTGTTGATTTAATTTCCATACAAACAATCCAATAACTTCATGGCGGTTTGTTATCTAAATAATTAGATTGATACTCAATAAGTTATGATTACTAGCTCATCAACCATCTCACTAAGAGATCACAACTCCGTAGGGGAAACCTAACTAGAGTGTTATTTTGCTTATGGCTTGTGGGACATCCAAAGTTATATGGAAGCAGAGGAGCAATTGTGGAAACAAAATATCTCACCGAGGCTAAAGTAATTCCAGAATCCCCCTCGAAATGTGTGGCAGCCTTCCTGAGAAAACGATGGGTGCCTTCAACATAAGAAAAAAAAAGAGACACAGCTATATAATGGCAGGAAGGTTACCTTATTTAGTTCATCTGTTGGAGAAACACGGTGAAATGCATGTAGAGAATGTGGTAACTCAAGAGGTGCAAGAGGATCACAAGAACCTTCTTTAGGAGTTTTCATCCTCATAAGTATGTGCCAACTTAAAGCAGAAATGTATCCAGCAGTTAGTTATTCACCAAAAGTAAAGACTAAACTGTGGACACAGAGATAGATATACATACTTGTCAATCTTCATCTCTTTTGCCTTCAACACTTGACCCAAAAACGACTCCACTGCAGTCCTATCTGTTCCTGGATTTTTCTTTCCCTGTAGAAAAGCAAAGCGCAGAGATTGAAAGGCGCTTCATACATATATATATAGTAAGAAAAAAAAAACATAGCCAGCCAAGTAAATGAGGTGAGGAGTGTAGCCCACCCATCCAAAAGCAAAGGGAAGGTTGTTTCCTGTACCCAAAGGTACAGTAGCAATTGGAGGAGGATGCGATAACTTAAGGTCACATACAACTCCAAGAAGCCAGCCAGCAGTGCCATCACCTCCTGCAACCTAATAAAGATGGAATGAAAGAATGAATGAGCACAGAGATGTTTCATTCATTGGTTTTTTTTTTATTATTAAAAAATCGGGAGAAAAAAAAACACTCTTACAATGATTTTTAATTTCTCCCGAATCTGACGAGCGAAATCATCATATTTGAGCCTCTCCAGGTTAAGATAGATTCTGCGGAGCACTTTATCAGGAGTCTCTTGGCCAAGATCAAAGACCTGATTGTGATTGAGAAGCGATCGGTAGGTGAGAATGAGTTCACCACCCAACTGACCACCGCTTTTGGAGTTGATGAAGACAAGGACGGGGCTCGCAGGTGGTCGAGTGGTTGGGAGAGCCTCCTCTTCCTCTGCTTCCTGCGAGAGGACGTACGTAGGGATGTAGAACTCCTTGAGAAAATCTGATAAAGTATTGTATTTATCCATTGAGAAATAATGATCACAATGGGAGAGGAGATGATCGTAGAAGAAGGAATCGGGATCTGAGAAAGTGAAATATTATAAATGCAGATTACATTAAAAGGGAAAACAAATGAAGAAAGAAAGAATAAAGATGGATTCATTCATCGAATAGAGGAGGAATGAAAGGTCCGCCCGTACGCGCGAGATTCTTGGCCCCCTTTTCTGACGCGGACTCAGTCAGTCATGCGTGGCGTTTGATCCAAAATTATTTTTAATGGGTTCCCTAGAGAACCTTCTATTTAGCTTTATTTGGAATTTCAAGCCAATAGTTTTGCAAACTTCTGGAGTTAAGGCGGTGTTTAGGCCTCGTCATTCGAGTATTCGGTTCTGCATATTTTGGATAAAAAGGCTTGGGATCTATTCGGATATTTTAGAATTTCAGTTCGGTTTCGGGTCGGTTCCGAGTACCCGAAATATCGTAAAAAAACTAAAAAATTGTTAAATTTGAATAAACAAATATAACTAAGAACTTGCGGATATATTGATTATTTTGAGTATTTTGGTTATTTCGATCTAAAAATAACTGATATATTTTGGTTTATAATTGTAATTTTGGATAACTGGGTTATATCAAGTCTAAATATAATTAATATTTTGATATATAATTATATTTTGGATATTTTGGGTACCCATTCGGTTCTCGGTTCGGTTCGGGTTCGGTTTTGATTCTTCGGGTATAGGAGTTTAGGATCCGTTCGGGTATTTTGTCAGTTCCGAATTCGGTTTGGTTCTTTTTTTGAGTCGGTTTCTGTTCTAGATATTTTGTCCAGGCTTAGTGGGGTTATTGAATGTATTTTAACAGAATTGGATGTATTTCAAATTCAAAATAAAGTTCATTGTTATACTAAAATTCAATGTTATTGGATTAAGTATTTATAAGATGTGATTTTTTTTTTTTTGGTCATTTGGATCGACAAAATTTGACATGTAGTCTAAGTACATCCTACAATGTGGGACAATCCGAATATCTAAAATAAAACCTCGGTGGAATAGATCGCATAGTGAGATTGTATCATTTGACTAAAAACACTTCTTAAGGTGGTTTCTTGCATCGCTACGATTAAAAAAAAACATGTCCCAAGAGATGGCAACGTACTAGACAATGAGATTGTGATATCACTTCGTTTATCTCGTTATATTAAGGAGTTGGGCATGATAAAGATGCCATTGGTGTTGCTGGTAATGTCACGTTTTTGCTAAATAGGTATAAAGTTATTGAGTTTCGTGGCCATCTATTGTGCCATTTCTTTTTTGGATGTGATTCGATTTTTTTATTTGTATAAATTTTTGACAATTCACGATTATTCTAGCGATGTTCTGGTTTTCACATGAGAAAACTCTCTTATTCGAGTATTTAATAATGTAGTCTCTCTCTGTTGGTAATTGTGGGATGGTTTAGGTTGAGAACAAAATCATAAAGAAGAGATTACATGTGCGTGCGTGTGAAGCACATGTAACAGTCAAAGTTATAAATACATGGTTTAGTTTCTTTAGACAAAAAGCCTCGATAATTATTGATACCTTGTTCCCAATTTTGTTTGAGAATTCCGAAGGGAGAAGATCCCGCCTCTATATCTTCATATAGAGAAGATTTATGAACCCTCTTGGTTCTTACTAATTTGTTTGATTATAAATTGCTCATCATTTATGTGTTTGCTATCTCTAATCATGATTGAGTAATTTCTTTGTTGGGTTTATGAGTTTTCGATAGAGATTCATGGATTGATCTTTATGTTGTTTGATTTAAGATTATAGATGTGCTTTGAGATTCATGGATTCACTCAAAGTTTTACTTCACGAAAAGTTGCAAGTGCACAACTAATCGTATGTAGTATGATCGATCCCACTCAGATGTAATACTGCCTTATAAATATGTCTGAAAAAAATAAAGGTAGAACTAAAATATGAAGTTAGGGTTTAGGGTTTAGAGTTTTGGGTTTAGTACATAAATCGTCGGTAAAAATCGAAGACTGGCGAGAAAAACCCGATTCCTCGACAGCCAGTACGTGAATCGTCAGTAAAAATCGAAGACCCGCGAGAAAACCATGATTTCTCGGCAGCCAGTATCTGAAGAATCGTCGATAAATACAAAGACTGGCGAGAAATATTCGATTTTTCGGCATTCAGTACGTGAATCGTCAGTAAAAATTGAAGACTAGCGAGAAAAACCCGATTCCTCGGCAGATAGTACATGACTCGTCGGTAAAAATCGAAGACTGGCGAGAAAAACACGATTTTTCGGACGTCAATATGTGAATTGTCAATAACAATCGAAGACTCGCGAGAAAAACCCGATTTCCAAAGCTAATACATGAATCGTCTGTATAAATAGAAGACTGGCAAGAAAAACTCGATTCCTCGGCAGCCAGTACATGAATCGTCGGTAAAAATCGAAGACTAGCGAGGAAAATCCGATTATTCGGCACCCAATACGTGAATTATCGGTAAAAATTAAAGATTGGCGAGAAAAACACGTCTCCTCGGTAGTTTTCATTTTTTCTCGATAAACCGCATTTTCTCTGAATACTTATTAGTACATTTCTCGGAGCACCAGTTTGAGACTTTTTTTGGGATTTGTTACTAATTTTTGACTTTTTGGGACTTGGTAGGTTATTATGATATTACTCACGGTGAACACTTAGAGTGAACACCGGGATGACAAATCTTTTTTTTTTCACTCGGATGTTTGGGATTTCCTTGTATGTTTTGGGACGTTTGCGAGCAACAAATGTGTTTGTGCTATGAGGTGTTTTAGTGAGATATTTCACCACATGTTTGTTTAGCTTTCAGGAGGCGTTCTCTCTTGTTTACTTTGACCAAGTATGTTTTGGACAAAGTGTGTATTTTTTTTCCAAGTGTTATTGACTTTGTCTTAGTGCTAAAGACTTTTGTGAGTGCTTGAGCATTCAAAATCACTTGGCTTTCAGCAAGATTTCTCTCTTGTCTTCCTCTCTTAGCGTTTCTTTGCAGGAAGCAACTAAGAAGGAGATTATTTAAGGAAAGAAACGATTCCCCTAACAGCAGCTTAATCAAAGGAGAGCTGTTGCAAGGTAAGAGGTAAGCTGAAGCTGCTTTAGTTTTCTTCCTCTCTTGAGTCGGTCGACAAAAGTGATTCAAGAGGGAGAGGGTTTTTGAAGATTCTTGCCGAGGCTGAGCAGTTTGAAAGAGACATCCTCCTCCGATAGTTCCTCCGGTGTGAGATTACGGTGGTAGCTTGACGCGGATGGTGAGCTCTGGCGGTTTGTTTTGGTAAAACAAGTTTGGCCAAAACCAGCTTCGATAACCGTGTTAGATATTCTTCGTTTTTTTTTTTTTTTCATCACCACTATGATCTCCCAACTGAGATCCCCAAATTTCGAACCTGGGATGTGTCCCGAAAGCAGAGGTGATACCACTAGCCCACCTGCTTCCGACGATATTCTTCGTTTTACAACCTAAAAAGTTGTATCTCTTTAAGCACGATCTTTTAAAATCAACATAATTCGATATCCAATTAAAATGTCAGTTTTTGTTTAGTAAACCGGTAACTACCATTTATTAAAGTAAACCGTTAACCACCATTTATTAAACCGCAATTAGCGGTTTTGATCTAATTTTGATCTGATTTTACCCGACTCCACATTAATTATTAAATGAAAAAACTATCTTGGATGTGGTTAAAGAATCTATCTTAGATTTTGGATGTGAAAAAAGATTTTAAAATGTCGATATCTTCTAAGAACCACAAAGTTAAAGTAACAGCACTAATACCGTTTTTTAGTACGATGCGTGGTCTAATTTGGGAAGACTGCGGGATATTACGGGAGAGCGCTGAGTTATAGATTTGGGTATTTCCACGTATTCTACCGTAGATTCAGTGTTTGAACTTCCATAGAAAACATCGGCATAGAGTGGGTATTCTCAACAAAATCAAAGAAATCATACCAGCGATGAGATCAGATCGATCCCTTTGGCTATCAAAACCGACAATTATAAAGCTCGTTTTTCTTCTTATGATACGTGGAATCGAATTCGAATCCTAAATTTCTGTTTCTCATATGGTTAACTATGCACAATCGTTTAGCTACATTGGATTGAATGCTTCAATGGAATTTAGAGATTTATGGGGCGTGTGTTTATGCCGGAATCCTATGGAGACTCGCAATAATTTGTTCTTTGTGTGTCATTTTTCATGCGATATTTAGACTGATCTTGTGTTTATTTCGGATACAAGCCAACCCCGCATTCAGACCTTTCTCCTAAGACAAGTGTTCCAGGTGACTCTATATTTAATTTGGCGAGAAAGCAATAATCAACGATATATATTCATTGTTCATGCTCGTGGTAGTGTCTAGAATTAGAGAGTTGTGATCGCCTCACTAGAGGAAACTCCTAACAAATAGGGATAAGGATAGACAACACTACATGGTACAGTAAACTACAGATGCCACGTGATACAACTCATAGATCGTCTCCTGAAACCTTGTCCAATCGATCTTCATCCCCAAGCAGTGATGTAGATGGATGGTCAAAGGCGAGAGTATGGTCTGACTGATGGTAAGATGTGTTCAAGCCTGATTCTAGTATTGGGTGCGCCACTACCATATCAGGTGTATAACCAGTAGCACCTCTCACCAATCTAGGCTTCTTTGATGATCTCTCTTCTCCTCCGCTCTCATCTGGAGACCCAATGTTACACGCCGAGTCTGGTGTCAAAGGCTCCCGGTAAGATGAAAGAGACTCGTCAACTGAGAGGCTCTTGTCTGGTCCACATTCCTTGCCAGACTTGTCTTGAAGGGGAGACTCAGATGTTGGGGCAGGGGTTGCAGGATCTGATTCGCCCGTTACTGGGGCTGAGGGTTCGCCAAGTACTCCACTGAGTCGTTGTTGCTCTTCAATTATCTTCTTCAAGTACTTCCCTTGTGCTTCTATCCGTAGTTGCAGCTGTCTTTGCACCTAAAAAAACACATCAAAGAATGTCACATGTAACGCAAATTAAGTGCTAATAGTGCCCCACTGAAATTCTGACTAATTATTTCGTTTTTCCTTTTCTTTATTAAGTAAGTATGGTAAGGCATACTTCTAGTTGCTCGTGCAATCGTTTCTGAACTTCCATCTGCAACTTGAGGGCTTCAGTTATCTGCATTCCCCTGTAATCGAAAAGTTACTGATCACTTAATCTGAAGCACCAGGTAATAGCATCAAAAATGAACTCAAAGAATTAAATTTCACGTACGACGAGCCGTCCAACCCAGAGAGCATATCTCCAGATTCTTTCTTATCAGTTTTTTTCCCTGAAAATTGAAAACACCAGTTTCAGGTAAATAGGCAACTGGGAGAATGAGAAAAATGAAGGAAACCAATGTCCACCTACCTTCAGAAGACGAATCTGGAAGATACTTCGCAAGTCGATATTTCTGACTCAAAAACACAATTGCAAAAATCAGCAGAAAAAAGTAGAAAGAAACTGGGGATGCACAACAAGGCCACACAGTGTAATCATTTGAGAATACCTGTAAGTGACTCTTGACATGATATATAGTTAGTCCTTGTACACCCATCACTCTAAGAACGCCTTTGGGTGTAGCTCCTTTGGAAATCAAAGGAAGAAAAAATATTTAGAAACCCTAACCAAACAGATAGGCTTTTCCTCTCATGCCTAGTAAACATGTTGGCATACAAGGATATTATTCTAAACAGCAATTTGATCATATAGTTGTGCATATTATTACCACAGATTTTCAGGAAGAAAGCATGAGTTACAAAATCACCATATAGACTATACAAGAAGGAAGGAAATAAAAGGAAACTCACTATCAGGGCCACCAAGTTGAGCAACGGCATCAACGAAGCGTTCATGTAGCTCATGCGTCCAACGCAAACGTTGTTTGGATGCATGACTAGAATTGGTGCCGCCGTTGTCTGCTTCCATCAGGGCTAGGATATAAACGTTGAAGGGAAAGTAATGAGTTGTTGCAAAGCTAGAAAAGAAATGAAAAACATTGCTTGTAAGAAATATGAGGCAGTCATCAATTGCAGTAATGGCGAGAAAGACTTTTCAGAGAAGATAGAAATGGAAGGGATCCTCCTAGACAGTAGACAGTCTTATGAAGATTTGAGGACTTGTGGTTATTACCGAAATAGCACTCATCCGAAGTCGAATTAGTTGATTACTATGTAATTTTGGAAAGAATAGGTGAGGGGTAGTAAAAACAGTGAAGTCAAGTTTAAGACTAGCTCCGGCAGATCCACCACAGGTTGGGTTTGAGAGCTGGGTGACACGAAATCAGAGACATGGTCATGGGTTTTCACTAAAATCGGAGGAATTTGTCGCCGGCAGAGAGAAAGAGAAAGCAAAATATTTTAAAATCCAAGGTTATGGAATCTACGAACCTGTGGGTGGATCTATTACAGGAATCAGACGACGCCCCTCAATTTTCGGAACTTGCTCTTCTCCTTCAATCTAATCTAATCTAATCTGAAATAGACTTTGTGTTATACAGTACTTTACTGAGTCCGATTGATTGATTGATTACTCCTGGGCGGCGATGCAGCAGTCCTCAACGGAACAAAAGAATTCCAGTCGTCCCTCCCAGTCCTAGACACTTCTTATTGCCCGATCGAATTCGAGGCAGTGGCATTGACTATTTGGGTGGGCCGGACCTCTCGGTATGGGCCCAAAATATCCTAAGGCCCAAACATTAATATTAAGTTGGTGGCTGGGTCCAAGTCAGCTAGAACAGCGACTCTGCAGCTGCTCTCTTCTCCGGTTCTCCCGCTTCCAGTTAATTCCAGATTTCCAGGCAAGCCTCATCGCCGACCGATAATGGCGGCCATTGATTTGGGAAAACTGATCCACCTGTTGTGCCCACTTCTTCTCTCCTTCCACTTTAAAATCGCAGGGGCCTCCGTCCACATCTACCCTTCCCAGCCCTTCCACGATGTCGGTAATTCTCTCCTCCTCTACGGTGGCAGCGAGGGCATCTTCGCCTCTTCCCGATCTTTCATCAGGTATCCTATCATTCTCTTCGCACATTTTCAACTGGTGCTGTGTACGTATCCTTCTCACTGGTCGGTCCTCGTGCAGGTTTGAGAACATCACTCTCTGGAGGACAATTACTGATAACCGCTCACTTAAGGGCCACAGAAATGGGTTAGTCCAAGCAGTGATCTTTGAAGCCTCCGATCGTAACAATATCGGTGGTTCAGCTTACGGCGGCCAAAGATCTATTTGCTGCACTCCAGATCTGGCCAAGCTTCAAGGTTGTAAGCAGGGTGAGATCATTAGGATTCCGTCTGCACATGACCCTAGATGGCCTATCCTCTTACGCGTCCGCTTCAAAGGAAAACGTTTGTCCGCTAGGATGGAAGACACTGAGGTTCTCATCACCAAGACTGGAATCTATAATCTCTTATTCATATCGTGTGATCCACAACTCAAGGGCCTTAAAATGACCGGAAAGACTGTTTGGAAAAATCCCGACGGCTATCTTCCTGGTAGGATGGCTCCACTCATGAAATTCTATGTCTATATGTCTTTCGCATATTTGTTGCTCAGTGCCGTCTGGTTCTTCCAGTATTTGAGGTTCCGGATGGATATATTGCCACTTCAACATTGCATAACTGCGGTACTTGTTCTCGGATTGCTTGAGATGGTCTTTTGGTACTTGGATTATGCAAATTTTAACAACACGGGGATGAGGCCTTTAGCCCTTACTACATGGGTTGTTACGATTGGTGCGTTCAGAAAGACTGTTTCCCGCATTCTCATACTCAGTGTTTCCATGGGATTTGGGGTTGTCAAATCCACTCTTGGTGGTCTCACTTCTAAAGTCCTACTTGTTGGAGTTACTTACTTCATAGCTTCTGAGATGCTTGATATAGCTGAGCACGTTGGCATAATTGACGACATGTCTGGAAGATCAAAACTTTTTCTTGTCCTTCCTGACGCCTTCCTGGATGCATTTCTCATATTGTGGATATTTACCTCTCTTTCGAAAACACTGGAACAGTTACAGGTATCTCTTTCTTTCCAAATTAACAACTCTGTGATCAGACTCTGTAAGTTGTAAGGTTTTAAGGCAAGATTCATCAGACTAGCTATAAAATTCTTTATTATATATTCTTGCACAGATGAAGAGGACCTCGGTGAAGTTGGAAATTTACCGGAAGTTCTCAAA
Source organism: Boechera divaricarpa (assembly GCA_026770425.1). Taxonomy (NCBI): domain Eukaryota; kingdom Viridiplantae; phylum Streptophyta; class Magnoliopsida; order Brassicales; family Brassicaceae; genus Boechera; species Boechera divaricarpa. The sequence continues at coordinate 16,689,183 of CM049188.1, forward strand.
TGCTCTTGCTGTGATGGTTGTTGCCTCTGTTGCATGGATTGTGTATGAGGTACCATCCTGTCAAGCCTGATTTGATGCTGATTTAGTAAACTCAAATCTTACTTTAGGAAATTAACTGCTCAACTAAAACTGGCGTAGAATTCAAGCTAGGAAAAAAGAAGCTCCTTCTTTCTTGGAATATACCCAGCTTGCCTGATGACTTTTCCCCTGCAGGTGTATTTCAAAGCAACAGATCCATTCAATGAACGATGGCAGACTGCTTGGACTATAACTGCCTTCTGGGATGTTATTGCATTCTTGTTGCTATGTATTATTTGCTATCTCTGGACCCCCTCTCAGAACTCCCAAAGGTATGTTACATCAACTTAAAGGTTTTGATACCTCTCCAGCATACCAACAAAGAAAGAAGCTTGGTTTTGTGAGCTGAGAGTTACTTGCTGGAATGGAAACCGTTTCAGCTGAGCATGTTGTGCTAGTCTTGTGGGAAGTCTTGGCTACATGCTAGTGTATTGGTCCAATTTGTTGTTCCTGGATGCGACAGGGATGCTAATATGAAACTAATGATGGACAGATATGCGTATTCGGGAGACATGGATGAAGAAAACGAGGAAGTTCAATCTCTGACAGGGGGGAAGCAAGATGGTGATATTAGCTTAGTTAAGCAAGAGAAGAATGCTGACTCGGACAGGGAAGATGTTGAAGAAGATAAGAGAGAGTGAGGAGAGTCGGTAAAGAAACGGCTTGGCAGCTGTGCTTGATCATGAGTTGAGGGAAGTAGAAATATCAGCATGAGGTCAACTATAGCACAAAGCAACAAAGCTACGACGTTTAATACATATATGTAACAAAAGGATAGTAACTGTGTGTTTGTATTTGTTCTTTTAAGTACAGATATAAAAGTACAGTCGGTTTCTCCATCTGAGCAATGCCCTTGGTTGTTGTTACTATGCATTATTCAAGTATCATTTATGATGAACTATATGCCGTTATTGAAGATCCAACATCTGAGTCATCTAATCCTTCTCTGTTGAGCTCAGCGCGGTGTCGTCTAGAATTTAGAATCACCTCCTCAGGCCTTGTGATAAAACTTTTGATTCTATTTATGGTGCAAGATGTGAAGATGAGCAAGAGAGAGTGAGATTTGCCTAAAGTGCTGTAAATGAGTATATTATTTATATTTTATTGGTGGTTTAAGATTGGTATATTGTGCATTATTAATTCGTCAATTCTACTGTCCGGACGCGGAAACAGTGTCGCTCGCTCTCTCTCTCTCTCTTATTGTGCTTCAACACCGCCATTACAGATTGCAAATTGAAGTGAGAGTGGAAAGGGAGAGGGAGCTTCCTGCTTTCACTTATTATGCCTCCTCCTTCTAGTTCTAGACCAGGTCTCAACGGCGAGATCGGACATGGACCTCCTCCGATTGCTGCTGAGACGGTGGCGAGGCACCAGCAGCAGTATTACCGGAGCTACTCGTCGTCGTCGTCGGCGTCGCTGAAGGGATGCTGCTGCTGCTTGTTCTTGCTGTTCGCGTTCCTGGCGCTACTGGTACTGGCGGTGGTGCTCGTCGTATTACTGGCGGTGAAGCCGAAGAAGCCGCAGTTCGATCTGCAGCAAGTGGGAGTGGTGTACATGGGAATCTCTAACCCTAGCGCTGTACTGGATCCAACCACCGCCTCCCTCTCCCTCACCATCCGGATGCTCTTCACAGCCGTCAACCCCAACAAGGTCGGAATCAGGTACGGCGAGTCCAGCTTCACGGTGATGTACAAAGGCATGCCACTGGGGAGGGCGACGGTGCCTGGATTCTACCAGGACGCGCACAGTACAAGGAACGTGGAGGCCACCATTTCCGTCGATAGAGTCAATCTTATGCAAGCCCACGCCGCCGATCTCGTCAGAGACGCTTCCTTAAACGACCGAGTGGAGCTCACAGTCCAAGGAGACGTTGGCGCTAAGATCCGAGTCATGAATTTCGATTCACCGGGAGTTCAGGTTATCCATCTTCTTCTCCCTTCTTTTCCCCACAATTGGTTGCTCGGGGATCTGGCCTAGCTAGCCTAGTGTGAACACTAACTCTTGAGAAAGAAATTACCACACACGGAGAGTAGTAAAAATGAAAAATAACGAATTGCGTTAAAAAAAAGAAAAAAAAAAGGAAAGAAGAAGTTGTTGTTAAGTTAATAGATTCCTTACACCACTAGTCATGCTCTGTCCCCACTCTGCTTTCCTTTTCGCCTTTGCTTCTCCTTCACTTTTGATATTTCTAGGATCCACGTATGCACCACCTAAAAGCTAAATCATTTATACTATAATATATCCGGGGTTATAGCACTAGTTAAAATTTTTAAATTTAAATTTTATTCAAAAGTTTTGATTATAATATTGCAATAATTTTAATATCTAAATAATAATTTTGAATTATGTTATTATTTGTTATTCAATAAATTAAATATTATTTTTATAAATATATTTTTTTAAAGATATTACGAATCTTTGAATATTTCTTAGCCGAAAGATTGATATCCTGAAATATCACAGTTTAATTATGTTTTTAAAGTGCTAATTAAATTTACAATTATAATCTTAATAAGAAATTAGCAAATAATCTTAATACCAATGACATAAAAAAGTAAATATTAACATATATTAATATTATTTTTTTATTTGTACTCCCCCAATGATGTATATTGAGGTGTAAATACCTTTCATTGGTTTAAAAAGTCACAACAGTTATTTATATAGAGATTCGCTCTGTTGCTAATTAAGAGATTTTCATTTATATGATATTGATGCGAAAACGAATGATGCATTGCAGGTATCCGTGAATTGCGGGATAGGCATTAGTCCCAGAAAGCAAGCTCTCATTTACAAGCAATGTGGCTTTGATGGCCTCAGCGTCTAATTCCAAACTGTAGCATAATATTTTAAGTATATTTCTACTGACCACTCCCAACTGCGAGGAGTTGCAAAAAGGTTAAAAGATCCAGCCAAACTGGTAAGTAAAGAAATGGAACAAGATCCATCCTTCCCCTGCTTCTTTGGGAAATTTTTGTTTGTACAAGCTAAATTTGCAAAAGCAACAATGTTTGTTTACCAAAGATACTACTAATCAGTAATTTACTCACGCTGCAATCCCTTGGCCAATCTAAGGAGCATTCGTTTCTTTTAATCAATTATAGATATGCACTCTTCCGCATGCTACATATCAAAATGTTGTGTGATTTATGTGAGGTTTGCTCTGAAAAACTCTGGCAGATTTAGCAAACCCACTTTTCATTTCATGTACGCTTTGTGTTTGGTTGAGAATAGGTGTACATCACATGCTGCTTCCTTACTTCTTTTAATCTAAGCTCCAGATTTTCTGCTGGGGTGCATGTAAAAGGTGCAGGCATTCTCCCACATGGAGAGTTATGTCAACATTCAAGTTGAAATGAACTGCTCCAGAATTGACAGGTGTTATAGATGGTTTTACTATTGATTTCCTTGATTCGGTTACAATGCGAGAGCGGATGGCTTGGCTTGGCATTCATTTGATGGAACCGGAATATGCAAAGCAGTCTCAGAATACTTACTTGGTCAATATGCAACTGAAATGACCCGAGACTATTCTTTTTGGATTACATATTTGAAGATAGGTGATCAGTTCCTCCAACCTCTCCATCGACTATCTTGGGTGCAAATCCATGGCAAGTGTCTAAAGCTTGTGGAAGTGATTTTCTAATACTTGCAAGCTTTCTATTCCCAAGCATCCTTAGCAGCCTCCACCTCCTTATTTCTCTTTCTTATTGCTTGGCTTTAAGAGTCTTTATTTTTCTCCTCCACAACCTTGTCAATCCTCTTATCAGTAAATAGCTTTCTTTTTCCTGGTATGCCTTATTTTCCTCCAGAGCCTCCTTTTTGGAAGAGACTTCCGTCAGTTTCACCGGGAAACTTCTCACAAGTCACAACCAACCAACCTCTGCCCACGAATCAAGAGAATATTGTATTATCATATCCACCTCGGGCTTTGTAAACCGTTACCATTTTTTTATTTTCGACACTATGGGCTTGAGGATGTTGGACATTAAAGGGCTACATAAAATTTTACTTGTTACAGGCCCTTATTATCCGTACTGTAACCGAAACGGCAACTAGACGTAGAAGAAGACGATGAAATTGGAGGAAATCGAATCGTATCGAAACATTTAGGGTTCATCGTTCGGCTATCCTTGAGGTAATGTCAATTCCTTGTATGTATCTACTTTTCATCTTGTGATAGGTCGATCAATAACAGATCTCAACCTTCAGTTGTTAACTTCACTTTGGTAGGCTGATCATATCGTTCCTCTTTGAGCTTACGACTTCATATAAAACAATGCCTCGCACGATGCATTCAACTAGCCCTACGTTCACATAAATTTTTATCCTTTTTCTCTCAGATTTCAGGTCAAGCTTTCTTTCCAATTTCGCCATGTAAGTTCCTTCTTCTGCAACTACTTGTCTAGATTCTACGTTATGATCCTATTACCCTTACGGAGTTTTCTCACCAATGTCCTTTCTTTATTTTTTTGCCTCTGTCCATTAGATCTCTTGCAATTTTTTACTCCTACTCTCTAATACGCTAGACTTGAGTTATCCCCTTTAGTTATCGGATAAGATTGTATTCCGTCTTGATTGGTCTAGGAGGATCTGGAAATATTAAGGTGACTGACTAGAACTATCCGAATTCTGACACATAGTAAGCTGTTTCTTTCATACGGTAAGAAGCAATCAGAAGTTCGAGATGTCTTATATAACACATCCTCTATAGTTTGTTGGGTATTACTTAGTGGCTCTCTCCATTTTCTTGCTTTCCATAAATCTTGAAGAGCTGTGTATGTTCATAAGAGTAAAATGGGAATCTTAGCTTCATCCCTTAAACAGCCCTACTTTGACAACATGAACGTATTATCGTTAGTAAGCCATTCATTACCTTAGTTTGCTTATCTAACCTTTGATTTTCCATCCTATTCGATGGTGTTACTCCGATAATTACAGGGCAGAAGAAGAAGCTGTTGATCAGAAAAGATACTTTGAGGAATCTTGCAAACCAAAATGTGTGAAGCCACTACTTGAATATCAGGTGAATAGGCATACATACAACTTGAGCTGTCATTGGTCATAACATTGATTTGCAGTATATGAGTGTGTAATTCTTTTGACATAAAAGAAGGTTGATTGCTTTCAGAGCTGCTTATCTATCTCACATGGCTTGGGGTGTGGCTCAATTTTAACATCTTGTTGTGGTTCAGGCGTGTTTCAAGAGGATCCAAGATAATGAGTCTGGCCACAAACATTGCACGGGGCAGTATTTTGATTACTGGCATTGTGTTGACAAATGTGTAAGTGTTTGAGTGGTGTTTTTTTCTGTATACACCTCAAGTTTCATTCTATGATGAAAATCGTATTGTTGTTCTGCAGGTCGGACCTAAGCTGTTCGCGAAACTAAAATGACAAGACCGCAAGTTTGAGTCTTGAGTCCATGTCTTTTTTTTTTTTTCCAGGGTTATATAAAATGATGTGGATGCTGAACGTTACTGCAAACCAGATTGTACGGGCTCCTTCTCGGTTTTGTTTCTCTGGCAAACTGGGGATTCGTTGTTTTCGTGGTTGGGGAAACCTGTATGAGTTTGTGATACCTCATTAATGCCTAATAATAATAATAAAAAGAAGAATCCGATTCTATCTTATCGTCTATATGTCCATTTTATTCAACTGTTTGGTATGAAATCATTGAACAGTTAATTCAAAGCACGTTTGTGTTGATGGAGTATATATCAACATTTAAAATGACCAAATCCAATCATTTAATTGAGAGAGGTTGCTCCTTAATGGTCTCCAGTTTCCAAGTGCAAGCAAAACAAGGCACGATGGGATGCGACACAAGCCAGCGGACATTAACAAAACGGCAAGCTGTGCTCTGGTTTTGTGCATAAACGGCACGCAAACCAGATGTTTATGTATATAAATAAATATTTAGAGCAGAGAAGTGAAAAATACGAGACGAACCGTCGTGAAGGCCATTTTCACAAAAGAAGCGAAGCCCTAGCGTCTGTCTTCTCCTCTCTGTTTCTTTCCTTAAGGTAAGCTCTCTCAGATTTCAGATCTCCTAGTTTAATCAAGATCTAACCTTATCACTCACGGATCATCATCGATCGTTTAGATCTGTGTTCTGATTTCCCCTTATAGCGTCTTGGATTCTCTGATCCGCTAACTCCGTTGATTTGTTTTCGTCTCTAGGTCGCTTCTTTTTTGTTTTTCCATGCCAGAGGCTATCGTAGACTTTCTTATGTTTAGATTCTTCGATGTAAGTAGTGATATGCTCCTAAATATGACTTGCCCCTCTTTTGCAGATTCATAATCTGTTGTGGGCTTGCCTCTCCTCTTTGGCTAATCATACCTCTCGCTCGCATCAGGTAAGAAGTTTGGTTCAGATTTAGTGAGGCTCATCGCTTTTGTTTCAAAGCTTGTCAGCTCTCTGGGTCTTTGCATTGTTTATTATGTTGGAATGCTTAACCGTAATAGCAACAACTGGAATTTTGCTGAAAGTGTAGTTTTGATCCTGTTAGGAGGTGTTATTGGTTTGTGTATTTAGATAGAGTTTTAAACATTTAAATGTTATGAATATTCTATTGTTATTCATTTAAGATTTTTCAAAACTCTATTAAATTTTGGTGTTATTAGTTTATGTATTTGTAAAAATTAATCTAAAATCTTTATAAATCTAGAAGTATTGGATTCATGATTTTATAAAGTCAATAAAAGTCTTGTGTTATTCAAATAACATGAAATTAATTCATTTTGTCATTGAATTAAAATATTTGTGTTATTGGTTTATTGATTCGACAAATCTAATCATCAAAAGTATTGTACCTAGTAAGGGATTCTCAAAGTATTTTCCTAGGATTATTATTTTTTGTGTAAGCATTTTACTGCTCTTGTCATTGTCACCAAATCCGAGCTTTCCATGTTCTCCTCTTTCCCAATATGAAGTCATCGTTTAAATGATAATTCTAAGAAGCCATCGCTTAAACATAAGAAGCCATTGTTTACAATATGAATGTTTAAACCATCGTTTCATTATAATCTCTCTCACACTCATCAAAGACAGCAAATCAATTAATGAAAAACTGTTTTTGGACAATAATAAAAGAAACTTATACGGGAATTATTTCCCTAAGCAAAAAAAGATTCAAAGAAACATTTAATGAAAATATTTTGCTAAAAAGCTCGTGTTCTTCAGAATTGACGTAGTAATTGAACAATTTTATAGAAAATGAAAAAAACAATTTTGGAGTATTTCCATAAAAGTTTAAGATATTTTAGAGATTCTTTAGAAAAAGATTTCTTGATGACTATACTTTGGGAAAAAATCTATAAAAGTTTGATATACTTTGAGATACTCTTTTGTAATTTTTGAAAATATTAGGCAGTATTTTGGAGATACTCTTTTGTAATCTTTTAAAATATTTTAAAGTAGTTACTTTTCATAGTTTTTAAAGTCATCAAAACTCCATCTAAATACGCGAACCAATAACACCTCCTTAGTCTCTGTGCTTTGTTTGGATTGACTTTTAGCCTCATTAACTGTTTGATGGAAGAGCATTTGCACTGATTATGATGGAATGTTTTACCCTAATAGCAACAACTGTAATTTTAGCTGAAAGTGTATTTTTTATTCGTTCTGTATTAACATCATAGTTACTCTGTGCTTTGGCTGAATTTGCCTCATGAACCGTTTGATGGAAGAGCTAACATTGTTTTTTCTTCTCTTTTGTGAGATGCACTTCTGGTTATATTCATACCAAAATGCAGATTTTCAGTTGCTTTTTCAATCCAAATGGACTGCAAGAAGTTCATCCAGATGGTCGAGGAGAAGAAACGAAGAGTTCTAGAGCAGAAAGAAGCCCCTTTGAAATGGGAGCAGAAGCTAGAGGCGGCTGCCAATGCTAAAGCTGACACAGAAACCAAAGTAAAGAAATCAAAGGGCACTAAGAGAAAACAAAGGGGTGCGTCTGAATCTAGCTCAGAAAGTGATAGTAGCTCTGAGGTGAGAAGAAAGTTTAGAAGATCTCACCATAAGCACCGAAGACATGCACACTTTGATTCAGATGACAGTGATAGGAGGAAAGAGAAGAAATCCAGGAGGCTGAAAAGAAGGTCCTTGAGTCCAAGCGAGGATAGCACTGATGAGTATGAAAGCGGGTCAGAGGATGAGCTGAAGATGAAGATAAAGCACCATCAGAGGCACAAGTGGCATAGCTCGAGAAAGACTTGCGATGATGACAATACCGAAGATGTGAGAAGCAGACATGTAAAGCATCACAGGCGGAGTGAGGTGGTCACTTCAAGTGATAGTGAGGAAGAGATTGGAAGAAGAAGGCGAGGCAAATATCACAGGCACAACAGAGGTTCAGCCTCCTCGAGTGGCTCGGAAGATAGTGGGAAAAGTAGGAAGAGAAGGCAGCATAAAAGGCATCGTTGGGCAGAGTCTTCAAGTGAGGACGATGGAGCAATGAGAAGGAGAAGGCATCGTAAACATGACAGAGATTCAGCATCAGATGAGAAAAGAGAGCACAACTTCGACAAATGAAAATGGAAATTGTATTTGTTACTCACATCATAAGAACTGGATGCTGTGGTAACTTAACCATCAGAACATGATTTCTACCCAGATGTTGGGACCCATAGATGATGAATATTGTGTTGAATTACAATTGTAGCACTCTCTTTTCTTAGATTTTCATTTTACATTTGTCGCAGGAAGGGTACACAACCATTTGAACTCTGAAATGTTTATGATAATTTAGACCGTGGGCTTAGCATATGTGCAGAAGATGGTTTATCTTGTAGTTACCAGGATTGTGGTCTCTTGCTCTTGATACTCTCAGGCTCTCAGCTATACCGGAAACTAGGTGTTTAGACCTACGCGTTGCACATGAAGACGTATATATGCTACTTGGGTGGTCCAACTTGAATTTTCTTCAATATTTTGAATATGGAATCACTTGCATGTTTCATGGAGTGCAGCACACATAGCCATTGCAGCAAAGATTAGACTTTCATCTCCTGAATCTGAATTATCATGAATCATTTAATCGACAATAAATGCCCCTCCCTGTAACCTTGTTGCTCTTTTTGGTTGCTAAATTTGTATATCCGAAGAAGATGAAGATGAAGATAAACACTTTGGGTACCAAACTGTGGTCTCATGCATGGAAAGTGTGATATACTCTACAAGATACATGATTTATTTTTCTTTGAACAATTTCTCACCGACCTGTGAGCTTGACCATCCATGCACCACCCAAGTAGAGCCCCAGAAGCGGTGTTGCTAGGAGCATTTGAGTGACAGGGTCTGTCGAGGGTGTGACTACAGCTGCTGCAACCACCGCACCTACCACCACATATCTCCAAATTGATAGCATTTGATCTCCCGACACCACCCCTACTTGTCCCAGGAGTAACTGAATGACTGGAACCTGTAAACCAACAAGATTCCAGGTGAAGATGGCTAAAAGCAATGTTTTAGAACATGTATATTAACATTGCCACATACCTGGAAAGACAGGCCCGTGCTGAACATAAGCACTAGTACAAACTCAAAGTACTGGTCGATAGACCACAGAGATTCTACCACCCCTTCAGCGTAATTCACAAAGAAATTCAAGGCTGCAGGGGTTAAAACCCAATAGGAGAAGGCAAGTCCAGCATAGAAGAGCAAGGAGGAACCAAAGACAATTGGCCCCAGAAACCTTCTCTCAGCCCGTGTCAGACCGGGAAGGACAAAAGCTATAATCTCATACAGGATCACTGGGCTCCCTAGTAGAAGCCCGCAATAACCCGAGACCTGCACCGCAAAACACCAACAACAAAAAAAGAAATCATATTTCTTGTTCATTTGACTAAGATGCAGATGCCTTTATCTGTCAATCTGATCATTAGCTAGTTCAAGACCTTTAAAGTTGTGAAGAAAAATTCGCCTGGAGCAAGCTGCAGAAACCGTACACCCTGAGTTTTGACGGGAGCTTCAAGAAACACAATAAGATCTTTGGAGAAGGCGAAGCATCCCAAGATTGCAGCTCCCACAGCCAAAACCGAGACGAATATTCTCTCCCGGAGCTCCTCGAGATGATCGAATATAGTCATTTCTTTGTCATCAGGGAGCTCCTCTTTACGGGGATAGAGAAACTCATAGACCGAACTTGCTCTATCTTCTTGCTCAAAGGATGCATCTGCCACAGATGTGTAATCCATCAATAACTATATCAACCCGGGAAGCTTAGAAGGGTGACTCTTGAGACCAACACATAAAAATCAATAACTCAAATCAAGAAACTGGAGTTTCTCCTATTACCTGGTCTGTCTTCTACAGCAGAGCCAACGCCGGGGTTTGTCTCCGTTGGTGAATCGTCAGAATTTTCATCCAGAGCTGCCAAGCGAACCACTCGGCCTAAGCCTTTGCTCCGGCGTTGCGTCACAGCGTATCGGAGTCCAGCTTCCCTCCACGAATTGCAGAAATTTACAGCGAAAGGACGCTTTGTGGGCGAACCCAAGTTGCGAGTGGTGAGGCGGAAATGGTGGATTAGAGCAGAACTGGTGCTTGTGCTGCCCATCTCTAGAATCCTCTCGTATGCTTTGCACTTGCAAGAGCTTCAGAGAACGATTGGTTCCGGTCGAGTTTCGTTGCCCACATTTGATATTTTTTTCCAAAACCCAATCCTTGTTCTGTTTTTCTTTTTCTGTTAACCCTTCCGTTTCTAAAACGACGTCGTTTAAGAGAGAAAGCAAAGGAGCTAGTTTGGGCCTTGCCACCATGACCCTTGATTGTTGGCCCATTAAGACCCATACAAGTCATATATACACACAGTGAGCGAGTGAGGGCTTGCCTGCGTAATTTTCCCGCCAGGTATTCCGATGGGCAAAGAAGAGATTCCGGCGGAGAAATGCCTAAATCTGATTCGCGGGAGACTCTGCGATCCAAGTTTTGTCTTTAGACATCTTTCCGCTTCGTCAGACAGCAACTACAGGTCTGATTGATTGCTTGACTTCACTTCTTTCGATTCTTTTGCTTATACCCTAATACAAATTTGTCTTAACACAGTAAGTTGAAGTTCATTGTATCAACCTCTATCACGGAGGGATGCAACAATTCGATCTTGCTTCTCGGCCCTCGCGGCTCTGGAAAAGCTGCTGTATGCTCCCCCTCGAACCCTGCTTCTACTCTCTCTCTCCGTTCTTATGGTTTGATTTGTTAGTTTTTTATTGATTTCAGGTCTTGGATCTCGTTGTAGGTGATTTATTGGAGGAGTTTCCTGATTCAGTATCTGTAGTATGTGTGATTTCTAGTATATTTGGAACTATCTCATCTCATCTCATCTCATCGTATCTTACTATCATCTCAATGTGATGCAGATCAGATTGAATGGACTCTTGCATAGTGATGATAATTGTGCATTTAAGGTCTGATCCCTTGAGATATCTAGTATTCTCAATTCCTTATGTTACACTTGATATATGGGTTATATTCACCGACTTACATTGATTTTTCAGGAAATTGCCAGACAGTTGTGCATGGAACACCACCTGCTATTCTCCAAAATGGTATGCCATTGTTCTCTCCAAATGTTCTTTTTTTTTCTCTTAGCTGTCTCAATTGGCTTGATTCTCTGTCACTTCCAGGCATCATTCGATGAGAATTCCCACTTCATAATAGCCATGCTGCGGTGAGTATATTTACCTTGACATAATTAGCCTTTTTGGCTGTGTTCGTATTTAACGCAGAAAAACTGATAGAGATATTTCAGGGAATGTGGACTAGCACATAAGACAATCATCTTTGTGCTTGATGAATTTGACATGTTTGCACAGGCAAGAATTCCCTATGATAAAATTACTTTTTACTTAGCAACATAGAGGCCATCCTAAGGTTGGGAGGTAGAGCAGAACCTTTGATGAACAAAGGAACTGGATATTGGTGTTTTCTGTCCACTCACCCTATTATCTGGTTATATATAGGGAAAGCAGCGGTTGCTATACAGTTTGCTGGATGCTATGCAATCTGTAACATCACAAGCTGTTGTCATCGGTATTAGTTCTCGACTGGTATGAGCATGGCTATACATATACATGCTTTGGATTTAACAAACTGTTTCTAGTAAATTTATCATTCTAGAACTTTATATTTTTTTATGTTTGATGACAGCTGACTTTTGTTGTTGTTAACAGTACTCTGGTTCAAAATCTTATAATATGCAATCTCTCACAACAGGATGCTGACCAACTTCTGGAGAAAAGGGTTAGATCTCGCTTTTCACACAGAAAAATTTTGTTTCTTCCTCCATCCAAGGAAGAACTTGACGGGTAATGAGCCGCTTCTTTTCTCATAACCTTCTTTTCTGTAATAATCAGAAAACTACTTTTCCAATGAACTTATTTAATTAATAGGAACTATATTTCTAGTTTGTTGGAACAGCTGCTGTCTCTACCAGCAGACTCAAGCTTCCCCAGTGGATATGTTTCTCGGTTCAATGAAAAGATTAAGGTTCTAATATCCACTCGCAATTAGTACTATGACATGCTTAGCTTTTATATGATGTTGATTCTTGTTCTGAAGAACTGATACTTACCAATTCAAAACAAAAAAAAACACCTGCTGTGCAGAATATAACATCAGACACGAGATTTAAAGACATACTTAGGACATTTTTTAATGCCAATTCTACCGTGAACAGTTTGCTGAAGTTTATGTAAGTTCTTTGATTATAATGGTGAGATGTTTCTTTATGATGTCATTTTCTCTGTGTTGAATCTATCTCTTGATGTTAGATTCCGCGCTGTTTCTTTAATGAATTTGGAATCTGGCCTCCTCTCTCTTGAGAACTTCAAAGCAGCACTTTCAAGTATGCAAAGGCAACCAAAGTTGGAAGCCGTTAGAGGTATAATAAGCTGACTTCTGAGGAATATGTTTTGCTAAGCTGCCAAATTGCTTATACATTTTCCTTGGGAATATCAATTGACATTATCTTTTGTTGAGCAGATTGTTCCATACTGGAGCTTTATCTTCTGGTATGTATGAGGAGGTTAGAAGTGAAGGAGCAAAGCTCATACAACTTCATCAGTGTGATGAAAGGTAATCTGTAAATTTGGCTTAAGAGAAAATGCAGGTTGCACCACTATGAAAATGATTTGAGATTCCATGTGTGTTCCAGAGTATAAGACGATACATGATTCTTTTCAAACCTCGGACTACTACGCGCAAAATGTCTGCCTACGGGTATGTTTATAGCTCTCATGAGATGCCATGGTTTGAATGTGGTGGTCTAAATGGTTGACATGACAGGCATTTGAGCACCTGAGAGAGCGACAAGTTATATGCTATGCAGAGAATAGAGGACAGTCACAGACAGGTGAGTACCGTCCCATGAAGCTTTTGATATCAGCCTCTGAGCTTCATCAGGGAATGAGATCACATGCGTGTTGCCCCGTAAGTCTCCTTTTTCATCTATACCCTCCTTTTCTTCCCTTTATTTTTGTAAACTGATTTCAACTTGGTGATATTTTTTTCCCCCGCTTAAACAGGCCATCCTTCTCAAGTTATTGGACCATTGATCTGTGTTTTTGTCCCTTGGGAATAAGACAGTCTCTCAAGGCCCTGTAATCTGTATTTTTATTTAATGGTAAAAGCTATTTAGTTTAGAAGCAGTATCTTTAGTTTTGCTTTTGCTTTGTGTTTTCTCCACCTGCCATTTATATATACATACAAAGGGAGAGAGTATGTCAACACAATACTCGCTCAATTCCTGATTATCAGTCTATACACAAACGAGGCTTCAAGTAGGCAACTTTCTCTACTACACCCAAACCCATTTGAGTCTCAACATTAAGCCCTTCAACTCGTATAATTACACCTCATGCTAACAGTTAAGACCCACACAAATTGGACATCTTAATTCACCATATCCAGATCAACTCTCTCTCTCTCTCTCTCCCTTTGTGCGCTTGCATCAACTAAGTGTGCTCCCCAGCTCCACCCGTACTGTGTCATATTATGAGTATTTATCTACCTTCAACCCTGTTTGATCGCAAAGAGATGCTCTGAGTCTATCCTTTTTCTTCCTACTTTTGCTCTCAGGCTCGCGCAGGAAAATTATGGACTTCATAAAAACGCCTTTTTCTTTTTGCCTTCTACAAGGCATTGGTCTCAGCAAAGCAATCAGATGTGATCCTTCTTGCTTTTCTTCAGCAGCTTTGACATATGATTCACCTGCTCATGACTTTCCTTAACCCCGCCCCTCAGCCATTGTATAGCTTCAGCTGCCGCATCCTTCTCAGCACTCTTCTTGTTGCTGGAAGGCTGTCCCATGATCTGTGTTTCATTAAACTCTACTGTTGTTTGGAACTTGTTGTTCTTCAATTGCTTAGACTTATACATCGGTGCTGCATAACCAGCCCTAGTGAGTATTGTTTGGAGCTGACTCTTGGAGTTGTCACCCCCGGGCCCACTTTCGGTCCTTGAAAGCAATGTTGGTTTTGTTGACAACGCCGATGTTTCTAAAGGCCTAAGTATATGGTGACCAAACACAAATCTTCCATCACATCCATCCTCAGAGACCAACAACCGTATAACTGATAAGAGTTCACTGTGTGCTTGCATGTCCACTTTAGGATTAAGTAGCTGAAATGTTTTTAAAAAGTATCATAACTCAGATGTCCATTCCCTAACCAGATCTGTTATCACAGTAGAAATACCTGACAGAATAACACAACAACAAAGGTGGGTACGTTTGAGATTTTATGAAACTCACTTTGTTCTGTATCAGCTCGTCAAGCTCTTTCTTCAAGGTTTGGTATATCTCTGCAACAGCAGGTTTCATGAAAAACTCCAAGTATCCTCCCAACATTTTCAGGTGGCCATCCTGCCAAAAAGCCCAAAAACAAGTAGTTGGCAATGAAATTGCTGTCAATCCTGACAACAAAAACAAGAATACAAGCAAGACAGATAGAGAAAAAAACTCACTATGTCTCCTTTGGAGATGCTACCGCCAAAGAGGATAAGGGTAGAGTCAGAGACAGCTGTCGAATCCCTCAAGAAAACAGAGTTCACTTTTATCTTCTCGTTGAACACCAACCACGGATATGGTATTTTTGTTTCCCGTGCATTTACAGAATTCTATGGAAAAAAAATTGAATGTTATACATTTCCAACCAAACTTTAGTGTTAGGTATACTATCATTAATTTTGATTGGAGGGAGGCGTACTGAATAAAGAAGAACTTGGCCATCCTCCATCGTCTTCAGCGAAAATGATCTCTCATTATGCTGCATGTGTCATATAGATGCTCAATAAAGCAAACTGCTGAATAGAGAGAGGCCACTGCAGGGCATATAAATTCAGGAGAAGTACTCACCACAACTGAGCAGATTCCTGGATACATGCCATAGCAAATAACTGCTCGCGTAAGATTCGCATCATTGCCCTCTGAATTGCAGATCGATTGGTTTCCATCTATTAGTCCAGTATCCTTGAGTAATGAGAAGAACTCTTTTCGGAGAGAATCAATAGCTCTCAGCGACTGTATTGACAGAAAGTTTTTCCAGCAGTAATCATATACAGCAGATTCTTCCTCAGCTTTTTTCCACCCCTCATATGCCCGGATAAGTGCAAGGTGATCACTGTGATCACGAGAAAACTGGGATTTTGCGGCTTCTGCGAGCTGGGAAAGTTAAAAACGAAACATCATATTCTACGGTCTTTCAGAGGACACGAGAATTCACAACACTTCATACCATCTGATTTCAAGACAAGATGTCTTTGGGCAAAACTACGTCCATAATAAAAGTATTTTACCTTGACTAACAGAGAGACATAGAACCATAAATGCTAATGCAGAGTATTACTGTAATTAATTCAAGGTAAAAACAACATAGATTAAGTTTCCCATATTTTCCAGCCAGATGCATGATGTGTTAAAGTTAACTGCGAAAGAAGGGGATTGCACGGGCATAACAAGAGACCAATAAATGGTATAACTAGAAAGTGCTAGATAAGAAGTTGAACTGCATTTTATTTTATACATGGTAGGAGAAGGACTTACATTTTTCTTGTCCTGAGGTGTCAAGAAAGGATCTCTCACACTCAGGCCAGCCGCAACAGTCAATATGGGATCAAGGCAACCAAGAATAGCTCCTAGTATGAGCATTTTTCCAAGCTTTGGCTCCATGGGAAGCTTGGACAAATAACGACCTGCAAAGAATTTCAACAACATGAGATAAATTTCAGTCCTGCTACTCAAAACTGTCATGATTCAGCATATTTCCTCTTACCTAGAGTTGTGAGGTATTCATTCTCATCCAATGCGCCTATTATCTTCAGATATTCAATGGCCTTTTGAACCTGCAGGCAAAGTTGAAGAAAAAAAAATTACTCTCATTGATTATTATAAGTTTGGTTCAAATCAAACACCTTCACCTGAGTAAAGTTCTAAATCAGAAAATCTAACCAAAGAATCAAACAAATAAGACGTACCGCTAGTAGTTCAGGAGATTGCAGCGCCCTTAACAAGAACTCGGATATGCTTCCGAGATTTAAGCTTTTGATTTGCAGACACAGTGACTGTAAAGGCGTCCTCAAAATTTCAGGCAACTGATATTCTGCAAAAGCATCATATACACACTTTGGGTAAAGATGATAACACTGTCCAGGTCGAACACGACCGGCTCTTCCTCTTCTCTGCAATCACAAACATAGCATGAGAATCAACAATAAATATCACTAAATGTAAGCCCACGGAGCAGTCAGAGAAATAAGATTGTTGGCAACGAATACTTATACTCACTTTTAGTAGTCCAGTGTATTTGACATGCAACTCCGCATAAGACAAAGAAAAAAACATCTAATAGCTAGTAGATTTACATCTATGTAAACAGTACGAGTAATCCCTGTCCTTGTTCCTGCCTTTATTTTATCGATAAATTGACTAATGGTCATTCCTAAAATGAATCTATGGGGAAATGGCTCAGTAGTCTTATTAATAGCATGCATTTACTAATTTGATTCTCAAAAGCTATCAACTCTAACAAACTAGCAATACCTGCTGAGCTGAAACCTTGGAAATCCAAGAAGGAAGCAAACAGGGGGTATTGTTTAATGCATCATAGGAGGTCTCTTTTGCCTTTCCACAGTCAATGACAAAAGCAACATCATTGATCGTGATGCTCGTTTCTGCGATATTAGTGGCTAGAACTATCTTTCTTACTCCACTTGCAGGTTCTTCAAATATTAACCTCTGCATTTACTCAAAATAAAGTAAACGGATAATGATACACGTTCTGGTTGCAAAGAACGGAGAGGGAAAAAGAGAAGAAATCGGTAACAGCTCTGCAACGGATAAACTCGATTTTTTTTCAAACGGTGATTCAACAATGCAAACTACAATAATTACATAAAATATTGATATTCTAGTAACACTAGTATAAGATACAGGTTGTCATCAGGAGAAAAAGGTTATAAATCACCTGCTCAAAACTTGCCATAGAACCATGGCAGGCAAGCAACATAACCCGATCTGGGTTGCCAAAGATTGGATGAATCTGCAGTTTTTCTTTCAGAGAGCTGATATCATCCCACCCAGTCATAAAAACCAAAATACCACCAGGACCCTCATTCTCACATATATGGCAAAGGAGATATTCTATAAGATTAAAACCAATGCAATCAGGATTCCAACAAGATAAAGACCCGAGAGTCTCAGGGCTAAACTCCTTGAAGTCAGCCGCTCTCAGTGCGTCCTGTTTACATAAGGGAAAAAGAAATGAGGACCTAACATGTAGAATTAAGCTACTGATATTCTTTTTCTAATACCTCAACGACAAAGGCAATTTGGCTCTTCCGTTTTTTTGGGATCTGTTTGTTCATCTTCCACATTCTTTCTTGACCATAATCATCAATTTGATTGTATGGAGTCAATCTGTACCTGGTCATCTCCAGAATATCCTCTAGGAAATTACTACGAACTGGATATGTAAATCCCTATAGTGAGGAAGACAATATTAGTAGCATCACTGGGGTTAATCAGATCATATAGATCCAAGGAATATCGAATCAGCAAAAGATTACATATCTTGAAATTTTCTAGCGAGGATACACAAATATTCATCCTATAAAGATTGAATAGTTCCAAACAACCTCCTCACTAGTATATTCTGTTTCTTACTTACTGGAATGTGAATGACACCAGCCCCACCAAAGTATGACGAGAAAAGCTCAGCATCTAAAGTTGCACTCATCAGAATCAGCTTAAGCTCTGGGCGACGAGATAGTAGATCCTTTAGAATGATAAGAAGGAAATCTAAAACACAAAAGTAATATAGTAAGACACCCCAATCAAGTTAAGCTAAAAATGAGGAGTTGCATGATAGCACAAGTTTACCTTCATTCATTCCACGCTCATGAATTTCATCCACAATAACATGAGTAACTCCTCTTAAATTTCTATCTACCAACAACCGTCTCAACAAAATGCCTGTGGTGCAGAAGAGTAGGCGGGTATCTCTTCCTCTAACACCTTCCAACCGAACTTTATATCCAACCTTCACGAAAAGTACGACAAAAGCAAGAGCTTAATCAGTAAATAAATGAGGATTCCAAGTATAAGGCTCCAACTAGATATAGGAGCATGCAGGGTGAAACTCACGGATTCACCCAACTGCTCTCCTCTCTCGTAAGCAACCCTCTCCGATACAGACATAGCAGATATTCTCCTTGGTTGAGTACATATGATACTGCAAAAAGCTCCACGGTTTGCTTCAATCTCGGATTCTAAAATAAACTGTGGAATTTGTGTGGTCTTGCCACAACCTGTTTCTCCAGAGATAACAATAACCTGTAATCCGGAAATTTATGTGGGTAATCGGAACTAATACAAACCAAGAAGACTGACAAGTTGATATTTGATTTTCTATTTGACACAGATGTCACAAAACTGAGCACAAGCCTGTGAAACAGGTTGAAAGCAGGGAGGCTCCAGTTCTCTTCTTTGCAGACCTGATTTTGTGAAATTGCTGTCAATACTGAATCCCTTTGCTTGAAAGCAGGGAGACTTCTCCGAGATTCCACCATTCTTCGGCCTTCTACCGATGCCTAATCAATGGAACCATCAAAATTAAATGGATAATGAAAAAGCATAGAGGGAGAATAGTAAGTTTAATATTAAGGACCTAATATAAATAGATAGGTGACTACACCGAACCTCCCAATATTGTTGTTGATCACGCAGCTGCAAACTCCTTCGCCAAAGAATTTTGTCCAGCGTAGTCTTGCTCGCAACCATGGGCTCTGGTTGCTCAAAAAGGCATTCATCAGTACTGCTTATGCTACTAGTTCTTGAGAAGGAATTGGCAGGGAATCTATCTATTTTCTTTGAGTTTTTACTCAGGTATTCTCTGAGGTAAGCTTCCACTCTTTGAAGAAGGTCCGGATGCAAATTGACCTGTAAATTTTTTATATTTTTGCTCTTTAAAGAAGACGCAAGAAAGATATGCGTCTTGCATAAGTCGAAGAGTAGAGAGAGTCAGGAGCAGCAGATATTACCTCCCTCTGTGGCTTCTTATCATCTAGATCAAACCTATAGTTGGGGAGTGGGATCTTACTGAACACAACAACCTTAGCATATGTATGACTGCAAAAAACAAGATATCTATAAAGAAATTGTACTTGTGAGAAACAAGCACCGGCTAAAAGAAAAAGAGTAGCATATGAGTGTGATTGATGTAAAGGGGTACCTATACAATCCCAGGGTTGTAGCCAGTGCAGCAAGTTTATCAAAATCCCTTCTATCTTTTTTCTCCCTGGAAATAATTTCTTGCTTTACAGAATCGTACAAAAGCATAGAAAATTTCCTATTCCATTCATCCAAGTTGGCACAATGAAAGGTACCCTGCTGCAATGATATGGTTCCAGTAGAAATGGTTCAAAAGGGAATTTCAAAAAATGCTACTCGAGCGCAAAAATAAAAAAAACAGCCGCCATTGTAAGAGTATCAATAAGCTCAACAAACAGATATTTCGGGTATGCAAGAAAAGATGAGAAAAAGAAGAAGATTACCGGTTCGCGATCCTCGGAAACGCGGTCATCATAAGCGGAGACATAGCGAACGGGAGAGAGAGGAAGAGGATGGAAGGCGTAATCGGAACGAAGGCGCTGGTGAGGCGGAACGTAGAGGGAAGGAGGAAGACGATCCTTCATCGGAGAATCCAAAACTCAAACTCAAGTCAAAGAAATGCAAACACTGCGACTCTTCTCTATTCAAGGCACAGTGGACTTGGTGTTGTGCCAATTTTACTTTAATACCCTCCAAAATTTTGTTGACTTGAATTCCAAAGTGTGGTTTTTTTAATATGAATGTTAAAATATATTCAATCCAAGAAAACAATGGTTTTACAATACTGAAACAAAAAAGAAACCAACTCTGTTTTGTAAATGAATAGCAAACTCCTTAAAACCCAATGATGGAAAATCAAATTGGGACAAAACCAATTTGTTGGTTTTGCACTCAAAAGTAAGTTTAAAATCAGTCTTGCCAGAAAATATAGATTTAGGATTAGGATGTTTTCCGATTGCTCAAATACATATGATATGATTGTCACTTGTGAGTTGTGACCGTCTTTCTCATAGACCAAAAAACATAACAAAAAGGGAAAAATTTGGAAAAAGACAAAAAAGACAACAAGGGTCCTTATTACGATCTCTGAAATGGGACCAAATTAACAATCAGTAGGTGTAACCCTTGACAAACATTCCTTTCTTGGCATCCTCGTTCTCGCCCTCGGCTGAGTATTTGCCGAGCTGGGCCAGTGAATTGGCCTTTGCCCTCACCAACAGTGCCTTCTGCGAGGCCTCAATCTTCTCCGGTTTGCCTTGCCATGTCCTGAGCACGGAGTTCTGCAGGGCACGTGCGTAGGAGAAGGACACATGCCATGGGTTTGGGCTCTGGTTCATGGCATTCAGATTCAGTGTGGCCTCTGCCTCCGATTGTCCTCCAGACAGAAACATGATTCCTGGGACAGCCGGAGGAACCCTCCTTTTGAGCATGTTGAGCGTAAACTCCGCAACAGTCTCGGGGGAGGCCTTGTTCTTGTGCTCAGCGCCTGGGGTGACCATGCTCGGCTTCAACAGAATGCCCTCAAACATGACGTTGTTCTGCGCCAAGTAGAAGAAGACCTCGGACCACACTTTCTCTGCCACCTCCAGAGTCCTCTCTATCGGGTGGTCCCCGTCCAGAAGGATCTCTGGCTCCACAATGGGCACAAGACCATTCTCCTGAGAGATGGCTGCATAGCGAGCAAGGCCCCACGCAGCTTCCTTCACAGCCAGTGCTGAAGGACCGCAAGGAACACTCACAACTGTCCTCCTGGATAAGACACATACATACATACATATACCAAAGGGTCATCATCATAACTAGGAAGAGCATTTTCACATCAACCAAGGAGTTATACCATATGTATATGACATGGTGAAATATATGACATACCACTTGGCAAAACGAGCGCCTTGCTTGTAGTACTCAGCAGAGCGTGAAGCCAATCCATCCAAGCCTTGGCACCAAGACTCGTCGTTGGATCCGGGCAGGGGAGACAATCCCTGTAGAAAGAGAGACAAGGTGGATTGTCAATTTGAAAGGCAACACAAATAAAAAAAACTCAACTTATGATGATGATGATGATGATTGAATATATGGATGGATGGTTGAACCCAAGAAAAAAAAAAAAGACCTTGTCAACTTTGATGCCAGGGACGATGTTGGCATGGCGCAAGCAATCGACAAAGGTCTTGCCTTCCTTGGTGGACTGGTAAAGCGTCTCCTCGAAGAGAATGGCACCAGAGATGTAATCGCCGAGGCCAGGAGTGGTTAGAAGAAGTTGCCTGTAGGCCTGACGGTTCTCCTCTGTGTTATCCAACCCAATAGAAGCGAGCCTCTTCCCACAGGTTGCATTCGACTCATCGATCGCGAGGATACCTCTCCCAGGGGATGCTACGCTTTTCTATGACGCAAATCAGAATCAGAATCAGAACCAGAACTAAATGTTTGACTTTGTTGAATCGAGTGGACAAAACTAATAAAGCATAATAAGAAGGCGTGTATGCTGGAATGAGATCTAGCGCTGAAAAGGGACAAAAAGAGGGGAAAGTGTACTCACGGCAGTTTTAACAAGCTCGTCGGAGTAAGCACCGGCACGGATCGCGAAGGAGACTCGAGGAGGAGGAGAAGAAGAAGAGGGGTGAGCAAAGGAGCGCTGGCCGATCCATGGAGAAGAGAGAGTGTTTGGCTTAACGAAGCTCGAAGACGCCATAATAGTAGCTAGAAGAAGGAACAAAGTGGTGATTGATCTCTCGGGGACTCCGCGGGACAGAGAGAGAGATCTGGTGAGTGTATAAAAGAGAGAGGTTATGATTAATGCGAAATTACTTACTAATAAACTACTACTAGCAGTCGTCTACTTTGGCATCACCTACTCCCCCACCAATTGCCTCCTTTCTATTTACCATACTACCCCTCTTTTTACTATAATTGACGCTTTTAATCTCCAAGGAGACCATGGTAATATTGCCTAGTTAGGCCTCATTCAGGGTCTTATTCGTGTTCGGTTCGGATTTTTCAGGTTTTTGAATTTAGGCTTTTAGACCCATTCGAATATTTTTTATATTTGGATCGCATTCGGATTTAGGTTTAATATATTTTTCAGTATAATTTTTCGGTTCGAATTTCGGGTTTGGATTTTTTTCCCAACCTTATGCCTAAGAATTGCGTTTCTTATTTGTTGGGCCACAATGTTCCTAAAATACATACAATGTGAAACCCTCTCACGTCATTGGGCCACAATACAAATTACTCATACAATGGTGATTGGTTCTTGGGCCCAGTTTCAATTAAACAATGTGAGCCCACGACGGCTGTGGCGGTCGCATCTTCTTCTTTTATCTTTTTTTTATATTAAGGGCAAGGCTCCCATAGATACGTCCAAATATTGGTGTTACTCGGAACAGGCGAGGAAGGTGTAAAAGAAGAGATGAGATGAGATGAGATAATGCAAGTTCCGAGGAACGTTATGCGACATGAAAAAGTCGAAACTTTATTCTTTCTTTCTTTTATCTTACACTATATATTGTTCTGTGTTTTCTTTCATTACGTACATCCATGTGTTCTTTCGTTTTTACATTTTTCTAAATCTTTCTATTATTACGTACATCTGTCATACTAACCTTATAAAGTACTAGTTTCATACCCCGGTGCTATAGCACCGAAAAATAATATTTTATCTATATTTATATAAAAATATATTTTATCTATATTTATATAAAAATATATTTTATCACAAAATAGATTTTATAAATAGATTTATCGCCAAATATTTTAAGAAGATAATGATGCACAAAATATTGATATGTATTTTTTGTGAATAATCATATAAATTTAAAATTAAATAAATATTTTAAAATAGTATTTTCAACAAAAATCAAGTAAATTAAAAACTAAACACTAATATAAAGACTCTTAACAAACCATATTTTAAAATAATATTTTGATAAAATACATTAAACACTAATATAAAACATCTATTAAAAATATAGTAAGATTTTTTAAAATAAATTATTACTTTTTTATCAACCAATAATAACTCTATTCCCATGAGTATATTATTTGTTTTGATATTTCTTGCTTCTCATTTTCGTAGCAAACATACTATAGTACGACGATAAACACGATTTTTGTCTAATTGATCTAGGGTAAGAAGAACTCCTGAATTTATTTTTCTAATTTAATATGATAAATAACAAAAGCTAAAAAATAAATGAGAATATGATTTGTTAAGAATCTATACTTTGGTATTTATAACCAAACTACTACAATATTAACTTAAAAAATTAACATAATTGTGATGTAAAATATTAAATATTAAATATTTTGTTAAAACTGACAATTGTCTTTTCTGATGATACATTAACAGTAAGTTATCTTTTCTATTATTTTAATTTTTTTGATATTTACATTTTGACTTAAACTGACAAAAATCTTTATTGATTATCTATTCTACATTTTATATAGAAAATTACCATTAGCAGAAAGTTCAAAATTACTAAAATTTATGTTATTGACATTTTTGCTTAAACTGACAAAAATCTTAAGTAATTATTATTCTATATCTATAATTACTAAAATTTATACTATTGACATTTTTTCTTAAATTGACAAAAATCTTAATTAATTATTTATTCTATATTTTTATATAGGAAATTACTATTACCAGAAAGAGACACGTGTCACAATCTAAATTAACGATGACACGTGTTAAAATCTAATGAGTTATCATTTTAACACGTGTCACGCTCACGTTAAACACGTTCAGCTTTATATAATAAGATATTTCATCTATTAGCATTTTTTCTAAGCCTACAGGGCATAATTTAAATGCGTATGTATATTTAAATTTACAACATACGCGCGCATTTAAATTTACAACAACAACAAAATTCAAGACTATTCAATTATATTCGATCGGGTTGGGGATACAAGCTTCAATCAAGTGCTTCAAATGATTGGAGATACAAACTTTTGGGATATTGATCCGAATATATCAGAATTTGGAGGAACTTATGCAAGTTAATAATGGTTGTCAGACTCTTTATAACCTGTGAGATAGGGTCAGGTATAATTTGTAACTTTTGGAATGACAGTTGGACTTCTCTAGATCCTCTGATTGATATTACATATGCTTCTGTTTCTAGAGTGGTAGGACTGCTTTTAAATGCGGTAGTTGCAGGAGAATGACTCCTATAATTCAGCTGCTGATTCAATGCTTTCCTTCCCCGGATTTAGTGGATCCCTCAGGAGGTAATGATGCATACCTTTGGAAGGTAGGAGAGAAGCCTCCTTTTTCAACTTTTTCTACCTCAGACATTTGGTACTTTTTTAAAAATCCTCCGAATATCTATGTGGATTGGCATGAGGCAATTTGGTTCAAGGGTAGGATTCCCAAACATGCTTTTATTGCATGGGCAGCCACAAAGCAGAGACCACACGAGAGACAGACCTTTGCAATGGGGACTCCATGTTCCTTCCACTTGCCTCCTTTACAACGTTCATATGAATCTCTTCAGCACATCTTCTTTAATTGCGGTTTCTCCAGCGAGGTTTTGTCTTTCTTTTCTTCAAGAGCCCATGTTTTCCCCTCCACTCTTGTTTGAGGATAGGGTAACGAAAGACCCTTGCCGAGATAAGAACATTGCTCTTATTCTAAAGTTAGCATTTCAAGCATCCTTATATGCCATTTGGAAGGAAAAAAAAATGCTCGGCTCCATAGCTCCTTCTCTCCTCCTCCGTCAGCCCTCATATCGGACATCAAAAATACAATTAGGTGTAGGTTTGATCCTTTTTCAAGAGTTTAAATGATCCCACCCTCTTAAAACTCGTATTTGTATACTTGGTTTGAATTGTTTGAAACTTAAGTTTTTGCCGGACTATTATTGTTGTATCATTTTATTTCGGCTGCACGTTCTGTAATTTTGTAAGTTTAAGTTTATATATAAAGTGGTATCTTTTTAAAAAATATATTCGATCGGTTTAAAACCCCCATGGTCTAAAAGTAAGCCATAACATTGAACCACAAAATTGTCTAACGCTACAAAAAAAAGCGAGTTGTCCGACGGAGATATTAGTAGCGAGATAGTCGCACATTTGAAATAAACGACTTTACTGCGGCTATTTTACGCCGTCGCTTATCGCGCGTCGCTAATTGCAGGAAGTCGCAAAGAAGTCAAACATAGCGACTACACTGGTGACTAATAATAAGAGTCGAAAAAAAAGCGATTTACTTGGGACTACAAAAATGCCGACTATTGTGTTACTAATGTGAACGTAGTGGCAAACGTAGTGCGTCTATTGTGCGACTATATCATGCCGTCATTTAGTAGTTGCGAAATCGTCGCAGTGTTTAGTGACTAATGTCCTACTAATTTAAAACTATAAGAAAACAGTAAAAAAATAGTCCCACAAATATTTGCGACTTAAGTGTAACGAAGTGGCGTCTCCCAAAAGGTAAAAACGAGTTCATAAGTGGGGGAGCGGTTTGAAAGGAGTCGCAGATTATAGGAACTAAAATTTTGTGGTTGCGAAAAGGTCGTAGTTTCGGGTGACTTATGTGCCACTAATTTATCACTCTAAAAAACAGTACCAAGACAGTCGCACAAGTATTTGCGTCTACTATGTGACTGGTGCTATTAACGTCACGTACTAATCGCGGCGTAGTCTAAAAAATGAGCGACTTTTTTGACACTATTTCCTCTTCTGCGACTGCATTGAGACTGATTGGAATTACATGGTCCTCGCTAGAGACCATATTGAGACTGTGAGAGTGGGACTAATCTGAGACTGCTTTAATACAATAAACATATTAATACAATTATAAAATAAATAGGCATAGGTCGATTCGATCATGTTGGAGTCTGTCGCTGCCACGCAAGGCTCATTCAGTCGTCTGTCTGTGGCTGATAATCCGGATCCTGGAGTTGGATCCAATTGATGACTGAATCCAATTTTGACATCGTCTTTTGATGATGCTGCTTTTCGTTGTTGATCATTCGTCTAGCTTCAACCTCTTTCTGCAATGCACCAACTGCTGTGATGGTGTTCGACGAACTAGCCCAACCCGCCTTACCGTATACTTGGGATAAACTCCCTAATCCATATGAAACTCCCCGTTGTCGCGGATGGATGACTAACCAAAAAAATAACCATGATTGAAACATACTTATATAGAAATAATGAAATAAGTTAAGTAAATGTATTATTATCACCTCTAGGAAAATGGTGTTCAGGTCCTCTGTTGAGAGCTCATGTGTGCCAGACGTCTCTTCCACGCCTGTGTCTAAAATTTGAGACAGCTTGTCGGATACGTTCTTATCGTACACTTCAAAAATCTGTTGCGCCTCATATCCACATATGTACCGTCAGCACGAGTATGTGTTTTTACAAAGACTTTTCCAAGCGAGACAATCCTCCCTTTTTCCTCCTAATTTATCATTTCAGAAAATAATATAACTATAAGTATGCAAAAAAAATTTAAGCAATACGCAAATAGTTTAAAACGTCACCTTTAAGTTAATTACTTTGATAGTTAATTACTAAACCTATATGGAGCACGATAGGGGAAATCTCTCTTTACACTACAAGAAAACAGCACGTATTCCGACGGATATATTCGTGGGTAATTCGTCGGAAACAAGGAATTCCGACAGGGTTCCCACACACGATAAGTTATCGGTTTGAAGTCGTCGAAAATCAATTTCCATCGGAAACCCATAGCAAAAACCGACGGATTTCCGGAAAAATTTCTGACGAACTACCGATGAAAACTTCTGTCGGATATACAATTCTGACGGTGTTCCGAGGGAAAGGATAACCGACGGTCAAAAAAGTTTCAAATTTCCGACAACAATGAGTGTCGGAAACATGTCGGAAATTAGATAACTGACGGCCAACCAACGGAGAGGGATTCCAACGGTAAACCGACGGAGAAATATTCCGACGGTCCACCGACGGAGAAAGATTCCGACGGCAAACCGACGGATAGATATTCCGACGGCCAACTGACGGATTGATATTCCAACGACCAACCAACCGTATTAGTAAATTAAATAAAAACAAATATTATTTAATGTTTTGTAATTCAAAAATTTAATTATAAATAAAATTTAAATTAAAAATGGATAAATATAAAAAAAACTCTAAAATTAATTATACATTAAAAAAAAGTTATACAATGTTCAAATACGTAATTATAAAAAACGTAAAAATACTACTCCTGGCCTGGAGGGCGAAAATCCGTAAAATACTGGCTCATAAACGTCGAGAAGTAATCCTGAGAGGAACGCAACTCGTTAATTGTTACGTTCTTTTCTGCCAATTCCCTCTTCAGCTTCTCAATCTCTTCAACGAGCACGGGATCTGTTTGTGTAAACAAAGACGTTGCAGTGTCTGCTTCTGGAAGGCGTCCTAATCCAAAAACACGTCCTCGGCTTACAGGAGTTTTCTTAGAGATTATAAAAAAGTATTAAAATACTGAAAATTAATAAAAATAATACGACTTATAGAAATTTATTTACCTCTAGGACCAGTTGGTTCATGACTTCTCGCGGCAATGAATTAGACCCCGAAGTTGATCCTAATTTATAAATCCTAATTCCAAAATCAAAATTTTATAATAAAAAAACAACAAAAAATCATAAATCAAAAACCATAAATCACAAAATCACAAACTCTATAAATCTCTTACATATTGCCGATGAAGAAGAGTTCGCCGGAGGAAGAGAATGTCGCCGGAAGGAAGAAGAGCTCGCCGGAGATTCGCGAGAAGAGAAGAAATCCCGCTGGAGGAGATTTACGAGAAGAGAATAAGGATTCCCTGGAGGAAGAAGGACGTCATTGGAGGAAGAAGGAGATCGCCGAAGGAAGAAAGAGATCGCCGGAGGAAGAGCAGATCGGCCGAAATTGGGCAGAGATTCAGAGAAGAGAAGAAATAGGGAAGAAAAGAAGTTCATCGGGTATTAAATTTCGTGACCGACGGATATTTCCGCCGATTTTCCATCGAAAATTAAAATTTTATTACCGTTCACCGATTATTCTGGCGCCACAATAAATTAGCGTCAGAATTCTATCGGTATTTTCCATATCCGTCGGTTTTCTATCGGTAATATCGGATTTTTTTGCATATCTTTTTATTGGCTATTACATATCCATTGGTTTTCCATCGGTATTACCAATAAAAATATAATCGTTTAAAAATTAGCCGTTTATAACAGTTTAAAGTCGTTGACTGAACATGCGCGTTTACAGTCGTTGTCGTCGGAATTCCGTCGGTTACAGCGTTTATAAAATCCTATTTTCTCACAAAAATATTTCACTCTCATAACATTTCTCTAACTATATTCTTCTCATATTATCTATACATTCTCTATTACAAATATGTCATCATCAAATCAATATAATTATTTTCGAGCGTGGATGGACAGACCAATGCGCGATCCCGATACAGAGCAACTTACAGAATAGTTTGTCGAAGGTGTAAGACAGTTCATGAGTTTTGCAACAAATCAGGAATTTGCTTCGTAAATGGGTAAAATCTATTGTCCTTGTCTTAAATGTAAGAATCGTAGATTTCTCGATATTTTAGAAGTAAGTTCGTATTTACATCGTAGAAGATTTATTCCGGGTTACAAGATTTGGTATTCGCATGGAAAAAATGATTTTATGGTAGATTTTGCTAGCACAAGTGGAACTTATGAGTTATCGGATAGAATAGGGGAATGTACACCGGAAGTAGAGGGTAATGTCGGTTCTGTTCAGATGGTACATGATGCATATCATCTGAATGCTCTGGGCTTTATTGATTCTAGAGGAGATAGAGTAGAAAAACCTAATTTAGAAGCACGAAGATTCTTTGATATGTTAGATGCGGCAAAGCAGCCGTTGTATCGAGGTTGTCCAGAGGGGCTATCACCGTTATTGGCTGCAACTGAATAGATGACAATCAAGACGGATTATAATTTATATGAGACATGTGTTGATGCGTTTACTGATTATATGAAGAGATATTTGCCGGCAGATAGTAATTATCCATCAACATACTATGAGATACAGAAGTTGGTGGCTGGGCTTAGTTTGCCTTATCAGGTGATAGATGTGTACAGCAACAATTGTATGATTTATTGGAAAGAAAATTCAGATCGGTTAGTTTGTCGGTTTTATCGTAATCCTCGGTATCAAGAAACAGGTGGAAGAGTCAAGGTTCCATACAAACGGATGTGGTATTTGACATTAACGGAGAGGTTGAAAAGATTATATCAGTCACAGAGGACGGCGGAGTCTATGAGATGACATTCAGGTCATACACGGATAGAGATATGTCATATCCGTCCGACGCTGAAGCATGGAGACATTTTCAGACTGTTTATCCTGATTTTGCAGCTGAGAGACGGAATGTATATCTTGGTTTATGCACCGATGGTTTTGATCCTTTCGGAAAGCATGGAAGACAATATTCATTGTGGTCAGTAATCGTGACACCATACAATCTGCCACCATCTTTATGCATGAAGAGAGAGTTTCTTTTCCTCGCAATTTTTGTTCCTGGACCTGAACATCCAAAGAGCTCACTTGATGTTTTCCTACAGCCATTGATTTGGTAGTTGCAAATGTTATGGAAATATGGAGTTCAGGCATTTGACGTTTTATTGCAGGAGAATTTTGTGATGCGGGCAGTGCTTATGTGGACCATAAGCGATTTTCCAGCATATGGTATATTGTCTGGATGGACGACACATGGAAGATTATCGTGTCTATATTGTTAAGACAATACAAATGTGTTCCAATTGAAAAACGGTCGGAAAACATCTTGGTTTGATTGTCATAGATGTTTTTTGAGAAATGACCATCCGTATCGTCGAAACACCACATTGTTTAGCAAAAACAAAAAAGTTTTTGATGGTCCACCTCCTAAATTAGATGGTTATAGCATTTTAACACAATTACGAGATTTTGGGGCGGAGAAAACGGTTGTTTGTAGCGGAAACGGATATAAACTTGTAGATGGAGTTGGTGTATACCACAACTGGCATAAAAAGAGTATCTTTTGGGATCTGCCATACTGGAAAGTCCATTCATTGAGGCATACTCTAGATGTCATGCACATTGAGAAGAATTTTTTTGAAAACTTAATTAATATTGTTCTTAATGTCCAAGAGAAAACGAAAGATAATCTGAAGTCTATATTGGATTTGCCAGATATATGTTCTCGTAAAGAACTATGTTGTGGGAAATAACAACAAATGTCCTATACCCCAATTTCGTTTACCTTTAGCTGTAAAACATGAGTTTTTTGATTGGATTGCCAACAATGTTAGATTCCCGGATGAATATGTGTCGAACCTACATAATTGCATTGATTATGGTGAAGAGAAGTTTTCTGGGTTAAAAAGTCACGATTGTCATGTCATAATGCAGCGCCTTTTTTTCTTTGCTTTTGCTTACCTTCTTCCACAAAACGTTTACAAATCAATTGCAGGTAATTTTATCTGCATAAATATTACATATTAATACTAGATAAAGTATTGTTTTAATTGGTTTATGTTTTTTCCGGGATATATGTACGAGATCTCTGACGGTTGACAGTATTCGTAATTTGGAGACTCAAATACCAATTATCCTCTGTAATTTGGAGAAGATTATCCCCTTTCATTTTTTGATGTTATGGAGCATCTTCCAATTCATCTTTCTCGAGAAGCAGCATTAGGTGGCCCTGTTCAATATCCGTGGATGTACCCGTCCGAGAGGTATATGTATCATCTCAAGAAAAAGGTTAAAAATTTGAGTAAAGTAGAAAGATCTATTGTTGCTCAATGCATATTGAGGAGGCGGCACATTTCTCTGAATATTATTTTCCAAAACAAGTGCAAACAAAGAGTCGTAGACCCGTTCGGCACGATGACGGAGGAAAAGCATTTTATCCAATATATGTTCCTAGTCTCTTCTGATAGGTAAGGCGCATTTGAATTTTGATTAAATTTTTTATAAATTCAATAATATTATTAATTACAACATAAATCTATTTAAATAGATTGGACGAGTAAGTGGAAAAAGCAAAAAACGAAGATGAACTAAGGAGAAGCAAAATCATTTGCATATGTATATTCTCACAAATTGCGAAGATCTTCTTGAGTATGAAAGATATTTCATTTTAAAAAAATCTAAATATTTATAATAATATATAATTTAAGATATGTAATCATATTTGTATTTACAGGATTTATATGGCTGAAGTACGCTTTCATAACCCAACTTACACAGAGAAAGCACTTAATGCGTTCAAAGAGAGCGAGTTTTCACAATAGCTCACATTTTATGTAAGTTTATTTAATTCACTTACGTTCTTTTTAATATTACTACAGATATCATTTTTTTAATTTATGAATATACATTTTTTTTAATTAATTCAGGTGAAGACAGGTGCAAGTAGAGGTCAGTATTTTCCAACTTGGTTAGAAGAGTTGATCAACGGTTCATTGTTTGTTGCCCACGCCTATCCTATGTATTGTACACGTGGATATGCTTTCAAGATTTTACGCGAAAGAAGGATCCAGCCAACAAGTGATTATGGTATTTCTTCGGAATCAGGTGATATTGTCTACTATGGTATTCTAAGGAAAATACTTGAAGTGCATTACCCTGGTTTGCTCGACTTGCGATGCGTTGTTTTTTATTGCGATTGGTATGATCCGTTCCTAGGAACAGGTGTTCGCCAAGAAGAATTTGGGGTTATATCCATACATTCTGGAAAATGGCTGCAAAAGTACGATTCATTCATCCTTGCATCACAAGCAAACCAAGTTTGTTACATTCTCTACCCTCGTGTGACGAACAAGCATGATCCTTAGATCATTGTTTCATTGATTACACCAAGAGGTCAGGTGGATGGTATTTCAGATAACGAGGCTATGCAACAATGCGTCACCGCAGGTTTTCTAGGTCCGATCGCACAAACACAACAAGTTGATCTTGTTGTTGATTTTACTGAGGAAGGTGATAACGAGATTTTTGATGATTCTGAGGAGGAACTTGGAGAATTTGATTAACAATCAGATTCATCACCATCAAAGTATTCACATAGTACATCGGATGATAATTAGTTCAAATGTATTTTATTTCACTCTTGTAATATTTTTATTTTTATTTGGTTTTAATTATATTTTTAGTTGATATATGTTAGATTTTTAAAATTTTAAGTTGCAATTTATAACTTAATTTCTATTTTCATTTTAAATCAAATATTATATCCGACGGAATACCTACGGAAATCGTCTCCGTCGGACATCCGTCGTAACTCAATCGGAAAGTTGTCGAACAACCGTCGGCAAGCCATCGTAAAAATATCTGTTTTTCCGACGGTTTATAGCGGTCAAAAAATCGTCGGTTTATTATTAGCCGTCGGAAAATTCTGACGGCTTACCGACAACCAAAATGGAGAAGCTTTTTTATAGGAAATCCGTCGGAAATCGCAATGTTTTTTTATAGTGTTAGGTGTCTTTGATTTTGGACCTTTCGTGTTCGGGGAATGTTTGAGATGATACTTGTTTCACCTATCTGATGGATCTCATTGTGTACATCTAAAAAGATTATGATTAGGTGATTCAGCATAACTATGATTGGACAGAGGAGAGAACTTGAGGAGGATGAGATTGGTGAGATCCATGGCATTCGAGGATAATGCAAGATACCTCACCATTGGATCCTAATTTAGTTCGAGGATTTTTTTCTTTCTATAGTGTATCTTTTGTATTCCCTTGAAACCCTTAGGTTTATTTTGTGTTTGTGATTACTCTAAGCATTGTGTGAAAAACTGTTGGTTGTTCCATTAGCGGAAACCGTTGGCATGTTATAGTTCTTTGGTTTTTATGGCTTGTATTGGTGTTATACTCCCCTTTTTACATAAATGAAATGCATGAGAGGAAGAGTTTGAAAAAAAAAAAAAAAAAAAACATGGTCTCTCATTCTCTCTAGGCCCTAGTCTTTTGTTGGAGTATGTTGATAACGCACGCATTCACACAACGTCCAATAAAATCAACCAAAAAAAATTTGAGTACCTTCTAGTTACGTTTTTCTCTCTCTCTTTATACATTTCCATTTCTTCATGTTCATCCTTAAAACATACAAAATTATTGTGCGTACGTCTCTTTCTCCCTTTTCTAATTGCAATCCTGCTATAACGCAAAAACAAAACAAAAAATTGGTTAAGGGGTTTGGTGGAAAAGAAAAAAAGATAAATATAACGCCAATCCTAATTAATCAGAGTAGGGACTTGTAATTTTCATATTTTAAGACAAAAATTTGAAACTTGTTAATTAAATTAAACATGCGTAAAGTTCTGTTCCCTGCTTTCAGACGAATGGCAAGACCTCATTAGTCATTATAATTTCACCTACTTCGCTTCTAGACTCTTCTACACTGCCTCTGCGTCTTATAATATATATAAAAGGTATTGGTGCAGATCTTTGATTAACACTTTGGTCATACATATCTAATGATATTAAACGATAAACCCCAAACGCGTCTTGATGCAGTTCACATGCACATGTCACCCAGAAGAATTGACTCTCAGATCTTTCTCGGCGTTTGTGTTCACACTTCGCCACGCTCTATTTAAAAACAAGCTATTAGTTAGTGTTTTCCATCCGACAAAAGAAAAGAGAGTGAGTTATTTGTCTTGTAATGAAACCTATTGAGTATTGTTGACTGGTTGGTGCGTGGGGGAGAGCATAAGGTGATAGGACCACGTTGTTGTTTTGTTTGGCAATTCTTTCTTATACAACCCCTTGTCCTTTCTCCATCTTCTCTTTATTTTGTCTTTTTCATTGTTTACTTAAATTTACATCAACGTGGACCTATCGATTCATCATCCCTTCGTCGACAAACAATAATGAACTGGATTTGGTTTCTTTGAGTTATGTGAAAAAGCATTGCATAAATCATAATAACAACTTGAGCGTAGCTTTTAATCCCGCCTAAAATTGAATGGATTTAGTTTTTGAAACAATTAATATTACAGTTTTGGCTCTTTAAAAAAAATTGAAATTGTATAACATTAAACATAACAAAATAATCTTGAAAATCAAAATTTGAACACATCGAATGAGTTACACTTATTACTCGTTCCATTTCATATTAAAATATATTTTGGTCCAAAAATGTTTCATTTCTAAGTCATGTTTTAAATTTATAATGCATAAAATAATAGTATATATATATAAGAAATGATTAATTACTTGATTGTTGTTTTGATCATTGATACAAAATAGGGCTATGGTAGGTAATTTTTAATCTTGTTAACTTGTGTGCATTATGTCTACATATAACTTACAATGAAATAAAGGGAGTGAGTTTTAACATTTTAAAAACAAATTAAAACCTTTTCCACTCAACATCTAATCAAAGATGATTTAACCATATAAACAACAAGGATCGATCGATAAGACACTCACACGCTATTTTACCAGGATTACATTAGAATCACGACACATGTTGAAGACGATCGTCTGCTAGGTGACGAGAGATGGTAAGTGCTTATGATGTTAAATGGAGAGAGGGTCCAATAACTAGGTCAAAGAGAGTCGAGGTAGTTGTCGCTGGTTGGCTAATGCGATGACTTAATCACATATCCTAACCCCAACTTGTGACCCTCCATTTCCACATCTTAATTTGGACGGCGGGACACCTACACCTCTCCCTTCAGTTTGTATTTTTATTTTAATTCTGTTTTCTAAATAACTTAATTCTAGTTTATATGATAATAATAATTATTTTTATTTTTTAAAACTTAGATATGATCATTCATAGGTAGCATGAAGCGAATGAATACTTGAATTTTTATTGCGTCAATATATATATAGAACTAAGATCATTATTGGATTAGTATTGGAGAATTACAAGTAGATATGCGTCACGGGGGAGACAAGAAGCGAGGCGAGGATCGTGCTAAATCTTCGTCAAGTCCACAAATGAATAGTCTATATGTATCAGCTTATATTAAAATAAGCACAAGGGATTATGTACATTTAAATTAGTTGGTTCCCTGTCAGTTGTTAATTAAGAATAATCACAAACCGCCCACTTCCTTTTTATATTCCAAAAATGCTTCTCCAATGTTCTACACTTAAGTAAATCAATATATAAACGTAGATGGAGGAATTATATATACTTAATTAGCTGGGGTTTGTAATGTGTAAAATAATATAAAGAAGATTGAGAAAGTAGTGATGGGATTATATATGTTCGACATCATTGATACTATTTCAAGCAATTTGGGAAATCTGAAAATTTAATGGCATTAAAGATATATCTTGACGGGATCAAACACTTTTTTCCTTAATTCGTAAGACAGTAGTAATTATAGAATTAATGATTTCCGGAGATTGAGAAAGTAGTGATGTTGGTGGAGATTGATTTTTTTGGGGGTTAATGCGATGTATGAGAATAAACATTGGGTGTTGTTACCATGAAATTCCACGTATCACAAGGAACCGTGACACAATAGATGCCATTATTATTCATTTTTTTTAATTTTTTTTCTAGGTTCCAAAACACCATGATTGAAGGCCTTGTTAATTTGTTTGGTCTTTGGGGATACAAAGGAGCTAGCTAGATAGAGTCATCAATCATCATCCTCGTCCGTGTGAATTCAACAACATTAGAGTCATTCACTTTTGACTTTATTATCTCTTTCCAAATAAACCGAAAACTAGAATCCATTCCGTGCTATAGCACGGATTGATTTTTCTTTAAATATTCAATTTTATAAATCTTTATTTATAGATTTTAAATTAATAAAATAAATGATAAATATATATAGATAATTTATTAACAACAATATGTATTTAATTAATTTTAATATTTTAGATTAGTTATATTAAAATTATGTATATTTTAGTTATGTTAAATAAATATTTAAATTTGATAAATATTTTTATTAAGATATTCTCTTTTTTTTACCTATTGAAAATTACAATAATACTCTTAATAGAACAATTAATTTTGTTCTTTATATGATTTATTTCAATAATATTATTATATATTTTAAGAAAATTTTAAGGTTTAGATTCTAAAAAGTATTTCCGTAATATTATTAACAGGATATTTTTTTTAAACAATCAAATATATAAACATTAAATAAATTTATTTAATAATTTATTAATTATAATATTATTTAAGTAAAAATTTTAGTTTAATATATGTATATCAATTTTACTTTTTAGTTAAATATGATAATATACTTTTTGATGAAATGATTTTTAGTATGTAAATTAAAAATTATTTTTATTTTTTTTATTTTTGAAATTATAATTTATTTAATAATAGTTAAGATATTTAATTGTTTCTAGATTATTATTTTCGTTTTAATAAATTTAGTTATTTTAAATTGTCTGAAAAGAAGTTGAAAATAGATTTTATGAAGATTTTGTTGATTAAATTAAATAAACAAATTAAATTAAACTAAATGTTGATTTAATTTTCAAAAAATAATAGAATTGATGTATATTACGATTTTGTTTGGAAGATTTTAAGGAAGTATTTAAATCGTAATCTATATATATCTATTTTTTTAAGGAAATAAAAATCGATGGTCATGATTTAATTAAATGATCGCATAATAATTAATGACTAAAATATTTTTAGTGAGAGATTTTAATTTTTTTAGATGTAATGGTAATATGATATAATTATTTATACTTTATGAGTTTTATTTTATAAATGTATTTCTCAAATAATATATAGAGGATTTGGGAGAGAGGGGGGAAATGAAAAAATGAAATGGTTTGGGGAATGTTTGTCATAAAATGAAAATAGGGGGGACGAGTAGTAGGAAAACAGAAAAAAAAAAAAAAAAGAAGGACTGAAAGTGAAAGGGTTTAACAAAAAGCAAAAGAGAGGGTCCCACAACACGTGGCCTGTGTCATTTGTCTTTGTCTCTCTCTTCTCATCTTCTTCTCCTCCTTCTTTCCTCCCTCTAACGAAGAGCACATACATAAAAGAAAACAAAAAACAAAAGAAAAAAAAAAAAAAAAAAAAAAAAAAAAAAAAAAAAAAAAAAAACAAAAAAAAAAAAAAAAAAAAAAAAAAAAAAAAAACCCAAAAAATTAATAAGCAGAAGCAAACAGTGAAATGGGACTACAAGGTCAGCTCTCAGACGTCTCCTCCGATTCGATCCCTCTGATGATACTGGCTCTCCTGGCCACTTTCTTCAGGCACGTCCGGTCTCTTCTCCTCCTCCCTTCTGCCCCCGTTGTTACCTCGGGACTCGCAAACATCAGCGTTCTCGCCGACCAGCTCAACCTAAATCGCCTCTTCTCGTACCGCTACGCCGATAACGCAGCCTCCGATTGTATCGTGTGTCTGTCAACACTCAAGACCGGAGATGAAGTGAGGAAGCTCGATTGCAGACACGTCTTCCATAAGCAGTGTTTGGAAGGCTGGCTCCAACATCTCAATTTCAATTGCCCGCTCTGTAGATCTCCATTGCTACCTCATCATCATGGCCATGGAGGTGGAAGTGATGCGGCGATCTCAGCCTTTCCTCTTGGCTCAACCACTACTACTGCATCATCTCATATGTGAACAAAACAAAGAAAGAAAGAGAAGAAGAAGAGGGAGGGAGGATGTTTTTGATCTCTCTGCCCCTTTCTCCTCTTTCTTTCTTTTAGGGTTATCAGAGCTTACTAAAGAATATTCTTCTAAATTCCCTTCTCTTTATTTACTTTTTTTTTTTTTTTTTTTTGGAATCTCAGATCGGAGAGGTCCTTTGTTTTCATGTAAATTTTTAGTATGAAAATTAGTCTTGTTTTTAGAGTAATCGAATCTATTTTTGCACAAGATTGACAAAGCCTACTGCTACTATATAGTTTTGCATTCTGCTCTCTGGTTTAAGACAATTAGTGAGCAAAGGGAGTATTAGGGTTGTTTTTTGACATCTACAGATGAGAAAAGAGGAATTTATAATTAAGCTGTTGAGAGAATAAAAAGAGGTTGAGATTTCTGATCCAAGCATTGTCTTTCATCAGCTTCATGTCTCTGATCCTTGCTTCTATCACATCTCTTGCTGAGTTTGTTAAGGTTTTTTAGTTTGTAGTTGGATTTGGATTTAAATTTGGATATGCCTCAGTCCTGGAAGCATCAACATAGTCACTTGAACCTTGGCATGTCCGTAGACTATGGACTTTGTTCTCGTTTCCACACTTTGCGTTTAGATTTATTGCTATTGAAGTAAATGGTAGGAAAATATCTATATATATAGTGTATTTCTCCTGCAAGAAAATATCATAGCACGTCAATTTGTAACCAAATACACTGGCATTAATTTTCCTATCAACTAATCCACATTATATCTAATGTGAGTTACAAAGACTAAAGTTTATCAAATTTGTCAAAAATGTTCTATATGTAATGTGAGTTGCTAATTTGTCAATGCTCAAGTAATTAGTGTTAGCTCATCTAAATGCCTTCCGTCTTGACGGATAAAATATGCTCTAGTTTCGTAAACAATGTGTACGATATGTCCGCATATATTCTGAGATCCGTTTTGGCCGTATTACTAACGATAATTAACTAATTATAGTAAGCAGAATGCTGGAATAGCTCAGTTGGTTAGAGCGTGTGGCTGTTAACCACAAGGTCGGAGGTTCGACCCCTCCTTCTAGCGATAAATTTTTTTTTTACTCGTGTCAGGCCTTAGTTTTATTTAATGGGCTTCGTCGAGGTCCATCCAAACACTGTGTGTTGATTATTATTACTCCATTTGTTTGAAGTTTAGAGTAGTAATGATGATGAAATTAAAATGTGAGATGCTGTTGTTTGTTGTTTGTTGTTTGTTGTATGTAAAAAAAGGGTAAATTTCTGCTTGAAATTGAATGGCTTTACTATAAATAACCCCCAACGATTGAAACGTTGTTTCAGCTAAGAATGTTAGAGACGGGACCCTTAAACCAGTGGCGGGCACTGAGAAGCCAATATGAGAGGGTTATAGCCACCAAACCAGCGACTGCCACCGGCGTGTAGTTGAGTGTCTCCGGGGTTATGGGATATGCCACCGGCAAGGAGAAGAGGACAGAGATGGTTGCAACCCACGTGACTGCCACCCACCCGACTGCCATTCCGTACCTCCCCAGGCTGAATGGTCCAGGCACAAAGGTGTTGCGTGCAAGCGTCACTCTCAAAATGATCGGGATTGCGTATGCTATGTACAGTCCAATCGTTGCTATCGACACCATTGCTTGGAACGCCACTATGCTCCCCAGCGACTGCCAATTTCATATCATTAATCAAACAGCAATCCCAACACAGAGACAGCCACATAAAGAGGAGAAGGACTTACGGTGAGGGCCATACAGAATGATATGAGAGCAGAGAGCCAAACCGCATTAATGGGGACCTCTCTGCTGTTCACTTTGTGCCATAACGGCGACAATGGCATCGCTCCATCTCTCGAAAACGCATAAGCCATCCTGATTAACCAAACATACATGCATATGATCAAGTCCTAAATGCAGACAATGCTATAACCAAAGATGAATATATACCTGGAATTGCTGGTGACAGAGCTCATGCCGCAGAAAAACACAGCAACCGCAACAATGCCTAAGCACACGATTCCACCAGTACCGCTCCCAAACCTATTCTTGAAAGCTAAGTAGAAGATCTCAGCAATGGCGTACCCACCAGAGTTGTTGGTCTCACTGAGAAGGGAAGGTATGTCTGTGACGGCATAGCTTATGCCCAATATATAACCCCATCCAAACAGAATTGATATCCCAATTGCACTGATTATTCCTCTTGGCCCATTCTTATCTGCGTCGACCGTCTCCTCTGTCTGTAATTTTACTTTTTTTTGTTTTATCATCAAGAAAAGCTAATCAATCATTAAAAAAAAGAATCCCTTTGTTTCGATACTCACCATGTGGGCAGAGGCATCATACCCTGTAATAGTGTACTGGCTCATGAGGAGCCCCAGAACAAATATGTAAGCGTAGCTGGTGATGCCGAGGCCATTATCAGTGTTGAAATTGGTAAAAACAAACTTAGTGGTGGCTCTTTCCGTAGAAACCAAAGGAATCAGAATCATGAGCACCAAAACCCCTGAATATAATAAGAGATGCTTGATTACTTGTGTAGTTGAGACCATGAAACACACAAACAAAAGAGAAGAGACGGGTACCGAGTAGATTCCAGAGAGCAGCAAGCTGTCCAATGAAAGACAAGACGGAGATTGGGAGGCTGTTGAGAAGAGCATGGATGAAGAGGATTCCACCATGGATGCCAATCACAACATAGTCGGATCCTTCATATCCGCCGCCGTTTCTACCGCCGGTAGAGAGAAGCACGATCACCTGGATCAGCTGTGCCAGAGAGAAGTCAATGCTCGCAGTCACTGCCCACTGCAAATACAACCACAACCTTACTTTTGAGCCAAACAGTGATCTAATAAAAGTCAAAAGTCTGCTTGGATGAATGGTTGTATTATACACCTGACCAACGATGTTGAACCTGAAAATTTTGTGAAAAGCGACATATCAATCAGAGAGAGAGAGAGACGTTTGCTTCCATTTCCAGTTCCAATTCCAATTCCAAATTAAATCCTAGCAGGTGAGAAGAAGTACCAGCCGGTCATCCAAGAGGCAAGTGGAGCCCATCGGGGGCCGGCGAGCATAGCACTCCAGTAGTAGAGACCGCCGGAGGTTGGATAAGAGGAGCAGATCTCGGCCATCGATAACCCAACACACATTGTGAACGAGCCAGCCACGAACCATCCGTAGACAAGAGTGACGGTGCCGCCGAACCTCAAACCGGTGTTGTAGGTGGTGGTGATCCCTGTGAGCACCGATATAATGGAGAAGGAGATGGCGAAATTGGAGAAGACCCTGAAATCTAACAATGTTTAGCATACAGAAATTGAAATCTAGAAGAAGAAGAAAAACAAGGAAAGAGCGGAGACAGACGAGAGATCACGCTTGAGCTCTTGCTTGTAGCCGAGCTCCTTGAGGCGGACTTGGCCGGAATCCATGGCGGGATGAAAATCGCCGGATAAGCCGCCCATAGTCCTGGGAGTCCCCAGGCTTGTCTGTTGAGCTGTCTTTTTTTTACGGATGAGATATTTTTTTTAAAAAGATTTAAGACAAATATATGTGACTCGAGTAATAAAACAGTAAAAAAAACCGTTGAATCTTTGACCATACTATCCAGTTGACAATTTTCTTGGTTTCATAATTCATACCATTACCATATGTATATTGATAATATTTGTGACAAAACTATTATATATAATTACAAAATAAAAGATTCCTATGATCTTTTTCTTTTTTTTTGGTGACAACCCATTTCATTAAAAGCCCAAAGGGCAAATACACAAGGTATAAAGCCTATTAAAGACCCATACAAGGATGAAATCACTCTCTCTCTCAGGCCCTGTTTATATTTTCCATCTATATAGTATGATCTAAATAGCTTTAACGTTAATTATTTTATTTTTATGTTGTTAAAGATGAATTTTTTTAATTACTAATTCGACCATGACATGTAAATATCGTGTTCAATAGAGCCGTGTGGGAGAAAATTATTCTGTCTATTAGATGAGATTGGCAAATGACCAGGTCCCTTGTTTTGGAAGACAAGCGTACCATGCCGTTTTCCAGGGGAGACATTTCCACGTGCATCAGATCCATCAAAATTTTCACCAAGCAGGATTCTCCATGTAGAACGATCAGAGATCAAATATGTCGAGATAGGCACTTCCCCTATGCCTCATCCGTTTAAAGGCGTAAGCTCTCGGTTACGTGAGGATGAAGTTTCGTTCGGTCTCCAATGGTGCAAATTACTCCCCTAGTAGTCAATTTAGATCCATCACATTCACATACCAAAGTTTCCACATGAACACAACCACCACGACTCAACCATTCGGCGCATTCATATATTCTGCTCAATTGTACGTTAAAATTTACCAAAATTAATTGTCTCTACTAAAAAAAAGGGGCCGAAGCCAAAAATGAAAAGTAGATTTACAAATGTAAGGGTTTAGGTAGAGGGTTGAATACACATATGTAGCTATACCATCCACAATCTCACACACGAACAAAATGAAAAAACCAAATAATGAAATAGAAGAATTATCTGGGAGCATTGGAAGTGCCAGATTCCATGTTTTCGAGAGAAGTTGAATCCAGCTGCAGAGACATTGTCCTCAAGGCATCTCTGTTTTGGGAGGTCACAGGGACTCCTCGTTCTTGAGCTGCCTTGAAATAGGCATAGGGACCCCATCCTTCTTCGTGGTAAGGGTTGGGGTAGAACTGACGGTAGCAGAAGGCGGCTACAAGGAACCCAATGAGAGCTCCGGCGAAGACGTCTTGCCAGTGGTGCCAGTAGTCATCCACACGAGATATCCCCACAAGGCAAGCGGCGAGTAGAGGGAAGATCACGAGGCAGAGCTTAGCCACGTGTCCTTCTCCGTTGAAAGCCTTGATTTTGCCAGAGAGGTAGAGAGAGAGGAAGGTGAGCCCCGCAAAGGACCATGAGGTGTGTCCGCTCGGGAAGCTCTTGTGGCCTTCCTTAACCTCTCCTGATTTGCCGTGGCATATGACACCTCCCAAGGCATCGTACAGCTCTTTCCCGTCGGGGAAGCAGCGCCAGTAGAAGTTAGGACGAGGGCGTCCGGTGGCGAGCTTGATGGAGTCGGTGATGACACCAGTTATCAAAACGGAGAAGAGCAGCCCGAGAATGCTGTGGTGCAGATCGTACACACATCTCCTCTTCAGGTAGAAACAGACGAACACTATGATCGGAAGAAGCACCGCGTACACCGGCACAGACCAGACCGGGACGGTGTTGTCCTTGAAAGGGTACTTGAGGTCTGTCATCATGTCCTTTCCCACGTATCGGTAGAAAGGAGAGATGAGGTTCAAGCCGATCTCGATGGCAATCAAGATGACGAGTATGATCCAATCGTGCTTGTGTTTAGAGGCGACTCGCTTTCCATGGCT
Organism: Boechera divaricarpa; assembly: GCA_026770425.1. Taxonomy (NCBI): domain Eukaryota; kingdom Viridiplantae; phylum Streptophyta; class Magnoliopsida; order Brassicales; family Brassicaceae; genus Boechera; species Boechera divaricarpa. The sequence continues at coordinate 16,732,831 of CM049188.1, forward strand.
CTTTATAGTGTGAACCCCAATATCTATCTCTTGCATCCTCCCTCTCTGCGCCTCCTGCTCCTGCCGAAAACACACACAATCACAATCAACACACCCTTCTAATTAAATCCAAACAATTCATGTCTAGCTAAGATAAATATACTACTTGGGGATTAGGGTTTGAATTCTCCAGTTTGGATGATAGTAATAACGGAATGCAATTCATTCTCTCGGATGAACAAATTGGTTAAGACAGTAGAGTTTAACAAACAACTTTGTCAAAGCCACGACAACACTTCCTCTACGAATCCAGCCACTTTTTGTCTGTCTGCTTCGTTGTGCTTAGCACAGTGTTTCATTAACAATGTTTTCGTTGACTTAATTTAACTTAAAAAGTTGTTGTTTTTTAAAAAAAACTTTAACTTCAATTTAATGATTAAAAAAAAGGATAATTTGAAGGAAGTAGAAGAGGGAAGAGGCGAATGGGTTACCTGAGAATTGCCCCAGAATTTGAGACAAGAAAAAAACGATCCAATAGTCATCGGAAAATGAAGATCTCGATTAAGCTTCTTAGAGAGAGGTCGAGGCTTAAAGCAATCTGGATCGAAACTTAGGAATAAAACAGTCACAGACGACGCAGAAGAATAAATCTGATGGACTGATTTTGTCTATGAATTTAAGATAAACAAAGGAATGAGGAAGAAGACGCGTTGTCCCTTTTAAATTTCCAAAACTTTTCGTCGGAAACTCTGAGAGAGATGTTGATGGAGAAGAAGAAAGAGAGAGAGAGATGATTAAACTTCTCATTCTCTCGGAAGTGGTTTGACTTTTGAATTTTCAGTTATTGCCGACCTTAGTCTGGTCTTATTCTCAACCGCGTGGGTCCCACTTTTTAGGAAGGTTCCGAAAATTCAAAGCCCGTACGTATGTATATTATATATTTCTCTGGGGGCTTTTAATTTATTAGGCCTTAGTATGGGCCTTCACTACTCCTTTACCTTGTAATAATACCATTTTTCGAACTTGATTACTTATTAGCCTTAATATGGGCCTTCACTACTCCTTTACCTCGTAATAATTCCATTTTTCGAACTTAATACCCAAATATCATTTTCAATTTATCCATTAAAAGGACGTGATCTAGGCAACTAAAGTCTCCCGACTCATGGCAAAGATTGAGAAATTTCATCATTGACATCCTCTACCACAGTCTTGAGTCTTGACTATGACTTCGCTTTTAAACATATTAGCCGATCCGTCAACGCTTGTGGGGACGCTTTGGTAAAAGGTATAAGTGCCTATCACTTTTATTATGCTTTTCTTGATGTTGTTTCACTAAATTGGATTGCTCCATTGGTACAACATGACAGACGATGTATCGAACTTTTCAGTAACAATTAATGGAAGGTGGAAAAAAAAACAGTTTGGAAGCCATCCCAATAACACTTCATTTTCTTCAAACGCACTGAGAAAATTGAGACAAAACAATCACTAAATGGAAAATAATTCAAAACTCCACCTTTCTCTCTTTTTTAATGATAATCCAAGATATCACATATCGGATATGTATCTGATTTTTTAAGATGTATGTGAATATAAATCAGATTTCGAATATGGGATAAGATACCCAAGTTAAGAATCCAAATATCTTTTAACAAACATACCAAAAAAAAAGTGAAGAATCTAAAAATTGGGTAAAAATAGGAAAGAATCCAAAATTGGATCTAAATGACGAAGAAAGTGGAAACTACTGTTTATGGGTGCCAAATAGAGATGAAGTAAGTAATGAGGTCGAAAAGTCACAACTCTTGTCTGGTTTTATTTTGGAGTACATGGCAACTTGTCTCGGAAAGAAGGCAAGAGAGAGAGATGTGAATCTGAAGGTATTTGTTTTTGACGACATCTCGACTAGCACTGGGAATATAAACCGAAACCGAAAAATCAAACCGAACTGAACCGAAATATGGGTTTCGGTTCGGTTTCGGTTTCTGCATATAAACCGAACGGTTCCAAATTTGGTAACCGAACGGTTTTTGGTTATAACCGAACCGAACCGAAAATAACCGAAAACCAAAAATAACCGAAAAAACCGAAAAAAAACCGAAAAAACCCGAAAAAACCGAAAAATCTTGGATATTTTGGATATTTTTTGGGTTTTTTGGTTATTTTTGAGTATTTCCGGTATTTCCAATTCCAAAATCCGAACCGAAACCGAACCGAAACCGAACCGAACCAAACCAAAAAATTCAAAAAAACCGAATGGTTACTATTTTCAAAAACCGAAAAAACTGAAAAAACCGAAAACCGAAAAAATCGAACCGAACCGAACCGAATAACCAAAGTCCCAGGGCTAATCTCGACCTTGGAGACACCAAAAAAATTATAATAGAGAATTTGTATTTGTTTTTTAATATCTATTTTATCTTTTTATTTTAATTAAAAGAAATGTGATTGTTTGTATTTTATATTAAGATTAAATTGAAAACTTTACTTGATTTTTTAAATATTGTGCACAATACTAAAATCTCTTATATTGTTAAAAAAAACCCGTAAAAACAAATTAACGTTTAATACGGAAATTTAGAAGCTTGCCAGCTAAAGTATCCTTGCTGAGCTGTTTGTGTGTTTGTTCCACCTCTTAGTTGGACCGACTTTTCCTTTTTTGTTTCTTTCTTTTTCATCCCTTACTTTTTTAATTTCCTTCACTTTTTGCCCTTTGTTTTCTAAAACATCTCTTCAATTAGCCCACTCAGTAATGCACAAACTTATGTCTATTGCATATTTGATCGTGAGAAGAGAAGAAAGACAACTCAATGACTGAAGATATACACAGAAACACGTCAACTCTTTAACTAGTCTTCATAGAAGGAGAGTCCCCATTAATCGAATACACAAGCTTATGTCGTCGTCTTTAATTTGCAAAAGCTATATGTTCGAATTTGATCCCCCCAAATAATTTGTTATTCTTTTTTTTTTGGTAATACAACTAAATTTTACTTGACCAAAACTTACAACTTAGTCGCGTCAGGACTATGACATTTTCCGACACATGGAGACCGATAAGATGCATGCATCCACTTTCTTAATGTGGACGTCTCGATTGACATTGTTCCATAATTATATACTGTTTGATCAATTAATACATTAATGTAAAATTTGTTCAACACATAATTTTGGGATCCATCAACGGATTTCTTCTTAATCAAATCCCGATCAAATGAAATGTTGGATTAAATTCATCCCAATGGTCTAACAATCTATTCAAACTACACCAAAATTAAACTACTCAGATATTCGTATAATGGCGTAGTGGCACCCATTTTCGTTTTGGGTAGACGGATTTCTTCTTTTTCCAAAATGTTATTTCGTTGATATGATGAAATGGATAGTTCCTTTTTTAATAAAAATGTCCATCTAATTGACGTGGACCCTCCAAGAACTAGTTCTGTATCACCGTATCTGTATCTGTAATAATATATGATCATATGCTTTTGGATATAAAAAAAAGAATTATCTACTACCATTTTTGGAATTTCCAACCTCCCATCTTGGTCAAAAACAACCTCTTTTGGATGTATTTATCGTCACTTTGCATGAATTTAATGAAACGTTAGTTTTGAAGGGGACGTTACTACTGGGGGTACGTTACCTACTTTTCTCAATTTATGCTCATTTTATAAAATGTTGTAATCTCCTACACACAGCGAATTAATAATCGGTCAGCACATGTATTATTGTCATAGCTAGAGAGTTGACCCGGTGACAAATATAGAAAATGAAAATTAGCATAAATTAAAGTTTGACTAAAACTGAAAAAGAAGATAATGGGATGGAAGAAAAAAGAAGTTTTAAAGAAAAAATTACCCTCGGTAATGTAACGGAGGTTGTTGTAACTATAGTTAAGGTTTTGTATTACTTGCAAGATTTGTTTACCCTTGGATTTATCTTATACATATATTTCTTAATTAATCAACCAACACCCACCAACCCACTTGATTTCAATAATACGAAACTATAATCTATGTTTGATATGACTTCTTCTTTTTATATTGAAAAAAACAAACTTTATCCACAAGCTATCTTGTGACATGAATTTATTATCCTCGTATATAAGTATATGTAATTTTGTTCTTTAATGTCATATCATCGTCATTCATCTTTTAGTTCGGATGTGATCCGGATGAAATCGTTTTTGATGTAGTGCATAATTTTTGTTTTGTTTTAAAGGAGATTAAAGTGTAAAAGATTAAGGAGAAAGAATCTGATGGATGCTGAAGGGTTCCGAATGAATATATGCAATTTTAGTTATAAAAAAAAAAAAAATATATATATATATATATATACATATTTTGTTATTATTGAAACCGTATATTATTAAATATATGACATTTTGCCAAGTGGTAAAAAATGCTTTGCATGAGCGCCGTCTGGAGCTTTGACGCGAGTCTTTCTTAACTCACGCTCTTTTCTTTGACTCCACGCGCCTTTATTTATTTATTTTAATTTCCAAAGCGCGTGAAAACCTTTTATTATCTCTCCTTTCCCTAATCATATTTTTTGGATAAAATAAATCAATTTTAAAATTAAAGATAAATTAAAATTGTAAGGAGAATGATGACGTCACAGAGTGAGATGGCTCCGTCGCAGTTGTAGCTATCTTCGTCTTTTGGCCCATAGGCTTATCAATTCGTTTGTTTGTTTGTTTAAACCTCGTATTGAGGAAAAGAGGTCGAACCCATGTAGTATCCAATGCACACCATTTGACTACTGTGAAATTTTTTAAAAATTTATAATATATATTTTATTACAAATTTCTTACAAAATAAAAAACAAAAATAACTATTTCATATAAATATTGTAAACTAGAAATTTAAATTAAAAAAATATAAGGATGAGAGATACCAATAAATACGTCGCTAAAAAAATATACTATTTAGTTTAGTAATCGGAAAAGAAAACCTTTAAATGAGGAGTAAAAACAGCGAGACTAATAATAATATTAGGACATCTGGAGAGGGTGGTGAATATTAAATTAAACGTAAAGTGTGGGGTTTAATTTAAAAATCGTGAAAGGTATATTCCTTTTGTACTAATTATGATTATTTCCTATGTCTCCGTTTTACAGCCGAACCTTGAGTGGCGTTAGATGCAATCTGAATCGCGATTAAGGAGAAAGAATCTAACGGATAGGATCATAGTCGAAGCAAATGGAGGATGACACAGAGCAGGCAGATCCAGCTAGCGTGGAGCCAATCAGTAGGCTTGCTGTCAAATAATGTGACCTCTTCCTTCCCACAGCTTTCTTTTTGATTCCTGATTAGTATATAATCACTAACGCTCGCTCTCTTACCTTTACTAACCCCATACATTAATCATTCCTTCAATTTTATACATTAATTTGGTTTCGGCAACTCTATTCATCTGATAAGTTTTTTTTTTTTTTTTAAACAGTTAAAATAAAGTGATTGGAAAAGGTAATAATCCCGTGCATTTGTTGCTATGTGCCAAAATATTTTTGTTTTGGGGTTATTCATCCTTTTCATGTCACCTAGTTTTATGTTTATAACGGTTGAAAATATTTATGACTCTTTCTGGTAATATTCTTATATATATATATAATAATAAAACTAAATTACCATAAATTAATTGCTTTTTCTTTAACAAAAAAATAATCATTTAATTAATTAAATTATTTTTAGCTGTAAAAACACGTTGAAGAAAATAAAACATTGTTTATAGTTGGTCGATAGATGCACAATTACTGGATAAAGATATTTTTGTCCCTAACCATACCGTAACAAGTTAATGATACGTCGATCAAAGTTATCTCATAATAGACTGATTAAAAATTTGGTCATTCGATAATCATTATGTAGCAAGTTTTGGCATTAACAAGCCATCACATTGCATCGTTTTCACTAAAGCACAACTAAAGTCATTCGCACATGATCCTGTTCACTAAAAACATAACTAAAAATTAAAAAGAGAGAAAAAAAAAAAAAAGATCATCACGAACACACACATATTTACAAGGTTTTTCCACACAATTTCACTAATACACACCTCGCACACTACAAAGTGCTTCAATCTTACATCAGAGATACCCATTTTCGTTTGTTCATTCCTACCAAAATTTTTAATTTGGATCCAATCCTCCAAATCGCATATTCTTTATGTAGATATCGAACCTCTTATGAAAAAGAGTTATTCAACCATATGCTCAAAACTAAACTCTTTATCTTCTCTTTTCGTCTCTCTGATTTCTCGATTTTCTAGTCTAACATGAACATCACATAGTTTTTCAAAGGACAATTCCCATTTTATATTCGTAAGATTCTAGGCAACCGATTGCTCTCTGTGTGTTTGACATATATGATCACTACAAGAAAACATGACTATTTCCGACCATGATTTCCGATCAAAACAGTGGTCAGAAAAATTACGATGAATTTCCGACCAAATTCTGATCCACAAAATTTTTGTCGAAAATTGGTTGGAAATTATAAATATTTTCTGACTAAAATTTAATCGTCGGAAGGTCGCGGGAAAAATCCGTCAGAAAAACTGAAAATTTTCTGAGTAAAGTTAACGGTAGGAAAAAGATCGGTAATTCGGTTGGAAATTAGTCGAAAAAATAATTTAAAACTTGCCAACAGTGTTCCGATAAAATATATCAATATTTCGTCGGAAATTTGGGGTTGGGGGTTTGTCGGAATTTCTTCGGTAATAGTCCATTGGTTTCGATTAAATAATTGCATCCGCAGAAATTCCCAAGTGCAAATCCCGAGAAAATTCCGACCATGGTGGTCGGAATTTCCTAGGTAATAGGCCATTGGTTCAGTTACGGTGTAGAAAGCGAAGTAAAGATCCCGAGAAAATTCCGACCACGATGGTCAGAATTTTGTCAGAAATATCGATACCGACGAAATTCTGCCTACGATTGTCGGAATTTCCTCGATATTGTGGACATGTCAAATCGAGTCAGATTTCTGACTAAAATCCTACCGTCTTAGTCGAAGATTAGTCGGGAAAAAGAAAAGTTTTTCCGACTAATTTCCGACCAAGGCGGTCTGATTTTAGTCGAAAATCTAACTATATATGCTATCCTTTCTAATCGTCACAATCACAATCTACAAAGAATTTTTTTTTTTAAACTACTCTTCCTCACCAAAAAAAAGTGCACAAAATTTTAAATTTTTTTTTTTTTCACATTTTAACCGTGTTTATTTATGCAATTTAGTTAATTCTAATGTAACTATTTCAATGTTTCAGGTTATGTATGCATCATGAAATAGATATTTTATAACAAAATAAACGTTTATATTTGTAGTTTTTTGTAAAAATTATGTTTTTATGTCTTTTATCTAAAGGTATTAAATTAAAAAAAATTTATATTAGTTTTCATAAATAATTAAAAAAAAAATAGCAAATTATTCTGACTAATTTCCAGCCAGGTTGGTTCGTGTGGTCGGAAATTAGTCGGAATATTCCGATTTCTACATAAGTCAGGATGGTTCGCCGGGATCTTGCCGGAAGTTTTTCCGACCGTATTTTGCGATCACTTTCCGAACCTTTTGTACGTTGGGAAATGTCGTCGGATTTTGGTCGGAAAAAATCGTCGGAATTTGGGCGGAAAAATCCCGAGAAAATTCTTACTAACTTTTCTGACCACGTTTTCCGACTACCACACCCGACCATTTTTCCGACTACTTTTTCCGTCGGTAAATTTTCGACTATTTTCTGACGAATTCTGATCTGGTCGGAAATAGCTATTTTTCTTGTAGTGAATGCATCCTAAGATGGGTCTTATATGTATGAAATTGTGGCTTACAATTGATCGTTTCGAATGTCGGGTTATATGTTGATTTTTTTGAAGATGATTATAACTAATGTGTTGTTTATGTATCATAGAAAAAATAATTTCAACAATAACTTTTTCTATTTAATAAAACATACACGAAATATTGATAAATTAGTATATTTGATAATTTGATTAACAGCGTATGGTGATATATTATTTTTCGTAATTTTTTTTTTCTGATGTTCTATTAAAATATTATTTATTAAATACAATAAATAAAAAACCTGAAAGAAATAAGGTTGAAATAGAAAAGAATTTAAGCATAATAGGGTATAAGTAGTAAAGCATTTGTTGTAATATGTATACCATAATTTTTTTATATATTATTTGGAGAGTATATTTATAAATAAACATTAAAAAGTGTCAATATTTACATCACATTACCATCACTTCAAAGAACAAATTTTAATCTCTCATTAAAGCTATTTTAGTCATTACTTATTATATGATCATTTAATTAATTAATTAATTATAATTTTTGTTTTAATTAATTAATTTATTTTAATTTTTTTGAAAAGTAGTTAAAAATAAATTTTATGAAGATTTTGTTGATTTAATTAAACACACTACTTAAATTAAATTAAATATTGATTTAATTTTCCAAAAATCTTATGTAAATTACGATTTGTTTTGAAAATTTTTAAGTAAGAATTTATGTAGATTATCAATTTTTTTTATATATTATCATTTTCGTTTTAATTAATTAATTAATTTTAAATTTTTTGAAAAGTAGTTAAAAATAGATTTTGTGAAGATTTTTGTTGATTTAATTAAACATACTAATTAAATTAAATTAAATGTTGATTTAATTTTTCAAAAATAAGGGATTTGATGTAGATTGCGATTTTTTTTTGGAATGTTAATGTTAATGTTAATTCGTCTTTATAATATCGAATCTATTGATAGATTTTTAGTATATTTAAAAATGTTAGTTCATATTTGATTTAGTTTAACATGGTGTAAAATTTAACATAACAATGTAACATTGTAATTTAATGTTTAAATCTATTTAAATTGTAAAATTTGGTAATTAAAAGAGAATAATATATAATTAAAATTCAAATAAAAATAACTAGAAATTTTCTGTTAAGAACAATATATCGCAATATCCAATATCTCTAATAGACATACTATCTTTCAACAGAACAATATATTCTGCGAAATCAATCTTAAATATTCTAGGTTAATATTTTCCAAAGTATCTTAATTAATATCTTAGAATGTCGCAATCTTCCAAAACTCTATTTATTTCTTTGGTTAAATAAAAAAAATATCATGATTTTACATATAATTTTTCTAACATAAAATTTATAATATCGTCAAGTATGAAAGATTGATTTTATATTTCTGATTACAAAATATTTACGTGGATATAACAAAAATTTGATATTATAAAAATTGATATTATAATTTTCGTAAAATTTTAGAAGAATTATAATTTTCTAATATCTTGATTTTATAATTTTCAAATATTTTTTAATAATTTGTAATTTTTCTGTGCTATAACAGGGGATATATATTAGTTACATTTAAAGGTGAAAACAAAAAGAAGACAAAACAGCTGTAGTCAACAAAAAGAAGAAAAAACAGCTCTAGTCTACATTACACATACAAGTCGTGGATTAGCAGCAGCTAATAGCTATAAGAGCAACATTAATGGTAAAAATTTTTACGGAGTTTTTAACCATTTTTATAATATTTTTTTGTCTAAAAAACGTTTCTTGGATTTCTTATTTAAGAAATCTATTTTACTTTGTTTTTTTAAATTTATATTATTTTATTATAGTAATTATAAGAAATTTTTTCAAAAACTCCCATTGAAGATTTAAAAAAACTTCTCTCTATTAGAAGAAATACCAAATTCGTCAAATTCAATTTTGGCATTTAAAAAAAAAAAAAAATTAAATGGAATCATCCCCTCTTTCTCTCCTCTACCGCGGTGGTTTCTACCTCTATCCCTGCCGCCACCGCGTCTCTTCCTCCTCCGCCACCTCCTCACGTGACTTCATCTTACCCCGAGTCTCTTGACTCCTCCCCTCGTTCTCGCACCACAGATGGGTGGGATGACTTTCCTGCTCCCTCCGGCGGCTGCGGCGGCGACGGAAACGCCGTCTCTTCTAAACTCCGTCTTATGTGCAGTTACGGCGATCATATCCTCCCTCGCCCTCACGATAAATCCCTCTGCTACATGGGCGGCGACACTCGTATCGTTGTCGTCGACCGTAACACATCTCTCTCTTCTCTCGTCGCTCGTCTCTCCAACACGCTCCTCGACGGTCGCTCATTCACCCTCAAGTACCAGTTACCCAGCGAAGACCTTGACTCTCTCATCTCCATCACTACCGACGAAGATCTCGACAACATGATCGAGGAGTATGACCGTACCATCTCCGCCTCCAATTCCACCAAACCCTCGCGCCTCCGTTTGTTTCTTTTCACGTCCAAGCCTGAGGCGGGGACTGAGCTGAAATACTCTCTTCTTCTGTAAAATAATCTACCACACTCTCCTATAATCTACATACTCTTCATATTTTATGAATGCCCGAAAATACCCATCATCATAATTAATCAAATATTTAGAATTTCGTACAGGTATAACTAGGTACAACTGCATTGTTAGTTATACCAAGTTATACTAACACGCTAGTTGTACCCCTAGTTATAGGGGCATACGGTATAACTAGTACCTAGTTATACCTAGTTATACTAGCACAGGGTATAACTAGTACCTAATTATACTTAGTTATACCCAGTTATACCTCTGTAGTTGTACTTTGTACCAGTTATACCACCAAAATGAGATTTGAACCCTGGGCGCACGGATTGTGTTTAAACCATTTGAGTTACCGTGTTTTCGTTGGATATACTTACATTTAAAACTATATAACCTTATTCTTCCTCATTTTTTATTTTATTAAGGGTAAAATCGTAATTTTATCATTATTTTTATAAAAGGAGCAAATTAGCTCATTTTTTTTTGTTTGGAGAGTATTTGAGAGGTTGATCCGCCTGAGGCTACTCAATCTATGGGTCAGATCCTCGAGAGCTCGGCCAAGAGCGACGATTGGTTCCTCAACGCTCTCAACAGCGCCGGTCTCCTCAATCGAGGATTCTTTGATTCTGACACCATCGTCAATCGTTTACTTGGTTTGGACGATGCTGTCGCTCTCCCCTCTAATTCCAGAAACAACAATCAAGATGGAGATGATGGCTCCGTCAAAAGCGCCAAGCACCAGCAGCATCAACAGCTGCCTCCGCCGCCGCAGCAACAGCAAGCAGGCCAAGATGTGCACTGCTTGCCGGATTCTCCCATGTTGGAAACATCCTCTTCTTTTGGCTCTACTTCTTCCTCTCCTTCTCTCGCCAATTTGCCGCCGATTCGTGTACATGTAGAGGAACCCGGCGGTGTTAGGACTATGCAGGATCAGAGAAATCTGGGAATCAAAGAACAGTTCGCACGGTTCAACATTGGGAATAAGCAGCTCCAGCATCACCAGGAAGACGGATTCGCAGCGATCTCTTCACCACCGCCGATGCCTATCACAATCGCGTTTCCTGCTACGTCGGTGAATACGGCGAGCGATGAGAGATCCGATCTCGGCGTGCCGGCTGGATACAAGAAACCTCCGACTCCGCGTTCGCAGCCGCAGAATTTGCCGCCTCAGCAGGCTCATCAGCTGAAATCAAATAGCGGTGGACAGAGCTGCCATCACCCAATTCCGTTTCCAGGTACTCTTTTTTTTTATCTTCCATGTGCCTTAATTTGATGGTTTAGAGTTAGACTGGTCAGATTCTGATTGTGTTTGCTATAACGCCTCAGTGATAGCAGTATGAGCAACCCTATGTTTCACCAAAGACCTTCTGTCTATCAAAAACCAATTTCTCAGGTGCCTTCTGCTTCCACCGTAGTTACTGGTATAATCAATCCCTCAGATCCAAGCACACTCTTATCACAGAATCTGAATCACGACTCTGGCTACATCATTCACCCCCAATTCGAGCAGCAATCTGCACAATCTCAGCCACAGCAGCAACAACAGTTCATACACACTGATGCAGCACCTCAATACATTCATCACCATCCCTCTAGCAGCCTTCCTGTCCAGCCTTACATCCAGGTTTACTCTTCGCAACAGCCGCAGCAGCAACAGTCCTTCCACCAGCACCCTGGTCGACTGGATCAGCAGCCTTATCCTGTTTATTACGTCTCTGCTCCAGTCCCACCTAGGCCCTACAATATGCATGTGCCACAATCTGCAACTGTTAGCGAGGCTCTAGGGTCTCTGTCTTCTAACCATCTCCAGGCACCTCCCAACTCTACCATGATGCCTCCACCTCCTAGCAACCACATGAGAAGTGTTACTGGTGGCAAACCTGAGATGGGACAGGCTGGGATTTACACAACATTCCCAGGTGTGGGTGGTGCTCAGATGGTTCACCAGATTTCCACAAGCCAGCAGCAATTCATGGGGTATTCGCAGATCCATCACCCACCTCAGCCTGGTTCATCCGGGAATTCTAACTATGGATATGAATACGCTGATAATGCTCATACACATATATACTACACCCAACCTTTGGGACACGCACAATACCAGACAATGACCGGACCTCCACCTGCCATGGTGATGCCTGATGGCTCTGCTGCTGCTGCTAAGCTTCCAGCTGAAAACATGACTCAACAGATCCGGAGTTCACAGCCATTGTGACACACAGAGAACAAGGTAGATGAACTACAAAATTTTGGAGGAAGAAAACTCGGGTTGGTTTTTAAACATATAAATATATAATTACTTTTTTTTTCTCTTCTTTTACAAGTTGCTGCATCAAAAAGGAGTCTGGCTTCATGTTGGTTTGGTATTATGGATTATGTTAAAAGTGTTGTGTGGGTAATTAGAAAATAAGGAAGCAGTGCATTATAGTTGCAATTGATACTGGTGGTGCTTTACCATTTCCCTGGATTTTATATCATATTATTATCATTCATTTTATATTGTAAATAAATCACTCGATCATCTATTTAACTTGTTTTCCTACTTGTTAGAGACTTGGAAGGCTCTAAATATTTTTTTAGAAAGACTATGAGGTTTTTGACATATGAGATTCTGTAATGTTATGTAAAATATTTAATATTTGGAAGAATGTATGTCTTCCTCCTCACCGCTTCTTCTTATCCATGTGTGTGGTCTTACAAAAGTACACACAACCCTACAACTTCTCAGACAAGATGTGGGTGAAAAAGGTCGCGGCAAAATTGACTTGTCTTGCAATTTAGCAACATAACTATCTCTTTTGAAAGCGAGAGCATGTGTCATTACGTAAACACCAAACCCAACCCTTTTTCTCTCTCTCTCTCCCTATACTTTCGATTCATAATATTTTACTCTTGCACTACACTATCCTCTCACAAGCAACAATGAGCCGCTCCCTGAATTGAGTTGTCCATAGTCTCAGATATTTTTCTAGGAGAGTTCACTGAGTGGAGATGTGTCTTTTGTGATTTTGTGCTTCAGAAGCATTGAAGTACCGGCTGGCGGTTGGGTTACAAAATCTGAACCAAATCTCTCTGTGATCAGCTCCCCATCCCTTGCATCAAACCAACTGGATCTTAATGGGTTCTTCTTGTCGTCTGTCTCTATCATGTCTATGTCTTTTTTTTTCTTAAACTCTTGTGACAATCTTTCAGCATCAGCTTCATGCTATAAATCTTTATCAATGAGCTCTCTTTTTCTCATCCCACTTTCCCTTCTCTGCATCTGTAGACATACCGAAGCATCAATGGACCCAAACACACCTGCAGACTTCTTCCGAGGATCTTCCAAGTTTCATACATATTACTTGCAGACCAAGGGGTAATCGATCTAGGCCTCAGCCTTAGGACTATACAACATGAAACTTACATTCCATCTGGGCAGAGTGAGTTTCTTTGCTGAATTACCATGATTTCACCTCATTTTTAGTTAGTTTTCTTAATCCTCAGTTGGTATCTTCAATATCTACATGCATATCAAAGTGATAGGCCTCGACGGGTATGGAGAGCTCATAGACTGGTCGCAGCCCAGCTATAACAGCAATACACAGCTGGAGAGTGAGGAAACTGGAAACCAAAGACTTGCTCAAAGATATTACAATGATGAAGAAGAGAGCAGAGGAAAATTGGCTTATGTAAAGGTAAATCTGGATGGCCTAGTGGTGGGCCGCAAGGTTTGCCTTCTTGATCAAAGAGCTTACTCAACTCTTGCTCTTCAGCTCGACGATATGTTTGGTAAGCCGTGTTCTGATCCCCAAGCTTCCAGCTACAAGTATGTTTCAAAAGCTTTTGCCACATCAATTTGAATTTGCAGGGATGCAGACCGTGTCAGGACTGAGGCTGTTCCAGACTGAGTCTGAGTTCTCTTTGGTCTACAAAGACAGAGAAGGTATCTGGAGGAATGTTGGGGATGTTCCATGGAAGTAAGCTCTTACACTTTCTCTATACAAAAACTTGCCTTTTAAGTAAACCAATTTTGTAATTTGCCCGAAACTCAATAGGGAGTTTGTCGAAAGTGTGGATCGGATGAGAATCGCAAGAAGAAACAATGTTCTTCCCTTTTAAGCTTTTAAGTCGAAGCTTCTCTTCTTCCAGGGCGTTCGCTGTTTATCTAAGATCCAAATTAGCTCACTTGTTGTGCTAATATTTAACATCTGTAACGGAAACTTTAAGCTATAAATATGATCATGAAGAGAGGGGCATCTTAATAACCACCAACAAAGACGGGAAAAAAAAAAAAAAAAAAAACAAAACAAACGGTAACGACATTAGCATCATCAGGTGCAAATGCTCCAAATACTTGCAGCTTCATCTTTTAAAACAAGCTTTATGTGCATATCTCTAGATGTCTCCATCCCCGGCCACAAGTAATCTGTCGAGAGTATCAGAAACGTGCCTCATGGTAGGCCTTTTCTCTGGACTGCTATTCACGCAACTGATTGCAATCTTAAGAACAGCGACAATCTCGTTTTCCTTATCTGCCTCAGGAACCAGACAAGGATCAAGAACATCACACAATGGTTTCTTATCCTCAATGCATACCTGTATCCACCGAACTAGATCCATTTCCGATGTCCCCACCACAGCCGGAGACCTACCCGCTATCAGTTCCAGTAAAATGATCCCATAAGAGTAAACATCCCACTTCTGTGACGGTTTTACCATCTTGAGAGTTTCGGGTGCCTGATAGTAGGATCCAGACGAAGAGTGAGCAGTGAACTCCGAAGATACACTCTTGTGATGGTGTTGTTGCCTCTCTTGTGGTTGTTGATCCGTTTGGATGATTCTGTTAGACTGTATGGTCGGAGAAGATCCTCCAGCAATGTTAGCCAACCGTGCTAGTCCAAAATCAGAGATCTTAGGTTCCATGTCTTGTCCGATGAGAATGTTGCTGGGCGTGAGATCTCCATGGACGTATTTTTTTGGACTAAACTCATGCAGATAAACAAGCCCTGTCGCAATCCCTTTCACTATCCTCAGCCGTTCAGACCATGTCAACGGAACAATAGTCACCATGCCTGGCTTTCCTGCACACCCACATTTATAGTGAGTTAACTACATTATGTAATTAAAGAATGCATCTCGAATTGAGAAAAGGATGACTCACCGTGGAGGGCGGTTGCGAGGTTACCGTTGGGAACATAGTCGTAGATGAGAAGCTTCTCATCCACAGACCAATAATAAGCTCGAAGACCAGCAATGTTAGGATGTCTCAGTTTCCCTATGGCTTCAACTTCTGTCTGAAACTCCTTGAATCTCTGAGACCCTCCTTCACCTAATCTCCGGACGGCCAGTGTGAGACCGTTCTCTAGAACCACTTTGTACACAATGCCGATTCCGCTCTTCCCTAGAACAAAAGCCGACGCTTTTAGTAGCTCCTCCAGGTTAAACACTACCTGAGCGTCAAGGGCAACAATGTCGCAATGCTCCACGTTTTCAGACAGCGTTTCAGATTCGTCTTTCCGGAAACACAGACATTCTGCAGCCCTTTTCTTGGATTCTTTCTCGAATCCGAACTGGTTCTCGCGGTTACAAGGACAGAACTTTGAGTAGCAGTAAGTGAAAAGCAAACCCACGAGGCAGATACCGATAACGTCGCAGAGAACAATGGCAATGACGGCGCTTTTGCTCAAACCACTAGATTTTTGTTTGGTTTCAGAGTTACTATCAGAATCCTCGGGTGGGTTGTTGCTTGGGATAAAAGGGTAAGAGGCATTAAGGCCGAGTTCATATCCTGGGCACAGGTCTTTCAATGGCGGGCCGCATAGCCCTGTGTTGCCGATAAACGCCGTTGGTCCTCTGTTCATAAGAGCACCAGTTTGAGGAATGGGACCGGAGAGATTGTTGAAAGTGAGATCAATGTAAACCTTTTCAGGAAGATTGCCCAGAGCAGGTGGGATTGAGCCGGTGAAGTGATTATGAGAGAAATCAGCAGTTCCTTGTAGATTAGAGAGGTTTCCAATGTCGTTCGGAATCGAACCGTTGAATTGGTTGAAGGCGAGGTCGAGTTTCTCCAGAGAGACGAACGCTGAGCCAAACCCATCAGGCAAAGGGCCAGATAAGTTATTTCGGCTGACATCGAGTGTTCTCAGCCTGTTGCATTGCACAATCGAAGGCGGTAACGACCCGTTGAAGAGATTCTGCGACAAATCTAATGTCTGAAGAAGCTTAAGCCTACCGATCTCGTCCGACAACGATCCATCAAAGGAGTTGCCGTAAAGGACTAAACTTTGGAGTCCCTGGAGCTGGAAAAGCTTAATAGGCAACGACCCATAAAACCTATTGCTCCGGAGATTCAAGTGACGGAGACTGGAGAGAAACCCTAGAGACGAAGGGAGAGAACCGTAAAGGCTCTTCCTGGGAATGCTTAAAGACACCACCCTGAGTTGTTTGCAAGTAACACCGTTCCACGAACAGGCGTCGTCGTCTGATGAGTTCCAATTGCTAAGGGACCCTGTAGGATCATCGTGAACGCTCTGCTTAAACGTCAAGAGCGCGAAGCCCTCGTCATTTAAGCCACTCACAGTCACATGGGGGATGTAGCTGTAGTTGCAGAGAAGAGCAACGATGATCAGCGAGACCAACATTTGAGATGCAAATTAGAACAAAAAGACGAGTGTTAGAATGGTTTGTACAAAGAGAGTGATAGAGCAAGAGGAGTAAAAGTAATGGCTTAAAGAGTAAAGAGTAAAGAATAGAAAGATTCTCTCGTTGAAGAAAAAGGAGGAAGAAAGAATACAAAAGGTGGAGAGAGAGAGCTCTGTTTTTGCTTTGGGAGAAGAGAATCAACCAAAAAAAAGAAAGAAATGACCACGATTGTGAAAAAAGAGGTGAAAGTTGGACAAAAGAGAAGCCATGGCGATCTAATCCATACGCTAATTTGTCCACTAATCCATTCTTTACTAATAAACATCTCTGTCATTTTCTTAGCTTTTTTGACCAAAATTATCTTAAGATGTTATGTAAAAATGTAATTCAGAACCCTTTATTCAAATAGTTACACCCTTTTAAAATACCTTTTGTCAGGATTATTGTTTTATTCTGAAAAGTATTATATTGGTCCTTTAATTGTTCTGTCAAGTGTCAATGTAGGTAACATTTACAGTGTTTGTCTTTTTCTATTCAATTTATCTTCTCAATATTGCTACCAATACATCTTTAATTACAATTAAAATATCATTTTGTGAATCATAGATAATGTTGCTGTATCACGAAACTCCACAAAAATGCTAACTGTTACATATTACTAGACCATACTGTTAATATACTAATAAACAGTACATATATATTCATTGATTGGTCAACAGCTAGTAATTCAAGAAAACAATTTTAAAATGAACATTTTTAAGTAAAGTGTAATTAAATCAACATTGAACTAACTAATTGGCTCTTGGGAGAGATCTAACGGAAGGAGATTTCAAGATAAGGGTTTGATATTACTAGAGAACGTCGTCATAAGATACCACGCTCCTTCTTTCTTTATTCCCCAAGGCTTCTTTTACAGTACTACTACCTCTTCTATACTCTCTTACTTTACCATATAACTAAGTACCATACAAAAATTAAATCACAGCTCGTCTTTCTTATTAATCGTAACCTGATCTATTTTTAAGTTGTCATGATTCACAATGTCATTAAATCTTTATGGAGACTACATTTTTCCCAAGAAGAAGATTCATATAACAAGAGTTCTATATATTTCTGAAGACAGAAATGGGTAAACGCTTAAAATGATCAAAATTTAAGTTTTGATTATTAGTTAAAAAGACACTGCCTTAAAGAAAGGTAGGACATGTGTACACACACTTTGTCCGGACCTTAGTGTCGTTATTCTCGTTATCATGATACGACAAAATTGTCGATAAGTAGACTTTCGTAGTTTAGGATAGAGAGCCCCTAAACCTGAACGCAGAGAGACAGTGGGCCTAATTTCTCCTACCCCCTTCACGGACTAACGGCGACGACTCCGAGGGGCCCCGGGGGGGGGTGGGCGGGGGGGGCGGGGGGGGTGGAGGAGGGGGGCAGAGACTACTAAATCAAACATTTGTGGTTTTAAACGTAATATACAATTATTTTGGGGCACAAAGTGTAAATACGGAATTCCACATAATTTGGCTTTTTTTCCGGCACGAATGGGAGAGAGAGACCAGACCGAGAAACAATGGGAGAGGCTGCGATCCGTACCATCGTCGAAGCGATTCACTCATCTCCGACGCAGGCCGTCGTCTATCTTTCCGGCGGTGCCTCTCTGGTTTATCTCTCTCTCTCTCTCGTATTACTATGTGATTGCTCTGTGCTTTGAGTGATCGAAAACTATATATATTTCTCAGGCTTTAGGTTGGTTGATGTCGGTTCCTGGAGCTTCGAACACGCTTCTGGAAGCCGTGGTTCCTTATTCCAGAGTATCTATGGTCCAATTACTCGGCAGGGTTTGTTCTCATACCTCAATTTATGGCAATCCTTATTCTCTTCTCAATTATCAGCAAATCTTGTTCACTTTCTCAGGTTCCGAGCCAACACTGTAGCCAAGCAATGGCGAGGGAGATGGCCTTATTAGCCTATAATCGGGCGCTTAAGCTCTCTAAACCAGGTTTAACTTTACATATTCGTTTATAATTGGTCTCATTCTTCACTTCACCATCGTTGTTGCTTGTTAGCAATAAATAGATAATCCCGGATTGGTCTAACTTCCTTTTATCTGGTTTTTAGGATATCCGGTTCTTGGTGTGGGGTTTACGGGATCTTTGGCAACTTCTCGTCCAAAGCGTGGGGATCATAGGTTATGCTGTTTTGTTTCCTGCTCTTATAATATATTTGATTTCTTGAAATGTAAGCTATCACAATAAGTTGTAATCCAAACAACCATATCAAGGGATTTTGATGTTCTAGCATGGCCGCTTATGTTTTCTATTACTCATAGTTTTGTTTATTGCCCGAATAGGTTCTTTTTGTCTATGAGAGCATCCGACCGCATCTGGGAATCTTCAGTCACTCTAACCAAGGTCATTGCAACCTTCTTTCTCCCATTTTGCTTTACTCTTTAATATCAACTACTCATGTGTTTTATCTATTTGCGGAAAATTTTAGAACCTACGGAGCCGAGAGGAAGAAGATAAGGTGTCAAGCTGTGCACTGATCCAGGTGTGTTACAACGCTAATTACAACCTAGTACCTGCCTAGGGCATTGCCGTCTGTTTTTCCTTTCTCTAATTTTTAATTAAAAAAGAAAACCTACTAGTTAGTTCAGTTACTGGTATTAGAAACAAGTACCTGTTGATGTTTCTGTTTCATTTTTCTGTAAAACTAAGATACATATTCTGCTGGGGCGGTTTTTGTCCACATTTTCCTTGCATAACTTTTTCAAAGAGCATTGTACTATCGTGGACTGAGATCTTAAAACCTTTTCTGGTCATTGTCTTAGGCTATGGCCAAGGCATGCCAAATTTCTGGGACTCTTGACTCTGGTTTGACCGAGTCTGAGGTGCCTTATGAGTCTGAAACCCACTTTAGTGAAGAACAAGAACTAGAACAGCTTATAAATGGGCAGTTGTGCTGTAAGATTTATCCATTTTCTGGGGGTAAAATTTTGGTCATTTGACCTAAGTTTTTTTTTAAAACTTAATCTGGCATTTGTTGCCATTAATGATGTAGTTCTAACTTTGTGGCAGAAGCATACGGGTCTGATGAAGATAGAAAGATTATACTGCCTGGCTCTTTTAACCCATTACATGATGGTCACCTCAAGCTGTTGGAAGTTGCTATGAGGTAGGCTAGTATGTCTTTGTTATCTGCTTAACGATTTCTCTTTCAGGTGAACATGTTTTTAAAAAACCGTGGTTATGTTAATCATATCTCTTCTGTGTATCTATTATGTCTTTGACTCTTTGCTGACTCTATGTTTCTTTTTTGACATGCTGACTCTCTGTTTCTTAGTTGAATATTTTGTGCAAGGTAAGTGGTAATTGAAAATTTCTTTCGTTGTGCTCCACATGTTGTGGTTGGATTTTGGAGAGGCCTCTGGCATTTTGACATTTTTATTATCTCCAAACAACAAATCAGATAAATGTCCTTTTTCTCTGCAAAATAATATGTAAACAATCTTACTAGCAGATTTTTTGATGCAGTGTTTGTGGGGGCGGGTACCCATGTTTTGAACTATCTGCAATAAATGCCGACAAACCACCACTTTCAGTTGCACAGATTAAAGATCGTGTAAAGCAATTTGAAGCAGTTGGTAGGCGGGATATTTTATTCACGCACTATCTATTTATGTTTTCATTTTTGTGCACAACTTTTTTGGCATCTCTAAGTTACAACCATCTTATGATCCAATTGCTTCCAACAAGGGGAAGACCAATCAATTTTGTGATCCAGATTCGAGCTATAAATGTTTCCAATGCAATTTTATGTCTATTTGCTTGTGCCATCATTTGATATTGGTTTAGTATCTGGTTGGCAGGAAAGACGGTAATAATTTCAAATCAGCCATACTTCTACAAGAAAGCTGAGCTCTTCCCAGGAAGCAGCTTTGTAATTGGCGCTGACACTGCAGCAAGGCTTGTCAATGTATGTAAATACTGAAACTTTTCCTGATCCTCTTTTTTTGTTTTTTTCCTTAAACTACAGTTATATTTGTATGCTACACTGTGCGATCAGCGACTTAAAACTTAGTAAGTCATAGACGTTTGAAGTGCTCTATTATCTTCCAATTCCACACTATCTAAGAAGATTAAGGAACTAAACTTCTTGCAGCCGAAGTACTATGAAGGAAGCTGCAAAAGGATGTTGGAGGTACTTGGTGATTGCAAACGGACAGGTTGCACTTTCCTTGTTGGTGGCCGCAATGTAGATGGTGTATTTAAGGTTTGACCTAAGCACTAGAATCTTGAGCAATACAAATTTACTCTCTTGAGTGTTGTCTATGAGATTGTATGTCTATTGCCTAATCCTTGCTCCTCTGCAGGTTCTTGAAGATCTTGATATTCCAGAAGAACTAATCGACATGTTTATCTCAATTCCATCAGAAATATTCCGGATGGATATATCCTCTACAGAGATAAGAAAAAACCAAGGGGGTGATACTTCATAATACACGAATTAATGACTTTTCGACCTGCGTTAAAAGTCTTGGCTCGCAAGACAATTTCTTTAGTGCAGTTGCTTGTTTGATATGATCTGTATTGTTCCATTCTATTAGTTATTATGGAATGCTTACGTATTGCACAAACGAGCTGCATCAGCTTGAAAAAGGATATTTTCTTTGTTCTTGCCATGCTTGTGTGAAAATAAGAACCAACGTTCTTAGCTTGGTTTTATGATTTTCTAGCACCATAATCTATTGCAGTTGCCTCAAACTTTCACTATCCAACCCAAGCTTGATTTCTCAAAAGAATAAGATAGAAATCAATCAAGAATTCAGTTATGCAGGTACACCGGAGCTTGAGGAATTCATTACCGACCAGGCCTACGACCACTGAATGTCAGATTGATGCCTCTTGGAACGCTTCTGACACTATATGTGGACATGGCTGGGTTATTATGGATTATGAAAGGATTGTTCATATCAGATTAAAAAGCGCAAGAAGAGGCCTCTCTCCCCTCCACGTGGAATTTGACTGTCTTCTTTGAGCTGTGGAATGCATGATTTTAATTGACAAGACGAATGTCACCTTTGCCTCGGACTGCACCGATCTCATTTCTATGATTGATAATCCCTCATAATGATCTACCTTTGCAGCGGAACTCGCCACTTTTAGTTACTTTTTTCCTTCTTTTATTATTAGATTTCTTCCTTGGTGCAACAATATCCAGACATATTGTTTAGCTTAAAAGGCAAGAGTTCGTGGATCCCTTTTTCCATGTAAGTTAATCAGTTCTTGATTGGCTCTCCATAAAGAAGAGTTTTTTACCGATTACTTAATGAAATGGATTTTCATTTTACAACAAAAAAACTTGACCCTTGTAGCCTTATAGGTGGTTAAACAAGTATGGATGTAATCCTTTAAACACGGATTTTTAGACCTAGGAATACAACAGCCAAGTATCCCTTCTAAATCAAATAAGTTAAACTATGATAATAGCATATAGAGGTGCTTTCATTCCGGTAGTAGACTCACATGAACTACTCCACCTTGGTGGCCCTAGGAATCTTTGAGACAACTTTGGATTTGAATACTTCAAGTAACTTGTTCTTCTCTTCCGATACCTTCCCGATGAAACTGTCAATGACCTCTTGAAATTGCAGGTACAAAACCGGAGTTGTCATTGAGCAGACTAAGCCTGGAAGCGTGTGGTTGATATAGTTATTAGAGACAAATGGAGGACATCAAAAGAGGAGGAGATAACAGGTTGTGTCTTACATATATACAAAATTGTGAGGAGGCTGATGTAGCTCCCAATGAAGTCTATGATGGCCACATAAAGGATGGTCTGCCAAATGAAGTTTATAAATGAACAAGGAATCTTGAAATTGTATGGAAACTAGAAAATAGTGTGACGTAGGTAGCAAAGATTCACCGAGAGAAAGGTTTTGATGTCTTTCCCATATGCAATCTCATACAGCATAAGGAGAAGGCCCTCCATCTTTAAAAACAAGGCTCTAAGTGGGGAATCTGGTAGATTTAACTCTTCTGGAGTTGGAGGTCTCCTGTGTGAGATCACAGAATTTGTGAAACGAACAGTTGATGTGTGTATTTTGGTTGGTACCGAGTGAAAAAGAGTTGTCCCAACTTGGCCCAAAGGAAGAGGAGGAGCATGAGGAGTAACAGGATTGAACAGAGAAGTGGAACAAATCGAGCCTCCATGATCTCCAAGAGGAACCAGAAAAGTGTGGCCATTACAAGTGTTATCCGCGAGTTTATCTTGTCCTTTCACAGACAGAAATCCGCCACTGCAACAACATTCTTAATGCATTAATCGTAAGGTAAAGCAGGTAAGTCCCTTCTTTGATTAGATTTTGTTGCCTCTAGAAATGTCAGGTCTAAATCATATTAAACTATGTGAAAGAATTGTGGATTCATATAAGTATTAGTAAGCAAAGGCGAAGAAAGAGTTTATGATGTCACCTGATCCTTCGCCAAGTATTTGACCCACAAGAGACATTGGTTATGTCGTGATGATTCTTTAAACGAGACTTTCAATCTCCATAAACCATAGTCAATCAGGATTATATAAGTAAGAGAAATCACCATTTAATCTCTCATGTCAGCCTTTTTTTTTGGCGTGCTTTTTAGTCTTAATTAAACTATAATCATTGCTTAATTATGGTAGCTTTTAATATACCAAACGCCATGGGGCTCGTTTCCTCGTATTATTAACATGTTCATAGAAATATATGATACATGTTGTACTCTCATATGTATATATGAATACTATATACACAACAGTTTCATGCAAAAAATCTGATAACTTTGTTGATATTTTACCTATATCAGCTTTTCTAATTTTGTTATATTTACTTTGTAAACAGCAATATATTACCTTTTTCATTTATTCCTTTCCATTTTAAATTACATTTTTATATAATTTCAAATTAATGTATAAATACATTATGTGCTATATACAAAGTATGAAGAAATTCAATCCAACTTTCAATAACCAAATATATAGGTTGACGTTAAAAAAAACAAATATATAGGATACATGTTCTACGGACATATGTAAAATTGTAAATATAGGATACACTGCAAAAATCTAAAAACCGCATCAAAATGATCCAAATTAAAAGAAATATATCTCAGTGGGTTGACTTTGGTGATATGATAAATTTGTTGGTAATGGTTAATATTGATTTTGTAACTTGTATAAATGTGTTTTGAGTGTTAATATTGCGGACTCGAGAGTTAACGGACCAATATTTTTTGCAATGTTACTATGTTTTATCAAATTGGTGTTTAGATATTAAATTTTGTGTCATCAATTAATATAGATAGAAAATCGAACATCAAAAAGTAAACTATTTCTCAAGAAACCCATTGAAGAAAATGTAGTAACACATGGGGTGTCCACACCCCATATTAGGATCCAAAGACAATAAAAGATATGATTCAAAATGTCTTTTAACTTAAGAAAGAAGATCAAAATCCAGGAGGCATATAATGAAAACACAGAGAAGTCTGACATCGAAAAAGAAAACATTCTAATTCATCCTCCTGATAAGCTCATTGATGAAGTTCTCACGGTTTCCAGCATCACCACCTTCCACGTAGTGATTTCTCTTCTTCTTGAGGCCACCGAGCGGTGCCTTCAGCTGGAAAGGCCAGAGGAAGTTGTTGGCTTCCTTGAAATGAGGTCCTACTGTTAGAATCTCGTGGATCAAATCTTCAGTGCAGATGATCCCGTGCTTTCCAAGAGCCTGTTTTCGTTTTGTATGGAAGAAGAAATCGTGAGTTATTATACTTCCTATCTGAACAACATTTAAGAAGTTAGTGCCACAGAGGTGGATTTCAAACCTGCTCTACTATAGAGTTGTCAGTTAAAGCCACCCTCTGGTGGTTTAGCTTTCCATATCCTCTTTTGTAGATCAATTCCTTGACACTCTTCAAGTTAGGGAATCTGACGAAATGAGAGAAAGGTAACTCTGTGATTAAAAGACTTGCTATCATGGCTTAAGGTTTAAGGGTTGAGAATGAGATGTATACCCGTATGTCACATAGGGCTCAACTCGGCGAAGCATGTTCATTGTAGCCTTGTTGACTTTAAGGAAAACGCCATTGAAAATCTGCATCAGCCAATTCCCAATTCAATCATTATTCAATACCAAAAGACACATTTCGTATAGTTGTCTTTGCTAAGGAATGTGACAATATAAGACCAGTTGATTATCAATATTATATCTCTTAGGTCCTAAACCTAAGACTAATAACATAGTAATGAAACACACTAGCAGTTAGTGACAATTTTTCCAAAGACTATCTACACAAACACTATCATAGAAATATACCACATTAACAAAACAAAAAAGGTACACAAACCTGTCTCAAACGCAAGAGCTGGAGAATCTTCTTTGTCTTTGGGTCGATGGCATTGATACTGCAAATTCCAAGGAACAACAGATAAGGACAACATCATAGCATATGTCTTTGGAAATGCTAATACTCACACAAACAGTATACATACCCACGGATACGGATGATGAACAAGAGCTTAGCTTCAGGGTCAACATAGAAACCTCCTTTAAGCTTGGCCTCGCGTTTCAACGAGATCAACTCCTTCTCCTGTAAGGGTAAAGAGAAAAGCACAACAGATCAAGTTCAGTTTCAAAACAAGCAAGATCAATTTCTCCTTCAATTTGAACTCTCCAAGGGATGAGACAAAAATGTTACCTTCTCGGCATACTCCTTAGAGTACTGTTCGGCTCTTTTGAAGATGAGCTTCCTGTTCTCGGCGTTCTTCTTCTTGGCAGCTTCAGCATTCTGCTTCTTCTCCAAAGCCCATTCCTCCTCTCTCTTCCTCTTCTTCAGCACCGACTCCGGAACTACAACCTTCGACTCAGCCATTTCCAAAGTCCTGCAGATCAACCCAGATTTGATTACCTTCTGAATCCAAAAACAGAAGACGATGAGCGATTATATATATGCTATGCTCTCAAAATTAGGGTTAAAGTAAGAAAGATATGGGCCTCACGAGCCCATTATTCATTAGAGAGCCTATATGATAAAAGCCCATGGTCCTATCCTATGCCTTATATTATTATTCGTGATTCCAATTGATTAGGGCCCATTTGAGATTTGTACGTTTTTCTGTTTTCAAGAAAGATAGAAGCAAAACTAAGAAGTCAAAATTCATGTGATTAAATCAACGCGGATGCATAAACTTTCGTAAAATTGGCGGATGGAGCTAAATACTTCCCCGAATCGCAAGGAAAAGGAGAAAATTTCGCGACTTACTGTAGTTTATGCAACACCAAAGCAAACAAGAGTTGTGACAAAACCCTAAATAGCTAAATACCGATCCATCAGTGACGAAGAAGAAGAAACAGAGAGAGGGTACTTTACCAAATTAGAGATCCGCCTCAAGGAGAAGAAGCAGAAGTGAAACTTCAGGTGAAAAACGTTGAGAGCTGAGAAGTGAAGCTATGCGTCGTCTCTGCGAAAGCGCACGAAATGACTCCCCAAATGAAATGTATAAAACTAGTCGAACGAGACCACTGATTCATTCAGTAATACTCTCTAATTTGGGCCGATCAATCGGTTTAGATAACCGATCAATCGGTTTAGATAACCGATCAATCGGTTTAGATAACCAATCAATCGGTTTTTTCTATTTTTTTTTTCCATCATTGTTTTACGGGTTGAAGGTACCGTAGTTCCAACAATTTCCTACCTACACTAATAATCTATTCATTTTACAACTCAAAAACATTATATTCTTCACTAAACATCACGGTTTATGTTTATACTTGTGTTTTTTATTATTTTAAAGCTTTGTTTCTCTTAGTTTTTTTCTATTTTACATTCATGTTTAGGCATATAATTATGTATATGCATTTGCATTTAAAATAATGTTTTTAACCTGTTGGTATGCAGGTTAATAATCTCCATTTGCATTTTATTCTATTTTCTACATGTTAATAATCTCCATATGCATTTACATTCATATTTAGTCGGTATCCTGTTGCATTTACTCTTTAACCTGACATTGGCATGCTATTTTACCTTGTCAACTAACTTTGTATGCTAGTTTGAACATTCACATTTACTCCAAAAGTTTTCTGTTGTAGACAACATGGTATTGGTATACAACAAACAGTTAGCGCAGGGTTCACATACATAATCTGACCAAACAAAATTCGGTTTATCTATAACTTACAGGTTAAAAAAGCAACTCGTTTTAAAACCTGTGTCTGACAACAACCCATATCAACAGTTTGAGTTTATTGTTAAAACTCACTCAAAGTTCTTCACAAGTTCATATCTTTCGCACTCTTCCTTCTCGAAACTTCCTTTTAAAATCCTACTCAACGGCGGCAGAAGAAGAGGAAGTCAGGGTGGCTTACATGATAAGAACGCAGCCACTTGTCAGCCGCTTGGAACAGAGAGTTCACGAGCTGGTGCTCGGAACCCCCGATGGGTGTCCATAAAGAACCTCTAAACTTGTATGAAGCGAGCCCAAATACAGGCAATGACATTTTCTCACTCTCCCTTGGTTGTGCACTATCTTCACCTACAATAGCCGAACGTTGTGAAAAGATCTATCTACCAAACAATTATCCTTCAAACAAAATTTGACTTCGCAACAACCGTCTCTAACTCTTCTGCTGAACATAAGCCTAGTTATGTTGTCAAGTTGATCGATAGTCAAATGATGCTATTAAAAGACTGCAACATTTTGCATCCACTCAAGTATATTTTTCAACGTTAGTAAAAATGACCCATGGCTGATTAGATAAAATTCCTAAGCAAGTTTCCTCTTAATAGATTAAAACAGTTATGTTTTACCTCCAGACGGCGTGTGTAGGGAATGATACGTCAAGAAACAAGCATCCAGGTCCTTGAGTGTTGGTCCTGTCGGTATTTTGTAAATTGGGTACCTGCAAATTATATAATACAATGGATTCTCAGAGACATGAACAGAAAAATTGGCAGCAAGCAACTGCACTCAAAGTACAAGTAACAATACCATGCCACAGAAAACCAGCTTGACGGAAGTAAGTCACAGCTTTTCAACGTCCTCAGCTCGGGAAACTGAGCTGCGAGGTCAATAACCTGTATTACAACATAGCCGATAGTCATGAGTGGGAGACGAATATTAACAACAGACTCACACAAGTTCCCATTTTTTTGTGAGTTTAGAATGTGGTATAGTTATTGACCAGAAAAAAAACAAAAAAAAATGTGGTCTAGTTTAAGTTGACGATGACCAGTTCCTGAGCAGATTGAACATATCTGATTAGTTGATAGCCAACAGTTGACCCAAATTTAGGGGTTAGTATCAACCCAATTGTCATTTCTGAGCATTAGTTTTTAAATATGAAGTTGCCTGGTAAGATAAATGAAATGAAAGAGCATAAAAGATCAATAATATCTGTCAAATCATCTTAGCTTTTTCGTAATATTATAAGTGGGGTTCTAGTCATGAACGCACAAACCTTATCAGCCAAAGGTTCGCGGATGTAAGGAAGGTCTCTTTCAAGATACTCAAAAATCAAACGAGCCTGAGAGCTAAAAGGTTCGCCGTCGTCACTGGATGAATCTTCCTGATGTTGATCTCTCAATGAGATACGGTCGAGTCTAGCAGAAACCCGTTCAGAATCACTATCGCTGCTGACATCGCTACCTGAATCCCGGAAATCGCTGTCGCTACTATCACCTGGACGCCTGCCATAGGAAAAGTGAAATAAGAGCCAACATAATAATGAAAACATGTGATATAGTAGTGGTCCGTCCACAAATCCCATAGAAAATAAACCTTGCTTTAAGAGATGAATTCAAGGCATGAGTATGAGCATAGATTTGAATGGCTGACAAAGAGGGGACATAGTATTGGATAACACGATCCTTGTTATTCAAAACAAGAGGCACTCCGGTGCCGTAAGCACTCCACTCTGCAAATGACTCCCATATATCTCCAAGCACAAAGTAAGGCACAGGTTTATAATCTTCATCGGCTCTTCTTTCCCGTAGCGTTGTCTGCAGAGATTCCCCATCACCATTAGAACAACAATATATGTACACGGGAAAGGAATGATAGAAATTACCCAGATTCCAGAGAAAGAAAGATTTGAGTTTGAAAGAAACCTTAGATAAATAGTGGGCAGGCACGGATGGTGTGACCGACTCTAAAAACCGTTCTAGATTACTCGACGACGAAGCGGACGGCTCAGAGGCAAGTTTAGGAACGATTGACGGAGCAGACTCGTTGTGGTTATCCTTGGATGGGCCATTAGAGACGTCGCCCTGAGCTCTCCGGAGCTGATCGATGCGCTGATTGGCCCTGCGAGCTTTTGTCGAACAGTAGAAAGGATCCTCGCCGTGTCGCCCTCGCGCCAACTGAAATCCAGCCCCCAACATCTCCTTCTTCACAATCGAGTTCGTTCGATCGATCGAATAAACAGCAACAGTTCGTCCTTCCCAGTACTCGTAGTTGATTTGACCTGAATATCTAAAAGCTCCGATTAAACAGGCAACGATTAGCGGAAGAGGGAATCCAAAGAAGAGAGGAGAGATTCGGGTTTAATGGGGAGAGAGAGAGAGATTTGGGATTTTCAAAAAAAGAAGAAGAAAAAAAGGTCAATGAAGCAAATGAGGCTTTAGAGGAAGAAAGACGATTGGTTCGTATTCGGAGAGGGAGAGAGAGTGAATAAATAACAAACACATTTAGCCCCTCTCGTAATTTGGGGTCAAATCTATTTTGGACTGCTCAGAAGCTGCTTATCGTAGATGGGGTTATGAATGTAAACTTTTGTAAAATCTGATGACAAATATGGCACTATGTGAAATACTAAGGGATTCATATTTGGAGGCTCTTTTCATTAATGGTGGTGGATACTATTGGCTGTGCTAGATGCTAACAAGATGATATAAAATATGCCAAATTGGCATTTTTAATTTTGTTTTTTTAAATCAGCTAAAGAAACAAAAGAATGGCTGTAAACATTTGGTGGTCCCTTTTTTTTCATAGATAAGCTTCACAATGCTCAAGAATAAAACTATACCATTCAAGATTCAACTAATGCATTGTACATCATTCATTGACAATAACATAAAAAGTAGCATCATTCTCATTCATGAATTTGTGGGTCTTCAATTTAGCATTCAAATTGTTATAATTAATAATACTTACATGAGATTTTTTTATAAAAAAACTCTTGATAACTGAAATGCATCAAGTTCATAGCCGCACGTGAATCTGACTTCTGCAATAACCGGCTAGTTTATCAGTTAAGTAGACTTCATTATTAGAGGATGTGCACATGACCAACAAATTATAGCGTTCTTTTTGCCTGGCTTCGAAGGTCCACAAATAATGAGTTTAATAATAAATAATTAAAAAACAATTGCTGCATAATATCAATGAAAATATACGAAGCATTCGACTAGATCGGGATAATTTTTAGATTATAAATTATTTAACAGTATGATCTTGAATAAGGTGATCTTGTGATAGATAAGCCCAATAGGGCCCCAAAACGTTATATGAATAAAGCCCATTATGAACAGTAACGGAGTTCAAAGAGTGGGTAGAGATGTGCGACGTCGTTTCGGAGCTTCTATATCTCACAAAGCTTCGTTTCTCAATGGACGAGGAGGGAAGCTTTCTGTAGATCTTCTCTTCCTCTCTGTATATCTATCTCTCTGTTGAGAAAAAAAAAAAAAAAGTTAAACTTTGAAATCTCAGAGGAGGGCTCGTATTCAACAGGGCGCTTCGATTCGATTTGATGTCTTTGGTGTATCTGCTTTTGTTCGCCGGCCTTGTAATCGCCGCGTCTTCTTCCCCGGGCTCGCGCTTGATTCTCCGGGAAATCGCCGATCAAAAAGACAAAGCTGTTGAATTGAACAGTACCAACTTCGATTCAGTTCTTAAAGACACCCCCGCCAAGTATGCCGTCGTCGAATTCTTCGCTCACTGGTGAGTTCTCCTATTTCCCGAACCGCAGACCTGTAAATTGGATTGCTTAGAATTAATCTCCAGTTTTGGTTGGTGGGTCTTCTGCACTTTTTCTACCTAACTTTTGGTGCTGGATCTAGCGTTGAATTACCTTGCAAGTGTTCTTATCGGAAAAGAGTTTTAACTTTATGGTCCTATTCTTGTGCTTCTTTCTACTCATTGCTACTAGATGAATGCAAATGGTTTTTTATTTTCCACAGTACTAGTTTTGACGTATACTGATATGTGTATCGTTTCACTTTATTCTAGGTGTCCTGCCTGTAGAAACTACAAGGTAACATAACTATTCAAAGCCTCATCTTTGGTTCTTCTACGTGTTATTTTTCATTCCCTAAAAACTGTTACTCTGCAGCCTCATTACGAGAAGGTCGCAAGGCTCTTCAATGGACCAGACGCAATACATCCTGGAATAGTTTTGATGACGAGAGTTGATTGTGCAATGAAGGTACTTACTTCATGGTTCTAATTCATCTATGAATCATGTTCGATTAAGTTGGTTCACTGTTTCTGATGCTAAGTCCGTCCATATGATGATTTCCCTGGCAGCACAGACGAATACCAAGCTCTGTGACAAGTTCTCTGTTTCTCATTATCCAATGCTCTTTTGGGGTCCTCCTACAAAGTTTGTCTCTGGCAGTTGGGAACCTAAAAAGGATAAAAGCGAGATACTTGTTATTGACGACGGCCGCACAGCTGAGCGTTTGCTCAGCTGGATTAACAAGCAGATAGACAGGTTTGTGCCATAAATGTGCTGGACTTTTATCTTTAGCATTGGCTTGAAATATATCTAACATATTCAAACTTTTTTCCATCTTTGAAGTGTATCTATAATTTTCCTGAGCTAGTTTGCCAATATCACATCCTACTTATCTCTGTTTTGTTTCTCCATATTTTGCAGTTCTTATAGCTTGGATGATCAGAGATTCGAAAACGAACATGCCAGGTCGAATATAACCGACTACAACCAGGTTTCGAGACTGATCTCTGCCTAACTTTACTGAGATTATTAGCATTTCTTTTAATATTAAACAGCTTTAAGATATCCGGGTGTTAATTTGCCACAGATTTCCCAGGCTGTGTATGACGTCGAGGAAGCAACCGCGGAAGCTTTTGATATCATTTTAGTACATAAGGTAGAGAAATGTGTATGATCTTTGTATGTATATATTACCTTCTTCCTTTCGCTCAGTTTTGTTAATTAATAAGTAGTTTCATGACATCTACAGGCGATTAAATCATCTGAAACAAGTGCTTCATTTATAAGATTTATCCAGCTTCTAGCAACACATCATCTTTCCAGGAGGTAAATTAAAGTCTCAAGCATTCCGATGGTCACTCTCTCTTTCCACACTAATTGTGAAATTTATATTCTATAGGTGTCGGAAAGGAGCTGCAGAAATTCTAGTGAACTATGATGATTTATGCCCTTTTGGAAATTGTTCTTACGAAAAATCTGGAGGGAAGGATACCCTGGGAAATTTCCCTATTTGTGGAAAGGATGTTCCACGTGGATACTACGTGAGTGCTAGCAACCAACCCTATTTCTGTTTTCCTGTATATCCGCATTAGAAATCTGATTATCCTAATTTCTTATTTGGTAGATGTTTTGCCGTGGCAGCCAGAACAATACTCGCGGATTCAGGTACTGTAGTTTGTTTTCAAATTAATACCGTGATCCTTCAATTCCATTTGCCCCACTAGTATCTGAACTATTCCTTAAATGCTTGACTGTAGCTGTGGATTATGGGTTCTGATGCATTCGCTTTCCGTGAGGATTGAGGATGGAGAAAGTCATTTTGCATTCACGGCAATATGTGATTTCGTCAACAACTTCTTCATGTGTGATGAATGCCGCCTGCATTTCAACGACATGTGTTTGAGGTAAAAAAATAACAACTCATAGCTCGATTAATCGCGGTATTTGCTCAACTAAACCACATATGCATGCGTTTCATGGACAGTGTCAAAACCCCTTTCAAAAAGGCACGTGATTTCGTCTTGTGGGTGTGGAGCACACACAACAAGGTCAACGAGAGACTCATGAAGGATGAAGCTTCTCTTGGTACAGGTGACCCCAAGTTCCCCAAGATCATATGGCCACCAAAGGAGCTTTGCCCATTGTGCTATCTCTCAAGTAACCAGAAAAACATAGAGTGGGACCACGACCATGTCTACAAGTTCTTGAAGAACTACTATGGGCCTAAGCTCGTCTCCCTTTACAAGGAAAAGAGTGTCATCGGGAGCAAGGAAGAGACCGTCTCAGCCACTGAAGACTTGACAGTAGCCACCAACGCTCTGGTTGTGCCGATTGGAGCTGCATTGGCAATAGCCATCGCCAGCTGTGCATTTGGGGCGCTTGCCTGTTACTGGAGGACACAGCAGAAGAACCGCAAGTATTATTTTCATCTATCTATTTAAATCTAGTGGTAGCTACCCAACTCCTGTTTTCTTATACTTGTGGCCATCTTTTCTTTTCAGGCCGAGGAGAAGCTGGAACTAAACTACAAGAAGCTCTTGATGTTTTCATAACTTACGGACAACAAACACCAGGGGTCTTGTTTGGAGTTGAGATCCCAAAGTTGCTTGCTGCAGGTCCTTTCCTTGTAACTTTTGTCTCTGATTTTGAAAGATAGTCCAAATTCTTCTCTTGAATTTTGGGATACACACACACACAGAGACTTGTGAATGTTGGGATCTTTTATAGGAATCTTTATAGTGTTTTATAATTTTGTATCGGACCATATGGTTCGAGTTGTTGTGTAAGAATTCAAGATGAGTCTTTGTCTATCTGCATTGCAGATCTGGGTCTTGAGAAGAGAGTTCTGCGAATGAGATACTTTTCCTTCTTTTTTTTTTCAATCTGTTAAACCAATCCGACATTTTACATGTATAAGCCAGAAATTATATTTACAGTGACATTTGACTTTGTGTGTGTGTGAAAGAAAGAAACGGTGCTCATCGCACGCCTATAATGTAAGATTGCGTTTGAGGCGAGCGCCATGAATCTGTTTCTTCATCAGATGAATCTTCTGATTGAGAGGTGTCTAAGGTCTGAGAATGGCGGCGGCAGGTGGCGACTGCTTTGGTGACGACATAGATGGGTAGCATGATTCCGAGTACTCTCAGAAATAACAACTGAAAACCAAAAT
Organism: Boechera divaricarpa; assembly: GCA_026770425.1. Classification (NCBI taxonomy): domain Eukaryota; kingdom Viridiplantae; phylum Streptophyta; class Magnoliopsida; order Brassicales; family Brassicaceae; genus Boechera; species Boechera divaricarpa. The sequence continues at coordinate 16,766,957 of CM049188.1, forward strand.
AACAATTAGGGCTCATCAATTTACTCCCTTGAATCTGTTGTGAGGTGATAAACTCACCGTGAACAGAGGGAAGACATGGAGGTTTGATCCGTTGAGGACTAAAGGGAGGGTATGTCGGAGAATGAGAAGAGCCATGAACTGCAGATTACAAACATAAACATGAGTAAAGTGTTGGTTTGGTGGGGGCAAAAGAGGAGAGTGGTGGTCCGTACGATGAGAACAAGGGAACGGCAGCAGATGAAGCTTGTGGTAGAAGAAAGAGGATATTGTTGGTCGAGAAAAGTGGAATCAGCAGGTACAACTGTGATGAAACGATGCTCCCGTTGAGAGATTCCCCAGTTTCCCCTGAAATGGAGAGGAACATGACCCAATTCTAGCAACGGAGGCGGTGCTGTATAATCCGGCTTGAATTCCTGAACAAATCATACATATATATATATGATCAGATTTCATTCAGAAGTAAAAAAAAAGAAAAAAGAAAGAGAGAGAAGGAGAAGGAGACAAAACCTGATGGCAAATCTCGCAGTTGGTATCACCTTTCTCGTTACACCATCTCTGCACGCACCTCCGATGCGCATACTGCCAACAACAAACGTCGATCATTTAATCAGACCAATATTCTTTTGACAAGGTTAGAATGTTTTGTAATTCTGTTTTACCTTCAAGCTGCCACTGCAAGAGCAAGGAGTCTCCATGTTTGAATCCAAGTCCTCGTCGTGACAGATCCTGCACTGCGCCATTGACAAATCTCCGTTACGCAGCTTCTCAAGTGTTTTCTCATCGAGGATTGTACATTCCTCGACGGGTGTATTGGCTTGCAACATACGGTTCCTGCTCTGAATCGCAGCCTCAATCGTGGATTCTGTTATCAACCGATCCACCAGCAGCACGAAATGATCTCCCATGTTCTTTCTATTCACGGTATAGACAGAAACTTGCAGCTGAAGAAATAACTCTTAGATTCTTCTCCCCTATTTGCTGCGAATTGATAATAATGGGTTGGTGTCAGCATTTTCATTCAATGCTAAGGAGATTCCATACGCAACATGAACATGTGGATTATAAGCTGCTCATTAATGAAGAAATATCTAGAAAAGTTTTTAACATTATTTAGATGGAAGCAAACAGTTTTCTGCCATGGTGGTTTAGGTATAAGCTCAACAAAGCTGGTTGGTTACCACAACACAAAAGCTGTACAAACTTATATATATATATATATATATATATATATATATTTCTTTTCTTTTGACCAAATTAGCTGCACAAGTTTATAAAAAAAAAAAAACGCTATATAAAAGGAAACCAAAAAAAGTTAAATCTAGGAACAACGAATTTACCCAGATGAGGAAAAAATTAAAGAAGCAAGAATACGCTTAGACGAAATCGTAGTTACAAGCCAAAATAATAGAAAGCAAAAAATGGCAAAAACCGAAAACAGAGGAAAAATCGAGAGGCATACCCAAATTTTAGGAGAGGAGGGTTGTACCGTTTTCTTCTGTTTTTTTTTTTTTGTCGTCCCAAAAGAAGAAGAAGAAGAAGAAGTGGAAAAGCGAAGAAAAAGGAGACTTAGAAGAAGAGAATCGTATTTAATTTCTTTTCCTGACGCTAAAGCTTCACAAAAGCTTCCTTTCTTTCTCTCTGATTTTCCGAATTATTCAGTCAGGTTAATTAGGGGCATCAAAGAAGATAAAGTTATGTGTGTTTACAGATGAAGCAAAGAGATGGAGTAATTAGATTCTCGAATCTTATGATTGTTAGTTTACTTTATACCCCAATTAAAATATCAATATCCGTATATATTACATGGAATGAGGAGTGCTTGACAGGTTGAAAACTAACCAAATATCAGTTTTTGTTATTAGTGTTGATTTTCTAGGCCAACCATACTACCAAATACCAAAACCAATTAAAATTATAATCCCTTCTCAATCTCATGGCTCAACCATTACGTCAAGTATGGCTCTATGTACTTGCAAAAACTAGGGTGTGTTGTTTACTATTATTCTCCGCCAAGGTGATTTGTCGAGTGTAGTTTTAGTGTTATGTTTCGTCACAACATGGATTCAAACCATGGTTAAAGAAATCGGCTTAGGCGCCGGTTAGTCGCTCAAAATATTACCACCGCGATTTATGTTAATTCGGAGAAATTAACCTATCCTCCGGTCCAGGCGGTCCAAATCGGATGTAATCGGTCAACTCGCTCAAATCAGAAGTCAATTCGCCCGGTTTAACTTGGTTTAAATTTTTTCAAATTTTCTTATACTTTGTGTTGTAATCCCCGATATATTAATTGAGAATCATTTTAACAAAATAACCTTATGTTTACGTGGAATATTACATCAATATCATGCTTACTTGTCGTCGCCAGAGTGATTTTCAGAAAATATATTTTATAGTACATTAGTCACTAGACTAATTACATAATATGTTATTAGATCAATCATATATAAACTATCTTAATTTTAAAGATTATAATCTTACCTAAATTAGCTGTATTTATTTATGGAAAATCGAATAAGTAAATATTCCATAAAATTATAGCTGATTTTATTGTTTTCTAAATTTGATTAAATCGAATAAGTAAATATTACATGAAATTAAAGCTGATTTTATTGTTTCCTAAATTTGGTTTTTAAATTTTTATTTTAAAAGATATTATTTTAACTAAATAATTAATTAGTAACATAAATATGTAAAACCTTAATTTTAAATTTCAGTTATTTATACAATAATATACTATTAAAATATTTAAAAATATTTATTTAATTTATTAATTTTCTAAAAAATAATATAAACATCTTATCCAGCGTATAACGTGGGAATCATCTAGTTTATATTAATACAAGAAATAATAAAAAAAATTATTAAAAAAATTATAAACGATTAGTTTTTTTTTTCTTTTTAAAAAAAAACATTACATGCCATTTCTACTAGGAGATAGGTAAAACATCATATTATAATATTATATAAAAAGAAGTGGAATGAATTATAAGAAAATCAACTATTTTAATTTCTAAATTTCTAAATTTATGTTTTATTATTAAAATTTAAAAATAATAAAATACTTAAAATTAAACTAAAAATTTATTAACGCCTACGCCCCGTCTAGGCCCCGATTAATCCGCCTAAGTGCTAGACCACTGTTGAACGCCTAGCTTTTTTTTGAACATTGATTCAAACACAACAAATACATCTTGGCATTTACAAAAGTGTGATTTAGTAAAGGGTTTTGATTGAGAATATAGTAGTGTTTGCATATGATATTTAACGAAGCAAAGCCCAACAACACATAGGCCCAGTACTTAGAAAGAAAGAGAAGCATTTAAACATAAAGGCAATGAAGCAAAATGCCGTTTACAAGATTGATGATGATGATGACGACGATGTCAATGCAATCCAAAACTCTGTGAAAAGTCATCATCCCTCCTCACAGTGACATCATCCAAACCTATCTAAATCATACAAGCATAATATCTAGATCACGTTTCTCCCATACAAACCAGAATCCTCTTCTTTATCTTAATACCCCCAAAAGGCCAAGACCAAACAAAATCAACAAAAGGTGGTGTGTTTGTTCTTGATCTTAACACCAAGCTCACCTGCAATGATAACAGTGGAAACCATATCCAGAAACATTCCATGCTCCACAACTCCAGGAAGCCTCAGAATGGCATCACTCGCCGCTCCCAAATCTCCCATATCCTCCTCCAAATGCATATCCACTATGTAATTCCCATTGTCTGTCACAAAGGGCTTCCCTTTCTCTCCCAATCGGAGATTCACTTCACACCCGTATCCCTCCAGCAGATTCCGGAGCTTCTCCGCCGTGAATTTCCAGCAGAAGGGCACTATCTCCACCGGAAGAGCAAGCTTGCTTCCACCAATGTGCTTCACCACCTTCGACTCATCCACGATCACCACGAACTTCTTAGAAGCTCCTTCGATCATCTTCTCTCGAAGCAGAGACCCTCCTCTGCCTTTCACGAGGTTGAGATAAGGGTCGACCTCGTCAGCACCGTCGATGGAGAGATCGATGACAGGGTGTGCGTCGAGATCAGAGAGAGGGATCCCAAGAGACAGAGCCTGCTCTTCCGTCTTCTTCGAGGTTGGTATTCCAACGATGTTCTCAAGTTTTCCTTGACGGAGAAGCTCGCCGATGCGGTCGACGGCGTGTTTCGCGGTGGACCCGGTTCCGAGGCCGAGGACCATGCCGGATTCGACGAATTCGACGGCTTTGTAAGCGGCGATTCGTTTGAGCTCGTCTTGGGTTAAAATGATGGGCTGTGGCGGTGAGGCAACATCAATGGCGGACAAAGATTTGTCCGATGAAATGAAGAGAGGATCATACGCAAGCGCCATTGGATAAGCCTCTTCCTCCAAATTCCACCACAACTTAAAGATTTGGGATGAACAAAAAGGATGAATTTTGCAGAAACAAGAAACGAAACGTTTGGAAAGGAAAGCAAATATGTCAACCCTGAAACGTTCCTCGGGAAAATACAAAAATATGAACCGCGATGAATCGAGAAGCAGAATTGTGCGGAATCGGGAGGAAAAGGTTTGATTTTTGAGAAATAAGGGATTGAGGAAAATGAATATAGAAGGTCGAATGAAGCGTGTGCGTATATATATAGAGATGAAGAATAGCGTAAGAAATATGCAACTACAAAGAAGAAGAAAAGAAGAATGTGTTTATGTGGTGGCGGAGAAAAGAAAGTGAATAATGACTGAAGAAGAAAGAAGATAGGGTTTGTGTTTGTGGAGAGAGAACAAAGGAATCAAAGACACAGTTCAGTGCCCTCGGCATTTAAACTGGAACGGAAGAACTCAACCGAACCGAACCGAAATAAATGATTTTGTTTGGTTTCTATATAGTAAGCGATCGGTTCCAAATTTGATAACTGATCAGTATTCGGTTTGGTTCGGTTAATACCCGTGAACCGAAAAGAACTAAATAGAACCAAAAAATTCGGGTATTTTGATTATTTTTGGGTATTTTAAATATTTTCGGTTCCAAAATTAAGTAACCATACCGAACCAAACTGAATTTTAATCGGCTTCAAATGGTTACCAGTTCTAGTTTTTAAAAATCGAAGAACCGTAAACCAAAAAAACCGAGAACCGAACGCGCATGACAACACTTCACTTTCCAGGATAGGACATACCCGGATTTTATTTTATTTTTGTCTAATATATTGTCTTTATGTGCATATATTACCCCAAACTCTAATGATAATTTCCAAAAATATCTTCTCATTTTTTACGCGCCCTAAATTTTTGTTTTTACTTAAATTAATAGAAAAAACGTTTAAAAGAGCTACAAAATTAAAAAGCGTGATGGCGAAAATTAAGAAAAGGAAAAATTGGAACAACGTTATTCATCAACGAAATTAAGGCGGACTAACATCTAGGATACAAAAATAAATCGGACAGTGTGATATGCTTTGCCATAGCATCCGCACATCTGTTACAATACCGGTAATTAAAAATGAACTTGAAATCAACATTCTTACAAAGGTTGAGAATCTCAGAAGTGAAGGAATGCAGAGAATGCCACTCTTCGGGATTGTTGAGAGCTTGGATCAGATCCTGACAATCACTCTCAAAACAAACTTTCTGATACCCTTGTGTAATCAGACAATTGACTGCCCACACCAAAGATGTTACCTTCGTATGAAGTGGAGAAACGAGACCTGGAAAACATTTTGTCCTATAAAGCAATACATCACCTTTAAAATTCCTAAGGATCCATCCAATGCCACTCTTATTGGAACCTCTCAGCCAAGACCCATCAATGTTGCATTGAAAATGATCCCTATCTGGAGGTTTCCACTTCCTAGAAGATCTAGCAGATTGATTTGGAACTGAGGTGCTTATCAGGTTAAGATTTGCTTGATGCCATTCAACTGAAGCCTTCATAGCTTGCTTGAAACATTCATCCGCCATACAGTCTAAGCCCATGAAGATGAAATCGTTTCGTCTTTTCCAGATGAACCAGAGAATCCAAGGCCACACATTGTATCTTTCATTCTCTTCCGGATCCCCCTGCTTCACAAACTGAGGCAACAATAAGATACTCAAGTTTTCCAACAGAGAAGAATTTGGACTTGAAAAGAACAAGTGACCTAGAGGAGAAAGAGCCCACATAATCCTAGCAAAAGGACAATCAAAGAGAAGGTGATTAACTGATTTATTTGCCCCAAACACCTTGAACAATCTCCATTCTTTGTAAGTTTTTTCTTATTCATATTAATACCTACAGCCAAACAGTTAGACAGACACCTCCAAAGAAAATGTTTTATCTTTGAGGGAGTCTTTACCTTCCAAACTTCAGCATTAAGAGGGTTGATGCTTGGTTAGAAAACCATTTCTGCCTGCTCTTTAAATCTGATCCTACTCTGCCAAACCCAATACCCTGATTTGACCGTATATAACCCATCTTTGTTGTGGATCCATGAGTAGGAGGATGAAGATGATTGACCACCGGGTTTGATCTGGAGGATAAGATTAGATTCAACCTCAGAGAAAGCAGCCTTAATCCTTGAGATGTTCCATTGGTCTGAACTAAATTCCTTGAAATACTGCAGATTGTAGCTTTGGGAATCATACTTCGATCTCGAAATTGGAGCTCTAAGAGGATATGTGGCTAGCCAGGGGTCTTATAGTAAACTCAATTCCTCCCCATTTCCTATTTCTTTCTTCATCCCCATCTTAATTAACTCCTGAGAGCTATGAATACTCCTCCATCTGAAAGAAGCTCTAGAGCCAACAAAAGCTTCCAAGGGAGTACAGTGGGGGTAGTATTTACTTTTAAGGATTTTGGCAAGCAGAGAGTCTAGATTTGAAGCTAATCTCCAAAGTTATTTCCCAAGGAGGGTCATATTGAAGCCATCGATATCCTTAAACCCTAACCCTTCTTCTTCTTTGGTCTATCAAGCTTCCCCCAAGCCTTCCAATGAATACCTTTATTTGTGTCTTGATTCTTCTACCAGAAATTAGACAGCTTACTTGTTATATTTGAGCTTAGCATCTTAGGAATCTTGAAACACGACATCGCATAAGTAGGTAAGGCTAAGGCAACTGCCTTGATCAGCGTCTCTTTACCCCTTGAGAGATATCTATTCTTCCAATTGTTGAGTCTGTTCTCGACTCTATCCTCCAAAAAACTTAAAGTTTTTGATTTGGAACCGATGAAAACCTATGGAAGCCCCAAATAGAACCCAACACCACCCTCTTTGCTTATTTCCGTAGCAGCTTTGATTTGAGCCTTTGTTTCTGCTGTCACCTTGTTCCCAAAAATCAAACTAGACTTTTCAAAACTGACTCTCTGCCCAGACACTCTTGAATACTCTTCCAGAATAGTCTTAATTCTCAGTATTTCTTCACTGTCTATTTTGCATAAAAATAGACAGTCATCTACAAACAGTAAGTGAGAGATAGTGGGAGATAGTTCTGCAACCTTTACTCTTTGAAGAAGATTCAACCTCTCAGTTTTAAATAGATTTATACTCAGAATCTCAGTAACCAAAATGAAAAGAAAAAGAGACAGGGGTCCCCTTGTCTTAGACCTCTGGTTGGACTAATGCTGCCGAATTGTTGATTGTTGACCAGAATACTAAAGGAAAAAGAGGTGATACAAGCCATTACTCTTGAGACTCATAGCTGCTAAACCCCAATTTTGAAAGTAGAGCCTCCAAGAAAGATCATTCCACTTTGTCAAAAGCTTTTTGCATATCTATTTTTATAGCTACAGAATCTTTAGCCACAGAATCTCTGGTTCTAAGAGTATGATTTACTTTATGGGCAAGGAGAATATTATCCGCGGTTAATCTCCCTTTCACAAAAGCTGCTTGGTTCTCTGCAATAAGATTTGGGAGAATCTTCTTCAGTCTTGATGATATAACCTTTGAGATGATCTTGTACAGATAGTTGCAAAAACTGATCGGTCTATAATCTAAAATATTCTGGACAGGTGACTTCTTTAGGATTAAACAGATATTTGTTGCATTAATTTTGTAATCTAGAACCCTGAATCCCAGAACTGAGAGACTGTCATGAACACATCTTCCCCAACTGTTGCCCAGTGATTCTGAAAAAAATGTACTTGAGACCATCTGGTCCTAGACACTTATCAGCACCCATTGCAAATGCAGATATCTTGACTTCTTCCAAAGAAATCTTATCCATCAAACCCTGATTTTGTAAATCTCTAACCCTTGGAGTGATATCTCTGATCAAGAAAGAGTCAAGGATACTAGTTTCTTCCTGAAGTTCACTGGTGAACATCTGAGTGAAATGCTTCACCGCCTCTGCTCCCTTATCCTTTTGAGAGTAGAAAACCTCACCAGAGCTTTCACTAGTTAAAGAATGAATCCTGCAATTTGATATTTTTTGCTTGACAGATTCATGAAAGAAGGAAGTATTCTTATCTCCTTCTTTAAGCCAAGAAACTCTGCTCAACTGCTTCCAAAAAACCTCTTCTTCCTGGTAACTGCAAGAAGAAGCTTTTTAACCTCTTTGAATTCTACTATGTCCAGAGAATCCTGATGAGAAAGCCAGTACAGTCTATCCTTAGGCTTTTTGATCAGGATCATAGAATTTGGTTGATTCTTTCTCTTCCACGAAGACATTTCCAAACGACAATTGAGAATTTTACTGACGATGTCCAAAGAAGAAGCTTCGGAAGGATCATCAGACCAATCTAAATCCTGCTTATCCTGTAATAACTGTCTCAGAGAACCCTGCTTTTAAACTTAGGCGTCTGTCAAATCTGAAATTCCCATTTTTTTTTAGACTTACTCATTGAGGCAAACCATTATTGGGCTGTGGTCAGACCCAGTTCTAGGTAGATAATAAGTTTCTGCAGCAGGAAAGAGTAAGAAACAATCCACAGTGATCAAAGCTCTGTCAAGTTTGCAATGGATCTGATCTCCATGCCTGGCATCGTGCCACGAAAGTTGGTTCCCATGGCTTGGAGGTTCCAAGAGGCCATACCTAACATCATGTTGTAAAAAAGCTGGAGAGAACTGGCTGCTCTGATGTGATTACCTCATTTCTCAGAACTATTAGCTATTTCGTTGAAGTCACCTAATAGGAGCCAAAAGTATGTCCTTGTTTGCCCTAGTTGAAGTCTCTCCCAGAATAAGGCCATCTCTCTACTGACAAGATTCCCATAGATACCAAAAATAAAAATAGAGTTTCCTTCCCAGACAACTTCAACATCTATCATTCTTGTGCTGGTAGATATCACAGTTACATTTATCCCTGCCTTCCACATCAAAGCTAGATCCCCACTTCTTCCTCTTGGTTCCACAGTCGAGAGATTAATAAAACCAAAGGCTTCACAGACTCGTTATAAATGAGGTCATTTCTGTTTTGTTTCACCGAGAAACAAAAAAAGCTGGAGAGAATTGTCTGACCAGATCTCTGAGATGCCTAGAGGTTAGACCACTGCCTAAACCTTAGCAATTCCAGGCCTGAGAATTCATGATGATCTATGGAGCTTGTGACTCCCAACCACTTTAGATGCATGAGTTGTTGGCTTGCTTAGTCGTAACAGAGGAGAGATTCGAGAACCTGATGGCTTAACCTTCTATGGTCCACTTGCTCTACCTTCAGAGGATTTTGTTGATTGAGGATGTAAAGCTGGCTCCTGAGCTGTAGGAACAGAGATTCCACTTCGCAACTTTGCTCTTTTTCTTGCCTGATTGCGTTCAGAACTTGTTCTTCTATTTCTTTTTGAACCCGAATCACCTTTTAAGGCAGAAAAGAGAAAAGGTTGACCTGGACTTTGAATAACTTTTCCGAAAGATAAGGCAGTTGAATCTTCTCCCAGTTCCTGAATCTTCTTCCCTGAAAAAAGAGTCTGCTAGATTGGAGGAGTCTGCTTAATTCCTTGTTTCTCTTTGGCAGGATCCCACCAAGACGGAGCTCTCTATAAATCTTCTTTCAATTGCCACTCCGGTTTAGAGACAGTTTTTTTCCCTTTTTTGATTCACTTTTTTTATGACCAAGTCTGTTAAGAGCTGAAGGCTCTTTGGGTTCCTTTGTAGCTATCTTCTTCCCAACCTTAGAATCAGTTCCTAAAGAGACAGAGGAGCTCTTTTGAGCTTTTCCTGTTCTCTTCCCTTGCTTTTTTGAAGCTTTGGAGGAAGTTGTAGGAGCTGCCACAGAAGATTGAATTTGCTGCGAGTAAAAAGAGTCAATCGCCGGAGTATGATGACAATGATGCTGATCGTGGGTCAACCTCTTACACTTATAACAGATTTTAGCTAACTTTTCGTATTCAAGTTCTACTGTAAAAACTTCTCCAGAGAACTTGATAGCTTTCCTAAAAAAAATCAGGTTGGAGATAGTAATCCATACACGAGCCCGAACGTACTCCAGAGAATCAGAATTATTTGCATGTAATTCTACCTCCTCAGTTCTACCAATTGTATCTCCAATTTTCTTGACAATTGCCTCCATTAAATAATGAAGGGGAATACCTTTCAGCCTGATCCAAAAGGGAATGAATTCGAGAAAATCTGGTGAGGGACAAGGACTCCAAAGCTTGCCTGTTACTAACCAGCCATTTACGAGCCAGGAGGAAAATTTCAAGACCTTCTGAATATCTTGAACTTGGTCGAATAGAAATTGGACCCTATTCTTCCCTATTCCACAACCCTTAATTTTATCGTCTAACTCCCAAATCTTGGGAAGAGCTGAGGCCAAATTCGCCGGTTTGATTGCACTGGGGTTGAGAATCCTGACGATAATACTATTAGAATAATGATTAATGAGCTCAGAGTTGTCAAAATCTGGTATCTCGATAGCTTCGTCAGGGTTCACTTGCTCTTTATCCTGCAATTTCCTTAACATCTCCTCGTCTTTATCTTTCTTAAACCGATACATACCCGTTCCAGAAACACCAGAAATCCACTGTCAAATCTCACTCCAAGGAGTATGAGACTGAATACGGTACTACGTCCTACAGAAGTAAACAAAACCTTAAGATAAGCTTTGGGTATTTGAACTCTCGGGTCGAACAACACAAATATAGCCAAAATCTCTTAAGAAGAAAAAACCTTTGCCACGGCAGAGGAATGTCTCCTTAAAATCAGATACCCAACTCTCTACTCAAGGTTTACCCTTTACAACAATAATCAGGCGATGAGAATCTTAAGCGTACAACATTAAGCCCACCAGCACAGATCCTGCTTGCCTTCGGCGTGTAAGGAGTAGACCAAGTGAAAAGAGCCAGAAGAACACAACACAGCTACCTACGAAACCAGAAAGGCATAGATCTAAGAGAAGAAGAAAGAAAATAACAGAAGAAGCTCAGATCTAAACCCAGGACTAGAAAGGGAGACAGAGAGGAAGAGACGAAGAAAAAAAGAGAAAGAGAAAAAACCAGAGAAGCAAGAGGACCCAAAGAAGAGAAGACGGAAGGAGGAGGAAAGGAGAAACCCAAAGGGCCGAGAAACAGAAGAAAAAAGAACCCCAAGAAGTTGAAAACACGAGGAACCTCGATCTAGAATAGGAAGACCAAAAGGAGCAAACACAGAAGCTAGATCTGAAAAGAAAACTTTTCCATTTTCAAAACCCTAAATCGCTTTTCGAATCGCCCGAGGAAAGAGAAAAAACGTTTAATTTCCACCTAATTAAACTTATCAACAAATATTTCTATAACTAAATGTACTCATCTGTTTCGTAATTTTTTAGATTTTTTACATGTATTAAAAATAATAATTGTTTACTTATACTTACATTTATTTTTTATTATTAATATTTTTCAATAACTATAAACCAATAATATTTGTACAAATTTAATTGTTTTCAGTTAATGTTTTTTGAAATGTACAACTCAATAACAAAAATGTAAAAAAAAATCAAATTTTGTGAAACAAAAAAAAAAATAGAAAATCAAATATTTAAGAATAGAAAGAAAAAAATTATTACTATTATTGACATATAAAGAAAAATTACAAACCCTATGAAAGCAATAAGAAGGAGACTACACATATCTTAAGCCTTAAGCTAATGTAAGAAATTTAAAAAAATCATCAGATAAATAATCAAAGAATATGGTAGTTTACAAATGTTATATAAATATTCAGATAATCAAAGAGAAAAGAATGGGATCAGGCCACGTGGGCAGATGTAGAGAAGCCAATTAATGAAGGAGGTCAAGAAGGCGAAACGCGATCGCGGTGGAGGAAACGGGAACGCTGAGGAGGAGAAAAAGCAGCGTTGCGATTGCGACAGTGGGGCGAGAGTTCATGAGGAAGGTCTGAAGAAGACCAACGGAATCGCAGATAACAGAGTCGTAGCTGTTGTAGAAACGTTTCTCCCAATCCATCCAGTGAGAAGGAGGCTCGTAGTTACGCTCAACCATCTTCATCTCGTGGATGCGTTTCCTAAGAACGATCATGTTCTCGTCAACCAATCTCCCTCCTCCGTAGTAGTAATGGTCTTTTCCAGAAGAAGACGCCGCAGCAGAGACCCTCATCTTCATCTTCTTCTGCGTTCCGGTGATACTCCGAGACAACACCAGTGGGTGGAATCGGAGTGGTGAAATCGAAGAAAACAGTGTAGCCTCCATTTTTATGTTATGTCCTTGTGAGATTGATTTGTTGTGTTATGATTTTTGGAACGTGTTGGTTGGAATCAAGAAGATTTGGAAATGTATTTATAACCGAATTATTTGGATAAATGTTAAAACAAAGTTTATTATAAGAATAGAAGTGGGGTATAATATGATTTATGATTAGCGCGTTGTTGCCATTCGCATCGGATCCACTTGCCTTCTCCTCCACGTCATTTTCGTTTCTTAACATTCGGATTTCGGTGATTCTTACTCAAATCTAATTAATTAAGATATGCTCATGATAAAAGAAAGGTGATGGTGATTATGTCCAGGCAAAATATCCTGAACCAAAAAACCAAACTAAAACCAATCAAAAAAATGAATTGAAACCGACAAAATATCCGAACAGATCTTAAACTCCTATACCGAAGAATTGGAACCGAATCCGAACCGAAGAAAACCGAACGGGAACTCGAAATACCCAAAATATAGTTATATCCAAAATATTATTTATATTTGATATAACCCAATTATCCAATAATACAATTATAAACCCGAAACTGTCAGTTATTTTTAGTTCGAAATAACCAAAATATTCAAAATAATCAATATATCCGTAAGTTTTTAGTTATATTTGTCAAAATTTAACTAATTTTTAAATTTTTCTTGATATTTCAGATATTTGGAACTAAACACAAACCGAATGAATGCCCAGTCCTTGATGACGATGGATTGACAACGTTAGTACAATTGATGCATTGTGAAAGCTTCTACGGTACGTTAACTTGATTGATAGCTTGTTGGACTGGGAGACACGGGAATAGGAAAGTGAGGTGAAATTGAGAACCCTCCATTAATGATATAAATTATAACTCTCAATATAATTCTATATTATATCCATTCTTTATAACAAATTTGACCTCCCATTTGTTTATGTAGTTGCACCTGAAAAGGCGTACAAGTCGGTGCCCTTTTTTTAATTCTGTGCTTTACTTCTTTATATATTTTAATAAAATTGGATGTTTTAAAGTTTAAACAAATTAACGGGAGAATTTTTAGTACAAGTCGAAGCTTTTTCTATCTATTAAAAATTAAGAATAAGTTAGAGAAAACGATTAAATTTTTAGGTTGATTCTATTAATTTATGTTCATTGACCCTATTAAAATTTTATTCTAGATCCGCCAATGTATCACATACATTCGCATATCACAAAAATATACCATTTTTTATACGAAACCATAAGCAAATTTATATAATGCAGCACTTAATACCTAAGATTTTTATGGTGTTCTTTTGTTTATTAAAAATATTTTTGGCAAATAGAAGAAAGAAAAAAAAACGCGATCTGCAGGCAACGTAAGGTATGAGTGTATGAGAATGTTTGGACCGGACGCCACGTCCACTCACGAATCAGATGCGTATTTGACTTTCTTCCAATGGGCGGCTACTTATATATTATCTTATTCAATTGTTTAGTTAGGGAATTAATTCGGTTATTAGTATAATCAAATCATCTAAGTTGAGTTTGGTTGGATTGGAATCTTCAGACGTCGGTCCTGACGTTACCACTATTGAGTTTTCAGCCAATGTTCAATGTTTCCGACATATACGTTCTTTTCTTCCTCACATTTTTTTTTTTGAAAAGTCACCGCAATGGACCTTTTCTTCACCTATATCTATACTAAATGATGAAATTAGTGCCTTATATTTGTTGTGGATAGAACAAGAGATTTACGTCAAAGAGCTGAAGAAGCCTAAGGAAATGAAGATGGGTCTTACATTGGGTTTAAGGCAGAGAGAGGTAAGAGGAGCAACTCTTTTATTCAAATCCCTTTATTCTCACTTGCTACCTGCTGGAAAATGGAGATGAATCCATAATCATCACAAAGCTCAATTTATTAACTGTAAAATGTTATCCGGAATGTGTAGTATGTATACATAGATCTTTCTTTCATCTTTTAGTTAAGCGTATTGGTCTTAGTATTTTTTGGATGATTATTATTTATTAGTAACTACAATTTTACAAACCTTCAAGGACAAATGGACGGATTTCGTCAAGCTCATCTGAATCCGATGTTTTACTTTGATCGTCAAGTGGCTGCTTGAGATCATCTTCAGGTTCCTCCGCTTGATCAACCTCTGCTTCATCCAGCTGCCCTCCTGGATTCTCAGCATCTCCATTGTCAAGAAGAAGCTCAAGCTTTTGATACTTTGGCTTGTTTTTCTCCAGGAGAAGGTACGTGGCGCTATACCAGAACATCAGAATCCGGCTTTGAGCTGCTATCGTCTCCCTTATCTGTCTTCCTCCAAATGATAGTCGTTCTAGCGCCTGCAGCAAACATGTAAACTCCGATGACCTCAAAAACAGGGACAATGAATGGGGTTTGATTGATATAAACTAGTTGTTACCTGTTCTCCAGTTTGGACGTCAAATGAGTTCTGATGATCGAACTTGAGGCCACTGAATTCGTTGATGCAGAGTCCCTGGAAGGCCCTGAACAAAGACGAAATGGATGCTAAGAGTAAAGAGAGTAGATAGATATATAGGCGAGGTCATCATTGCTGTATAGTAATTTTGGATGAGGTGATTAACCATCTGATCAATGAAGCACGAGGAATCCAACGGAAGATGATTGGGGTGTTGTCTGCATTCACATAGTAACCTCCAAACACGATGAAAACTGTCATGAGAGATGGTCCCACAGCCATTGCAGCTTCTGTGCTTGGAACCATAGCTCCAACAGTTAGACCCATTGCAGAAGCAGCAAAAGACTCCACAGTTACTATCCCACAAAACTTTCCAAATCTGTCAAGAAATTTCTTTGTTAGGGACATTGCTGTCATGTGCATTTTTCACTGGAGTTCATTGGATGGTCAAGTAAACGGAGAAAACTCAAGAATGGCTTATCAATGCCATGCAGGTTAGGGCCTGCGAATGACATTTACCACGTGACCACAGGAATAGCAAAAGACGAAAAGATAGGAAGCTTAGGAATTACCTAGACAAAGTGGGATTAAGGCGAGCCATGGGGTATAGTACAGCACCAAACATCAAAGGAAATGCAGCTCCAATAGGAATTTCAGCTATTGTTTTGGAGAGCAGGTAAGGGCCTAAAGAATAAGACCCTTTGGACCGTTCTCTATCCACAATGGCACGCTCTTTAGGGAAGACACCAACTGTCTTTGTGAGAGCTGCCATTGCCGTGTTTATTGCAGCGACCTGAAGTATACAGATATCATTGTTTAGTATATATAAAAGCTATTCATACTAAGTATTGCTTTAAACAACACAAATAAGAGAGATGTATATAGCAAAAGGAAAATGTGCTAGACCTGAAGCAAACCCATTCTGTCCTGAATTGACGTCTGAGACTTCCCCATTCTCCAGAAAACTGACCCAAATATCAGAGCAGATGCAACAGACATTCTTGCACGGACTTTATTTGTTGGCCCATCTCGAGAAGCCTATGGAGTCATATGAAGAAATCAATCAGAAAAACTGTCAAGTTAACCCTGGGTAAGATAGTATGTACAATTCAAACATGACAGGAGACAATTCCAAGATTCTCCCAGACATCTCTTTCTTAAGCGTCTTCCTTCATTCTTACTACTTAAAACTGTGTGTCGATATTTCTTTGAAGTCAGAGAAAGTGTTCAAGCTTTTAATATGTTATAGAAAAAGTTCTTTAGATCATGCATAGATCAGAGCGTACCTGCATCCATGCACGCTTAAGCAGCAAGAAAAACTGCCTCCACCAACCATCTTTCCTCTCAACAATGGCTTTTCTGCGAGGTCTCATGCTGTTCTTTGTTTCATCTTTATTGCCGAGGGGAGTGGCATAAAGAACCGATGATGAACGCTGGGAGAACGCATCAACAAGAGCATGTACTCTCTTCTGCGAAGAGTAGACACTCTCTGAAGAGCTATAGTCAACTGATATAAGATCAGCAAGAAACTCAGCAGGGTTTACGTGCTCTGGGCAAAGGAACCTGCTCAAGGATCAGAAGAACAGTGATCAGTGAATAATCCTAAATAATTTGCTTAACGGAGACATGTGATATATAAGGGGAAATGTTCAGAAAAACAACCCGAAGTTCCCAAAATATGTCAGAGGTTCTTTTCCTGCAGGACCGGCATAGACTAAAGCTCCTTCTGTAAGTAACGCAATGTCGTCAAATTTAGCGTACACCGAACCTCTGGGCTGGTGTATGGAGCAGATCACAGTGTGTCCATCCTGTGCAAGCTTTTGCAATGTCTCCATCACTTTCTCAGCCTGGAAGGCGTCAAGCCCTGAAGACCACATGAATGTATCATTGGTTTCAAAACCAGTCCATCAATGTTTAGAATCAACAGAGTAGGCACTAGGCATCTACCAGTTGTGGGTTCATCAGCAAATATGACAGAGGGACTAGCAATCAATTCACATGCAAGTGACAGCCGCTTCTTTTCTCCACCGCTGATCCCACGGACTTTTGCATCGCCAACACATGAATCTGCACAGCTGACCTTTTGGAGAGAAACAAAGGATAATCAAGAAAACAGATTTCCGGATTTCAGTTATCCCAAAATGCAAAGATCAATGAAACCTCACCAGACCAAGTTTGAGCAAGAGGTTATTCACATACTCGTCCCTCTCCTCTGCAGAAGAGATCTCTGGAAGCTGAAGCTCGGCTGCGAAAGAAAGTGTTTCCCTGACAGTCAACTGCGAGAAGAAGAGATCCTCCTGTCTCACAAACGCAAGCCTGCCATTGCAAGAAAATCCGTCAAACAGTGATCAGATTTAACACAAATATTAGACTTGTATAACTCAAAAGACGTACTTATAAGCTTTGCTAGAGCTCGGTTTCCCATTGACCTCCAAGAGTCCAGACAAATGCAAACGTGGTGATGAACTAAGCTGTCCAGCTAGAACATTGAGCAATGTTGTCTTCCCAGATCCAGAAGGACCCATAATTGCTAGCAACCTCCCAGGTTTTGCTTGTCCAGAGACATTTTTCAGCAAAAACCGCACCTGAGAGTCACATAATCAACCAAGTATGATTGAGCTAAAGAGCAAAACAACATCAAAAATGGATACATCATATACTTATGTTAAAATTGCAGGAGTTCGAAAGACTAATATCAGTGCGTTTTCGAAACATGCAAAAGGAGGAGACAATGTGCTCACCGATTTGGAGGACTTATCGGAGAGAGAGCAGGTGATGTTCCTCCAACAGATTGTCACCGGACGAATTTTCCCCGGAGAAGAATCATCACCGTCTTCCGTCTCAGCGTAATCATCGTCAGGTAAGAGAGCGATGCCGGGTCCTGCGAAGAGGCGGACCAACAGAGCGGCGGCCACCGCGGCCAGAGCCCGGCCAACTCCATTCCCTCCGATGCCCGAAACAGCGTCGACTATGGATTTCCCGCCAAAAGGCGCCATAATCTGTATCCCTGTGTCAGTGTCGTCTTCTCCTTGGAAGCTCCGGTGAGGTAAAGCTTCAAAGCCGTACGAACCAAAGTAACAAGTAAGAACCAACCAAAGGCTCCAAACATTATCTCTTCCCTTAATTATTTAACCTTTGTTTGAATTTTCCCTTAATAGTTAACTAATTAATTACTCTTCTACCTTTGACTCGGCGTCGTTTTATGTATATTACTAATCAGCACGACGGAGTGAGTTTGACCATTGAGATTCGCTATATTTTCGACGCCTGTCCATTTTATGATAAGATACTTAAGCTTAGTAGTTAATACAAACAAGCCAATCTCAAATATAATAAAGACTACAACTTTCAAGGATGGTTAAAAAGCTTATAACAAGAAGTTTGGTTTGGGTCATTGAGTTTGATATGCCACAAACGAACGGAAGCATCTTCGCCGGAATTTGATACAGTGCATTCATCGACGAAGGCGATTGCATTAACTCCGCCAAGATGAGCGTTTCTTACGGTTATTCGACTCGAAGCTGGCTTGTCCACTTCATATACAATTACACAAGTGTCTATGGACCTAGTGGCTACCATTGTGTTGTTTGGTGACCATGTCAAGCAGTTTATACGAGCCGTGTGAAATAACATGTTGTTTAGCTTCACCTCCAAAGCAAAAACCGCACTTCTAGATTAGCTTTTAAGCATGATTGAACATATAAGACATATAAGAACGCCTCTAATCACGTCATCTGTTTGGTCTCGCGATCCCAGACAACAGCTTCGCGGTTGGCGTCACCAGAAGCAAACATTGTTAAGTCAGGAGAGTAACGTATCACCGTCAAAGCACCCCTGTGTTTCTCTAGCACGACTTCTTCTTTGAGGTTGTTGTCCCCTAAGACTAAGTAAATGTGTAACTTCCCGTCTTGCCCTCCTACTATCACTTCTCTCCAATCAGGTGAGATCATAGAGGCTGCCACCGCAAAACCTAGATCGATCTTGCTTAAAATGCTCAGATCATTGAGCAATGCAACTCCAGAATCAAACGAGACTAGTGCTGTGGATTCAGACGAATCAACGGCTATGCTTATGTCCAAAGGCTGATGGCCTATATCGACATGTTCTGCAGCTCCGCATTCGTTGTCAGTAAAGGAATTTTCCACGCTTGTCAAGAATTGAAGAAGTCATACTCGATGTAACTGAATTTAACACAATCCAAATTCAAATCCCATTGAAGAGATGTGTTTTGAGATCAGAACTTTTACCTTGTTATCAAACTCGGATAAGAGAATGCCCGATTCAGTAGCTGTTAATCGCTTGATTTTGGTATTATCTTTCATTTGTAACTTCAACTGTACCCAACCCCTTGTGACCATTTAACAATGAGACCATCGTAGCTACAAGACAGAATCGTCTTCTGGTTTCCCCCAAGAACAACCAAAGAAGTGACGTTCTTTATATGTCCAGATAATAGTAAGGGAGGCTTATCCATATCATCCGCAGAGAACAAGGACATGGTACCGCCAAGAGACACTGTAATGAGATGATCGTTCTGCCAAAGACATCCTACAAGCATGTCTCTTGCTCCACCAGATTCCATAAACGTCAATGTCTTTATTCTAGAGTTAACCGTTCCATCTTCAGCTACCTCCCATACCTTAAGAGACTTATCAGCAGAGACAGTGAGCACCTAAAAAATTCATAAATGTCAGTAACATTACATAGCTTGGCAACACGTAAATATCCTAACAACAATACATGTTTGCTGTCGGGACTCCAGCTAACAGCGTAGATGCTGCCTTTGTGACCATCTTCTGAGGCTAATTCTCCAATTTTATCTCCAGTCTTGCCATCGTAGATTATACCCTTTTTGTCAGAGCTTACAGTAATGAATTTAGTACCATCAGGTGAATATCTGATGCAGTTGACGAAGTTGGAATGCTCCCTATGAAGCAGATGATGTATTATTAGTAGTCAAGAAAACAAAGTGTTGAATATCCGAGAGATATATGATTGATTGAGCATAAAAAAGTTGCCTGTGGGAAGAGTGAAACTTAAAAGGTGGTCCGTCGTAGAAGTTGACCAAGAAATCTTCGCCGCATGTGGCAATTCGGAAAGGTCGGGTTGGTTTGAAGGCACAACTCAGAACCCTACGAGAATGGCCATCAAAATCTCCCATTGTATTCGTAGAGTCCCATCTATACATACATATATATATATATATACATATAACAAACGCAAATTGATCAAGTCTTAGAGATAATTCCAGCATTTTCATGGAAATCCAATCTCAGAAACAAAAATAAAACCACTTGGAACCCAACTAACAAACTTGTTAGCAAAATTTTCAAGGAAACGCTAAATCACATACAATTCGAACTTGAATCTCAAAATCAGGAAGAACTCACGCGAAGGCTCGAACAAGCGATTTGCCATTTCCATCGCCGGAAGCGACAATGCAAAGCCCATCAAAGGACCATTGGAGATCATCGATACGACCAACAAGGACTCTGAACTTGTTTTTCAGCACGAAACCGTTGTGCGTTCCCCAAACGCGAACCGTACCAGAGACATCAGCGGAAGAGATCCACTCGCCATTGGGAGAGTAGCGAGCCACGGTAACAGCATAGCCATGTTCGGCGTATACTTGTACGTCTTGGGGTTGGCGGAGGCTCCGAATGAAGACAGAGCGGCCGTTGCAGTAGAGAATGGAGTCGGATTTGGGGTCGCCGGAGATCAAAATACCCCGTCCTCGTTCGGTGGTGGGAATGCAAGGAAATGTCTCGAGCAGTTTCACCATCCATTAATTGGTAGGGAGAGAGGGAGAAGGAGTGCGTGCATCATTTCTTCTTCTTTTTCTTTTTCAGAGGGTGAGAGAGTTTAGGAGCAAAAATGGCAGAAATCAAGGATTGGGGATTTTGGAATGATTCTGTCTCATCTCTCATGATCAACATTTCTAATTTTGACTCTGGTGAGAGATATATTGGTTTTTTTGGTCTGATTTGACGTTTTGTTGGTTATTTTGTTGCTGGTTTAGCTAAATCTCTCCAAAATGAAACTAAAACAGATCAACTAGTAGATGAAAAGAGCTATGAATGGGCAAGCCATTGAGAAGATAAGAGTCTTCCACAACCATTCACAAATTGATGTAAGTCGGTTTCTTTCTTTGTCATACAATTGGTTGAGTGGCATTAATCCATCTTTTACAGGTTGTCCAATGGTTCATTTATTGAGGTTGTCGTCATGGTTTGTCCTTTTCATGTTGTATTTGAGATTTCTAAAAATGTAAGAATAATTAGTGGCCCTACCATTTGCTAACTAGTTCGCTTGTCGTCCAGACCTGGTCTAAATGTATGCATGGTCACATCTAAAGCAAGAGAGCTCTAATTTCGACAAAGGATCAAAATCGATCATTTTCAACGTGCACAGCTCAAAGCTGCCTAGGAAATGATATATCAGTTAGTTAGTTCCATTTTTCGCCTCTCTGATCTTTTGTTTGTAACAAGGACATGTCTCTTAAGCATCCTTACATAATATATTCAACATAGGTAGGTGCTTGCTTATCAAGTAAACACACTCCGGGTCAACACCATATTTCTTACTTTTTGTTCAGTTTCC
Organism: Boechera divaricarpa; assembly: GCA_026770425.1. Lineage (NCBI taxonomy): Eukaryota > Viridiplantae > Streptophyta > Magnoliopsida > Brassicales > Brassicaceae > Boechera > Boechera divaricarpa. Next base: position 16,788,553 of record CM049188.1, read on the forward strand.
GTCCAAGATGGATGATTTATGCTTTTAGCGATTATTATCAAAGATTGTCCTCGGACCAAAGGAGATTATGAACATAAAGTTTCCTTCCTTCCTTTGATTTTTATTTATTATATCGGATGATGCACGTGTTAATAATGGGTATTGTAGCTGTTTAATTTGAACCACCATGTACGTATGATCCATCAGCAATATTTGTATACCACTTTTGATAATTAATTTTATTGATTATTTGAATATAGTCTTCATTATCGAGTTGCTCTTTATTAATCTCTATTTTATGATTACTTGGTGATGTTTGATTACCATTTTTTGATTCGATTATAGATAATTTCGCATCGATTTGTAATTGCTTAAGTTCTTGTTGGTTAATTGATAATTGTAAATCTTTAATTTGAGCTTTTATTTGTTTAATTTCATTTTGTAATTTGCAAGTTGATACTTGTTTGAATAAGCTTTGAGTTGGATATTTTTCAAATATTTTATTCAAACTAAATGGTTGTGGTGTAGATATTCTAGTTTCTTGATTTATTAAATCTTTTAGTTTTATTAGATAATCTCTTTTTACTTCTGGATCATCTATTTTATCTATTATGTCTAATAAGAATTGTTTATCTTTATCATTAGTTATAACGTTGATTGTTTTACAGTTGCATAAGTTATCCGATAAATTTTGCGATTCAGTTGAGGATTCGCTAGAATTTTCGGTTTGAAATAGGTAAAACAATTGTGGAACGTACCGCCCATTTATCCACCAACCGCAAACCAGGAGCAGTTTTTCTTGTCTCCAGTATACGTGCAGGGTATGCAGCATCTGCCATTAACTGCACGAGACAAACTCATAAGCTAAACTCTCCATAGAATTTACACACAGACAATCACCAATTAGATGGACACAATTCACTACTAACACTGCACTATAGAAACAAAGAAGGAATGGATATCGATGTAGTACCATAAACCATATACTAAGCCAATAAAGCCATCTCATTAAGACATAAGATCACTAAGTTAATATGAATGCAACCACATCGAAGTTACTCATTACCCAGATAAAATATGTAAATAAGCTTTTATTTTTATTACAAAATTTTAATACAAACTTAAAAATACAGATTTGAGAATACAAACTTGAAATTATTAAACTTAAACTTGAAAATTTTAAAACTTATTTTAGAGAGAAGGTAGAGCGATTTTTTAGTGAGAGAAAGAGAGTTGTGAAAATTGCTCGTGTCTTCTTCTGAATCCGAGAGTAGGTATTTATAGGGGAGGTTGAGTGTTGTTTTGCGTAGAGGTTGGACCACGTGTCGTCTTCTTGTGGTGCCGACAATCTTGAGTACGTGTCTTTTTCTTGTGGTGCCGACAGTTTGCTTACGTCATTGATTACGTCATCTTGGTCCTGTCTTGATTGTTGGTTTGTGATTATAAATATGCGAATACAGAGATATACTCTGTATATTATTGTTATTAAACACACTCCGGGTCAACACCATATTTCTTACTTTTTGTTCAGTTTCCGTCCAAGATGGATGATTTATGCTTTTAGCGATTATTATCAAAGATTGTCCTCGGACCAAAGGAGATTATGAACATAAAGTTTCCTTCCTTCCTTTGATTTTTATTTATTATATCGGATGATGCACGTGTTAATAATGGGTATTGTAGCTGTTTAATTTGAACCACCATGTACGTATGATCCATCAGCAAATAAAATCATCTTTATCTACTATACGTACTAATACGTACATAAACTCTGTGCAATATTGTATTGATAAAATGTTACTCTGTTGTATTTCGAGACCTCCATTTCAGACGAATAGTATATTTTAAGACTGATGACCGATATTGACCATAAAGATTCAAATTTTTTGTCATTATAAGTGGACGAGGTTAGGCAACTTCGCAGGAAATGCTACTGCGAGCTTACAAGTTACAGATATAAAGGGCCCATGCTTCTCACGCACTGATTACGTTACGTACTTGTTTAATTAACCCTCATGGTCCTTTTTTTTTGGATAATAACATTCATGGTCTAACCACGTTCTTTGAACATTTCTTACTTGTAGACTTCTTATCAACATTTATAAACAACCACGTTTGATTGTCTATGTATATAGCGCTTATAGTGTATATATAGACATATTATTATTATATGTAATCACAACTGGTCCGACTAAAATGCTGATTCGAATAATAAAAAATATGGGCCTCTTCAAATGTTTTAATTTAAAAATTATTATAAATACAATTTGGAGTAGAGCTTAATATATAATAGTAAAAAATATTAGAAATTTTATACCACTAAAAACACAATCTTAATATATAATATTAAAATTTGGAGGTTCCTAAAAACCTAAAAAAATTGGACGCTCTAAATCTGTGCTTATTTTGTTTATGCTCTGGGCTGAACTTGAATTTAGGTAATTTCTTGATTTTTGTCAAAATGTAGCCTAGTTTCAAAAATAAATATTCACGCTACATATTGCCGACTCACTTTTATTATTGTACATATAATTGGCAAATTGATTTATATATAAACAAAACTAATTAATTCATTCAATCGTAATTAATGATTTTTGGAAACCCTCTATATATATGATAAAGATAGGAGTATGTGGAAAAATTGATTATTGTGTCAGCTGTTACGTCTTTAATGAGCTTTCCAAGTTGCAAAGGAGACCATCATTTTGGACTTTTTTTTTTCCTCACCTCTTTTAAGTATCAGTAGACACTTGCAATAAGGTCCACAACCAAATATTATGCATGTTACCTACTTACCTTGTAATTATTTCGTTAGTGGACCATAAGTAAGAAATTAGACACGACTGACCGGAGTATAAAGTGTATATATATACAAACGTACCTGACAAGTACAATTCCAGATTTCATCGACAAAAAAGTGCATCTAAGATAATATATATAATGGATAATAAAGGGGAGAAATAAATGATTTCCTTAAGCATGCACCGTTTGTCGTCCGTATTCAACGTAAAGTAGCTATCGAGTAAAATATATTTAAAAGCAATCGACAATGATTATCGCAAATTACCTACCCATTAAGCTTAGAACCGATATGCATGCGTATAATAATCAAATCAAAGCATTGATATGGTCCACAAGAGTAGAAGAGTTGTAACTCTTGATGTTGTCAAGTTGAAAATTGCTTACAAAGTCTTGTTATTTTCAACCTAGGATCCATTTAGCCAAAAGTTAGCACTTTTAACACTACTTATTTTCATTTTAAATACAAGAAATGTAAAACTGCAAAATTCTTGAATTGAAAATCACGAAAAAAGAAATTCGATTAAGAAAAAACGAATACGCGAGGCAAAATTTGATATTTTCTTTAATTCAGTAAATCTCCTGTAGTGTAATGGTCATTTCGATGACGAATTTTATCGGAAAAATTACCAAAAATTTAGCTCGATCTATTTTTATCAAAATTAAGTTTCAAATAAACAAAAGATCCACAATATAATTTAAAGAAACGGATTTTTTGTTGTTTTTAATAGTTTTGGGGTTTGACATTTTTCTTTTTCTTTTTTTACCTTCATTAATCGAGGTAATTACTTAATTCTTACAAAAATTCAACAACTTCAACGTTGGCAGTTTGAATAAGAAAACGGCGATATAAAAGTCATTTCTCTTGAAAAAAACATGGATGTACAATCTATAATATATTTAATAGTTGCAGGTGATTCACACAAGGAAAATATTGTTGAATACTAATGAATAGTAGTAGTACAATTTAACTGAATTCGAAATATCAATTAAAAAAGCCATCATGCTTAAAATAATTAGGCTTGAAACTGTATCGTCGTAGTCAAAGGTTTGTCTTTGTCCATTATTAAAAAAAAAAGACCAGCTTTTCCACGTATCTACAAAAAATCTACCCATTTGCACATGTCTGCTAACCCCATCTCATTTAAAACCCCAACGAGTTGTCTCAATGCCCTCAATTCAAGGTTCCAAAACTTTATTCGTTTTTGTTTCTGTGGGAGAGAAATTAATTAGGGGTGCATAGATGGGTAACAGTTTAGGCGGCAAGAAAACGACCAAAATAATGAAAATAGACGGCGAGAGTTTTAAGCTGAAAACTCCGGTGACGGCGGAGGAGGTCTTGAAAGACTTTCCCGGCCACGTTGTGTTAGACTCCGAATCCGTCAAGCACTACGGTGCCCGAGCCAAACCACTTGAGGTTTGTTTTTTATAATATATCAAACTAGTATATATAAATATATTATGTTTCTTGTTAACTTATACGAACCATGTATTTGCATATATGTTTTGATGGACAAAAACTGAGGCGTTTAATGTTGTTTGGGTGCAGGCGAAGCAGAGATTGGTGGCGAAGCGGCTATATTTCGTGGTGGAGCCTGTTAAGGAGTGTCCACCGAGAAGGGTAAGATCGGGAATTCACGTGAGTGCGAAGGAGAGGCTTGAGAGCCTCATGCTTGCCCGGAGATCTTCTTCCGATCTCTCCATACTCAAACCAGCAGGAGGATGTACGACGACGGAGGAAGAAGGAGGTGCGGTTCGGATGAAGGTGAGGGTTCCCAAGTCGGAGCTGGAAAGACTCGTTAAGGAAGGAGCCACGGAGGCCGAAGCCACCCAAAAGATCGCTGCTCTCTTTATGGCCAAACAGAACCACCAGAAACCGCCTCACAACACGCCAGGAGAAGATCCCGCCGCCTCCGCTACGAGAGGAGTCAAATCCCGTCTGGTGAGTTCCTTATATTTTCTCCATTTGTTTGTCATAAACATATTAAAAAATAATAATTATTTAGTTATGTTTATATTATTTTTTAATATTAATAATTTTTAATAATTATAAACCAATAATATTTCTAGAAATTTAATTATTTTTAGTTAATGTTTTTTTAAATGTACAATTTAAATAAAAATATAGGAAAAATGTAAAAAAATTAAATTTTGTGGAAAAAAATAAAAAAACTAGTAAATCAAATATTTAGAAATAAAAAGAATAGTAAACACAAACAATTATTTTATAATTACATGGCAACTTAGAGTGGCATATAGCTAGTTTTGAATTTGATTATGTTATGTGTTGAAAAATTTACACTTTTAATCGGAAAAAACGGAGTAGATTTAGAAATCCTTGTTGGGGTCAAATTTTGCATGCTGCTACTTTAACACTTTTATACTGTTACTTTCCAGATAGGACAAAATTATTACACAAATTTAGATTTTTTCTTTTAAAAAGTCATATAAAATTCCTGAAGACAACAATGTTGATTGAAATATTGATGTTGCAGAAACGAGTGAGTTTCATGGCGGAAAGAGAAGGAGGGAGCGAGATCACCGTCGCTTGAACCAATATATATATGATGTATACGTATTAGAGTGCTTCCCAACGTTTCTGCAATTCTATGTACATAACAACGCAGAACGTTTGAGAGAAAGCTATTCAATATTCATCCATGTCTCCACTCTGTACTCAAGAGTTTATTATTATTAGAAACAGTAATTTATAGGCACGTTCATTCGTTTGTCTCACCTTATTGATGATATGTTGACTGTTTCCCGGGAACAAAAAAAAGGTACAAATACGAGGAAGACGATGCTCTTGATTATGCTCGTTTTGTCCTTCTTCCCACCTCAAGAGCCAACTCTGTATCGATCTTCAGAGATATGTCTAGTGCTTTCACCGAATGCGTCAGAGCTCCGCTGCATTCATATATGCTTTCAGTTTTCATCTGACCAAAATCAAAATACGTATATCAAACCGATTTGAAAGAATTCTTACCTGCTAATGAATGTAACTCCACTCTGTCCGATCTTGTGTACTGTCTCAAGGGTAACATTTCCCGAAGCCTGCATCATGAGATTAGAGTCTTCCATCAGAGAGTTTCACTAAGAAATGTATCATCTTTCTTTCTAACACACACACCTCTGTCTCGAATCTTCCGTTGATTAGCTCTACCGCATCTTTAAGCATTGTGACATCGACGTCTCCAATCTCTAATGGTACAACCATATTATCCAGCATTATTCTCGTCAACCGAGTCTCTGATCCACTAACATACTCTAACACTTCCTTCACTTCCTCAAGCGTCCGCGTCTCCACCTTCAAGTAGAGATATAGATAGTGGTTAAAACATGTTTCACTTCTAACTTGCAGCCACAAAAGGGTTAGAAAGCTTATTTACCTCTACATCCATTTCGAGATTCTTTTGCCTTAGATATTCATCTACGGATTTGATGGCATTTACTATACCTCCTGCAGCTGAGATATGGTTATCTTTTATCATCACCATGTCAAATAATCCCATCCTATGATTCCTCCCTCCACCAATCAGAACCTAAGCTAAGTAAGAAAACTTGAGGTGTATCAAGAGATAATAATCTCAGAATCCAAATGTTCCCAAGAAGAGATTAACATAGCAGCAAATGTGTCTCAATGGTTGGGTTTGAAATAGGTAAAACAATTGTGGAACGTACCGCCCATTTATCCACCAACCGCAAACCAGGAGCAGTTTTTCTTGTCTCCAGTATACGTGCAGGGTATGCAGCATCTGCCATTAACTGCACGAGACAAACTCATAAGCTAAACTCTCCATAGAATTTACACACAGACAATCACCAATTAGATGGACACAATTCACTACTAACACTGCACTATAGAAACAAAGAAGGAATGGATATCGATGTAGTACCATAAACGATATACTAAGCCAATAAAGCCATCTCATTAAGACATAAGATCACTAAGTTAATATGAATGCAACCACACCAATCACTAGAAAATACTTGAGAATCTATAGAGATAAAAACAAAACCTTGGTAAGGGTTGCAATTCCGCTCATCCTCTGCATAAAGTTGAGCACAACTCTTTCAGCAACAACAATCTTATGTGCATTCCCTGATACTTTTCCAAACTTTAATCCTTTATGAACATAATCTCCGTCCTTTCGCATCCATTCAACCTGAGATTCAAAACTAATCACTTAACCAAAAGAAACATACATACAAATCCCTTCCACAAAATGACTGCAAGTATTCAGATTTTTAAAGTAAGATGGAAACCTTCAATGAGGGATCAACTTGTTCAAAAATCATGTCAGCAAGAGCAATTCCAGCAACAATACCATCCTCTTTGGCTAAGAAATAAGCTTCCACTTCCATATCAAACGGTATCGTAGCCAAACACGTTACATCTCCTTCATTCAAATCATCAATTCACGAACTCAATTTCGCAAAACTTAAATAAAAATGGCAACTTTACTTTTGAGACGAAACAAGTGATGAGAGAACCTGTATGACCAGCATCTTCAGCTAGGGCTAATTTGATAACGGCTTTCAAATCGTAAGTAGGATGTGAAGGAGGCTTGATCGCCATGGACCCGTGTGAAACTCCTCCAGGCGCTTGAGTCGCAGAAGCTGACATTTTCACAAAGCTCCTGAAACAATCGAGATTGGGTTTTGTGGCGAAAATTAGAGAAATGAATGAAACCAAAAGAGAGACTAAAGGATTGGGCTTTGTATTGTCGGATAAACCTTTGAATTGCGTAGAACTGAGGCGACAGCAATCGAGAGACAGAGATCATTGTAGACTCAACTCTGTTTCCTGGTCTTCTTCTGTGAAGATATAATAAACAGGTCTCGAAAAAGATACTTGGTTGAACCAACAAACTATTGGACTTTATATGTCTCCATAGAAGCCCATTTTACTTGGCAACTCGAAAGATGAGATCCTCTTCTTGTTCGGTCATATTGATAAAACTCCCATAATGGAGTCCCATTCCATACTACTCACATCTGCATTTTAGTTAAGTTATATTCAACCAAAGATCAATGAAACATGAGAAATTTTTATTTAACATAGATAAGTTAAATTAGTCATGTACGAGTTGTTCGGTTTGGTTTAAACGGTTTTATGGGTTATTCGGCTGGGGGAAATTATGCCGAATTGATCCGAATTAAGATTCGGTTCGGTACGGATTTTTTCTTCGGTTAGTGCTAATTATATATGTTCTGAATTAACTCGAATTGTCTAAGTATTCCGGTTATAAAACCCAATTTAAAAAAAAAAAATCGATAAAACCAAAATTCACTAAAACCAAAATAACCTAAACTCGAGTAAACCGATAAACAATGCACAACAAACCTGTGTAGTAGGTTCAACATTCATAGTTTGATTAGTTTTATACAAACAGAAGCAAAGCAAATTGTCTAGGTTCATACAAAAACTGAAAAGCATACCACATGTCCAAAACTATAAATATCTATCTTCTAGCAATTGACTGCTTCAAAAAAAAAAAAAAAAACGATAGAAAATAATGTATGACAATAAATACTAGTCTATGTCTGCAAAATTTAAATAAAATAAAGAAATTGTTCTAAATAGGCTGCTAAAGTGAAGGCATAACAAAAATTCAACATAAAACATAACACACAAGCATTGTAACAAGTAAGAATAATAAGTCAAACAGTTAGAAGAAGCAGCCTCCCTGTTTCGTTTATTTTTAAAATTTCACAATAATATCAAACAACATTCAAATAAAACCATTGTCTCTCTCCCTCTCCATGTATCTATATATTTCCTCCATCAAAGCTTTTATCTCTCATCTTCTTAATTCCTTTCTTACTCAAAAGATCCATTCATAATTATAATCAACCACTAACCCATTCATTCAATTTAGTTTTAATCCCGACGTCACAAGACCGAGTTTTTGCATTATATCATGAGGATTATGTGGAAATACATTATAGTGATGTATTTTATAGCTTTGGTGGGATCCAGAGGATCATCGGCAACGGCAAGGTTGAGGATGAAGAACGAAGATATAGGAAGAAGGTTTGCTTTGCAGAATAAGCTCCAACGAGGTCCAGTTCCTCCTTCACAGCCTTCTCCATGTCACAACAAACTAAACCCTCTTTCTTATTCAAAAGTTTATTCTTCCCACGCTTATGTTGCTTGCCCTTGATCGATAAACAACATTTTTTTTGTCTCTCATCTCATACATAATTTTATCCGATCCGACTCCTCCAAAAAGATTCGCACGTGTAATATGTTTTGGACATAAATTAAACAACTTCTTGTGTTATAGAATTAATCATTTGATCATTAACGAACTAATTAACACAATTTTAGTGCCAAGAATTAGTTTTTGTAGCGTGGAAAACTCAAGAAGATAAATGTGGGAAAGTAACAAATGAGCGAGTAAATTTCAAAGAGAAGATGGATGATGACTTAGATAACACTAGTCAAAGTAAAATTATAAATCCTAACTTTTTAATTGTGGTTAAAGACTTGCTTAGATTCTTAAATTTACTTATATTATGGGAATTTCGCTTGGTTTTTTGCCATTCTTTATTTTTTCTGTGTGTTTTTCTTTAAATTTAAAACAAGAATCCAGATTTTGTAGATGCGGCATTTCTAAAATTGTGTTTAATGAAATTCAAGATTTAGAGGCATAGAAATACATAATATTAAACCATAAACCAAAGTAATAAATCTTAATCCTCAGTACATATACATGCACAATACAAAAACTAAACTCTCCAATCAACAAGTTGAAGTCTCTTGGTTTATTGAAGGCACAACCACCGCAAGAAAACATAGTGTTTTCATCGAACATTTACGACGAAACTAAATAGTTATGTAATTTACGAGCGATTTACGACGAATTTCTAAATCGATATTAAATCGTCGTATATAAGTGATGAAACATTACAACGACAATTCGTCGTAAAATACAATCCAATTTATGTCAAAATACAATAGAAGAAAACTACGTCGTAATTTTGTTGTTAATTTACGACGAAAGAACGATGCATTCATTTCAACGAAATAACGACCATCTAACGACGAAACCAAAAATTGATAAACACGTTTATTTAAAAATTTTAAATGTATACATGTTTCTTTACGACGAAAGTTTAGGTCGTTTCTTCGTCGTTAATTTTTATGTCGCTGTAATTCATAGGCAAAATCGTTGCAAATTGTATGGTAAAAATGAAAAAAAAATCAGCTTTATAAACTAATCTCAAAATCAGAAACTTCATATACCAAAAATACACTTTTCATACCATTAAAAGATGTCGATATACCAATTTCGAAAATAGATGTATATTCATAAAGATTCACAGGGTGAAGTGAGCTGATGACAAAGAAGTTCAAAGAAGGGCTTGAAGGATTCATGCAACATGCAAGAAATATGCAAATTACATTGGAAACCGGGATGATGCTATGTTTTTGTCCGAAATGCATGAATAGTAAATTTATTCGCGTTGGAATAGTATAGTCACATTTATTGCATAGAGGGGTTTATGCCGCAATATTATGTTTAATATCATCACAAAAAATGTTATGGTGCAGATGCAGCTAGTAGTAGTAATTATCAATCTATGGATATTGTTGATGAGTCAAATAATATGCATCAATTTGATTATCATATGGACCATGGTCAGGACCATGATAGGATTCATGAAATGGTTACAGATGCAAACCACAACAAATATTACACATGTAAATAATACTCCCTCTGTTTTTGAAAGAGTGTCATTCTATCACTCAAATTTTGTAACACAAAGAATGTCATTCTAGTATCCCAATGCAATTTTTAATAAAAAAAAATACCATTTTTGACCTCAATCAAAATGATTAAAAAAGGTTTTAAAACTTAAAATTATAACAAATCCCCAAGAGCCATCAAAGACTATCCATTAATAGTTTGTATTTTTTCAATTACAACTTAAACGACTTATCATGCACTTAACCTCTATAAATATTTTATTTTATTTTACTAACTAGTTATGAATACAAATATGTAAACGATCAATACAAATATTGCACAGGGAAGGCAAAAAAAAGATGAAGCATAAGATGGTGCATGCTGTTGATTTAAACGAATTTGCTTACGAAGAAGAACATGCTACTCAAGAGATTCAACGTGTGGAAGAAAAAAAGAAGTTGAAGGATCAGAAGCAAATGTTTGGTACTAATGTTAAAGTGGTTCATGCTTTTGATTTAAACGAATTTGCTTGTGAAGAAGAAGAACATGCTACTCAAGAGATTCAACGTGTAGAAGAAAAAAAGAAGTTGAAGGATCATAAGCAAATGTTTGGTACTAATGTTAAAGTGGTTCATGCTTTTGATCTTAATATAATCCCGTCCGAAGAAGGAGAAATTTACTCAGAGGAGATTCAAGGTGTGATCAAAGATATGCTAAAAATTCTACTTCCAAAATATTTTCAATGATGAATCCAACGATAAGGTGTTTGTCATTTTAATTGTCATGATGCTTATGAAGAGATGCTAAAAATCCTCCTTGGGATTATTGTTTTTAATGATTATCAATAAAATTCTCTATAGTTTTTGTTTGTTAACATTTCTTCTTCTGTTTGTGACGATTTCTTTTTACGTTAGATGATTTAAACCAATATACTTATTGATGTAAAATTAAGAAACAAATACTGAATCTTTTTTTTTTTTTTTTCACACTAAAAAATACTTAATTTTTAACAAATAAACAAAATACTACACATTTTCATTCTAAAAAAAAAAAAAAAAAACACACAAATAATTAGAAAAAAAAAGGAAGATAAATGAATAAAGCCAACGCTAAGCGTCTAGTTGGTTTTTGACACTTTCTACTAGAGTAGGGTCACATATTATTTGCTTGGGAAGAAGACCTTCTCTTTCCAGTGCTTCTTTTTTCATGTGTGGTATTCTGTAATTATTAGATCTCCTAACTCTCATTATTTCTTGCATGCAGAGTTGCAGAGTTAGAAAAATATGATTGATCTTTCTTGTCGGGTATTCTTCAAAAGATTGTTTGACGGCATCAACAAGTTCTTCAATGTTTCTGGGACATGCCTGATGCTGTAAAGCTTGTATGGCACTAAAAAATCCAAGATCAAGGACATTCAAATCTGGAGAACTCGGTGGTTGACATATCAATCGAATGTCAAATCCATTTTCTGATGCAGCTTTTTGAAATTCTTCATCATCTGGATTGATATGTGTTCTTGCGTTGTCTTGTTGAATAAACAAAGGTTTTCCCAAATCTTCAGGTGGCCACTTTTTGTGAATGCTGGGAATAATTTCTTCAATTAAACATTTCCTTATGTTGTCCCTTTTCACCGATGTAATCGGTTTTATTTCAATGATCTCTGCTTCTCTATTTCTACTCCGTCTTTGTGCAGGTTGCATAATGACAAAAGGAAATACCCCAATCTTTCCCGAAAAAACTTCGTTTCCTTCATCATCAAATCTTGGACGAGCCATTGCACATAAGAACATTACTTTTCCAATGAAGTTCTTGCTTTGACATGTCCGCAAGGGTTCCTCTTCAGACGGAAGTAGATAGTAATTTTCAGACTTTTTAGTCATATAGAACCATTTTTCATCAATATGTACAATATTGTACATATCAACAAATTTTGGCTCATGAGACAAACTATGTTGATCAAACATTGATAGGCAGAATCTTAGACGTGCAACCTTAGTTTCCTCTTTCAAATATGGTTTCAAAGCATTAGTGTGACGTTTTATAGTACCTTCTTGCAGAAGTCTATGTAATGTCGTATGACTAACCCCAAGAGTTTGTCCCATCGTCCTTAAAGTTGTTCGTCGGTGAAAAGGAATATCACGGATCTGTTGTAAGTCAATTGAAGCTCTTTTGCGCCCACGGTTTCTTGTCTTTCTTTCAGATACATCAACTAATGCACCGGTGGGAGTGTCTTTAGCTCGTTTCCATACTCGTTGCACCGTCCGAGTATGAATCGATAATAAATCTGACACCTCTTTTATTGTAGTTTTCTTCAATTTTCCATCAACACTTCTTTCCAACAATGCACTATAAATTGCCCATCTTTGATCATTAGTCAGATACTTTTTTGTTACACCGACTGACTGATGATCATCTTGGGCTGTTCAAAATAATTTAAAATTCATTATCTATATATAGATGAAAAAATACAATTTAACATATACTTGAATCTCCAGCTAAGTTATCTTCACTTTCATCATGCAATTGATCGAGATTTAGCTCTTCCAGTTGCACATCTGATTCATCCACCGGACTTGAATTCAAATCTATTAAAAACGTAGTTTCTGACGATGATATAACCCTGATTGGTACTGATCCTCCATCCTCAATACTCACAGTTGGATTATTCAAATCAAATGAGTATTTTTCTTTATTTTTGGTAGATGAAAAGTTTATCTCATCAGCCATGTATCGATGGTTTTTTGTTACTTAAAAATTCATGGATGATCTAATATATATATTCTCTAAATTTTCAATTTTTTGTCGTTTACCTCCACTATAAATATTTGGCTCCAATATTTTATGTTATGAAAATATTTGGTAGAATCAAGTTTGCCTCCAAATTATTTTTTTGATTGTAAAATTGCTTTGATCAAATAAACGATGACTTGACTCATTAAGGGAAGATTACATTAATGATGAATGATAATATTAATAATTACAGTAAATTAAAATAAAATATATAATTGTAATTATTATAATAGTTAAAGGGTAAAATAGAAATTTAACTTTATTTCTCAATTTGTGTGCGTAATCTTAGGATGACACTCTTTCAAAAACAGAGGGAGTATTCCTTAGGAACCAAGCTTAGTTCCGAAACGATTCTATGATATGTTAGAAGCGTCGAATCAGCCAATCTATGATGGATGAAGAGAAGGACATTCAAAATTATCGTTGGCAGCGAGGATGATGAGCATTAAAACTGATCATAACTTATATGAGGTCTGCATGGATAATTGGACTGATTTAATTAAAGTGTATTTGCTAGAGGACAATTTGGAAAACATATTATGACATACATAAGTTGTTTTTTAGTTTTGGTTTGCTTTTTGAGATGATAGATGTATGAATTGACAATTGTATGCTATTTTGGAAAGATGATAATAAGCGGTAAGAATGTCGGTTTTGTGAAAAGCCAAGATACAAGCTGTAAGGAGCTGGCCGGAATAGGGTACCATATCAAAGGATGTGGTATTTCCCTATATTTAGAGATTTAAGTGTGTGTATGTGTGTAGTAAGTAGTGAGAACTACTATAAATCTGCGTGTGGGATGTTGTAAAAGGTATCCAATCAAAAGAATCCGAAATAACAATGTAGACAATTAAAGATTTCTATCTTCTCATTCATTTCTTTGTGGTAGAACAAAAAACAAAACAAAGCCTAAGGGAGAGTTGAGGGAACACCGGTTGTTTGTTTCTGTTGAAATAGAGAGAGACAAAGATAGTGAGGGAGCTGACCTCAAAGAGTGAAGAGGTGAAGAGTTGCAACAACATGTTATAATTGAATTTCACTAAAAGAATTTTGGTATATACCGCTTTGATAAATAAATAAAAGGGAGGATTACTAGAATAACCTAAGTTTTTGTGTTTATAACCATAATATCCGAGGTTTATTAGATTGCCAGAATATTTTTTAAACCCCCAAAATGATTTTTATTCAAAGTGTTAGGAATAAAAGTATTACGAAAATGCCATTAATGAATTTTGGCGCCACTACGAAAAGTTTGAGTTAATTACGAAAAAACTGTAAAAATTTACGGTCTTGCCACTTTAGGACAATAAATCTGCGAAAACAAATTTGTGGCCAATTTGTTGGCATAGTAACCGCAGATTTGTTATGATTTGACCGCAGACTTACAAATCTGCCGCAAACTTATTCTAATGTTTGCACAGAAGATAATTACTAGATTGACTCGTAGCGATGACAAATTTATCATAAGCGACAATAGATTTATATATTTTGGCAGATTTATTTGTCATGGACGCAGATTTGTTCGACCATGTATCGATATACTTAATTCTGACCAGACTAACCTTTTAGTAGTCGCAGACTTATTATCCGCAGACTTGTTGACACCCTTTGGCCGCATATTTATTTTCGCAGATTTATTTCTAGTATCCGCAGATTTGTTTTTATGGAAATGAGATTGACAAATCTCGACCGTCCAATTTAGGAAAACAAAATCTAAATAGGATAAACTTAAAACTAAAATCAGTATTTTCGCTACGACTCCTAAAGATTCAAAATTGGGTTTCATCGACATGACTCTGCTTCCGATTTCAATCATCTCGTTTTTCTTCTTCTTCTTCTGTTCTCCTTGGCAATTAATCGTCACCACTACAGATAAAAATTTGCCGACCGCATACACTCTCCTCCAAAGCTACAATTTTCCCATTCTCCGTTGGGATTACATCGGCAAGCTTCGTGATCGATGAGTTTTACGAGTCGCCACACTGTGGATGCATGTTTGATTGTATATCGATAAAGTAGAATTTTGGAATTGTTTCAGTCAATGCTTTTTTTTGTATCTCTTCTTAGGATCGAACCGATATATGAACCTATCATGAGTAAAATGATGGAGGAAAATTTTATTCTTATGTTTAGTGAACAAATTGACTCACATTGAAGAATTTGGTTTTCGTTTTGGCTGATCAATGGTTTGTGTGTTGCATCGTACGAATGTTTATGAATGTCCATCTGAAATGTTAGATCTTTGGTCCATAGTAAGGTTCTTTGGATGTGGATTGTAGCCTAGAGATGATAAATAATATTTTTTTGTACTCAACATCTTTGGGTTCTACCAACATCTCTTAAACGTTTCAGTTTTTCTTTAATAAAAATATGGTTTTGAGATCACTGGATTTTTCAACTCCATGTTAGTTTGTGATTGAGATCACTGGGTTTATGACTAAGTTTTTGTTTTATTTTCTATTTTGCTGCTTGTTGTGTTCTTCCTTTGTTTACTATTTTGATGTTGTTTGTCGTCTTAATTTAGAACATGGAAGAGGCAAGAGTAGATGGAGCTCTCTTTGTGCAACCCATCATTCACAAGGTCTCATCCTTTTCTTATATTTGAATCTGCATTTTTCTAAATAGAAGTTTTTTTGTATTTCTTAACAGAAGATATTTTACTTCTTTCAAAATTTATGCTCCTCTCATAAATGTTGTTGAGAGGTGGTGAAAATGTTATTGTAAACCAAGAGAAGATAATTGCTCTGCAACAAGATTAACCATTTTTTGAGTTTTTGGTTGTAGTTTCAATCTAAAGTCAGTTTACAGAATTGTATAAGAGTTGATGTTATTTTGTTTAAAGGTTGAAAAGTTGAGAGAAGCTTAGACTTGAAGAGAACATTCACCGAGCAATGGAAAGAGCAATTAATAGACCTCTTGGAGCACTTCTCCGTCTTCCTCCGTTTCTACCTCCATCGGTTAGTAACTTAAAAACATAGTTTGGTGAATTTTTTTCCCCGCAAAATCTGGTCTAAAATTAAGATTGATTTTTGTAGATTTTGGAGTTACTTGCAAAAGTGCCTGTTTTGGAAAATGAAATTGTTCGGTTATAAGAACATATTGTGCCTTGTAGACAAGAATTGTATCAAGAAGCAGCTTTTTCAATTTGTTCTATCTTCTTCGTCTTCATTGAGTTCCCAAACAGAAAAAAATGGAAACTCATTCTTCGTCAAAACCATTTTCTATATTCATGTGCAAACTATGTCATAACTGATACGAAACAAGTTTGGATTATACAAACCATTACGTCCATAATCAGAGAAAATAATTTTGCACAGAACAAAACCACCAAAACTCTACCACATGGGATAATGATTCCAAACAAAATATGACTACAAATCTAAAGAGATACACAGTGATAGCCCAAGACCCACCAAATGTAAATGAATGAACACAAAATATGAATGTAGTCAAAATCTGAAATTGTTAAATCCCATGGAACTCCAAATAGGAAATAAATCTGTGAATAACTAAAAAATCTGCGAGTACAAATAAATAAATCTGTGAATAACCAAAAAAATCTGCGGATACAAAGAAATAAATATGTGAATAACTAAAAAAATCTGCGGGTACAAAGAAATAAATCTATGAATAACTAAAAAAATATGCAGTACAAAATGTGAGTTAAAGATGAAATTCGAAGAGTTTTCGAGCTTCACCTTGTATGCATTCTTTGGAATGACACCACCATCAACTTCAATCCATGGGTTTACTCCCTAAACATACAAGACAATCTTTTGAGGATACAAGAAGCTTTTACTCGGAGGGCACTTGAGGTAATCAAACTGGTAGACAAAGATCGAACATGAAAAACCAAAACAAGGTATAACTCATTGATCTTCCCAAGCATTTTTTGCTTGAAACTTTTCCAAGGTATGTTGATCTCTGCGGTCACCTAAACCAAACCATTTTACACAAAAAAAAAATGATTAAGACACCAATCGTAAGACAAAAAAATGCCAACATTACACATGAAAATGAGCATATAAAGACTCATACATCCTCTAGAAGCCAACGAGTGACGAATAGGCAAAGAGAAGCAATAGCAAGTAAAACAAAAATGGGCAAGATCCTGAAACACCTCAGTTTCCAATCCAAATCCTCATTTCTGGTAGTTATGATTGCATAACCCACTGCAATTATTTGTAGGCATAAAAAGTGAAATTGTTCATGAACTGTTTCCACTATACACAAACTAAAACATCAACTTCATCCATTAACAAAAGCAACAGAGACAAAAACTTCTTCCAAAGAAAAAAGAAGAAGAAGAGAAGAGAGCAAACCTCAAAGAAGACAGAGAAAGCGATGAGGTTTCTAATGAAGTTGTAACGCCCGCGAACCTCAATAGGATCATCGGATGGGACTTGGTCTGAGAAAAGAAGGAAGGATCTCGGACAAGTCTAAGGAAGAGTTAGCCCTATCTCAGAATGAGTGAGAGAAGCGGATTAAGTCAAGATTTTCGAGCTAATCAGCTGAGCTGAACAAGGTAACTAACTGGATCAGCTGCCAGAAGCTCAGATAAGCTCGGTGAACTATGGACAGCTGGCCAAGCTAAGTCACCTCGGCGACTATCAACTAGCTCGGTGACTGACTCGAGTGGCGGGCGGTTATCATGGGCAGTTATCCGAGCGGTTACTACGTGTGACCGAACGAACATGAGGGGCCGGACGGGCGCTTACGTGAGAGCGGTTTTGGACAGTTATTACTCGGCCAAAACACTATAAATAAAAGCCCTTTTGGTCAGTTTTCACACACGGAGAACAGAGAGAAAAATTCCGATAAAAATCATCGAGAAATTCTAAGTGTTCATCGAGAGAAATCGCATTATCATCGGGAGATTGCCGAGCGGTTCATCGGCCAAGAAGGGATCGGTGCAGTCACGTTTGACGGTCTACGTGATCGGAAGTGAGTGTTGTCGTGGCTTTGTACTTGGTGACAGAAGACATTTCGGCCGTGCGGTTGGTCTATGCGTTTGTTATAGGGACTATTGGAATGATTGATTCATATCTTGCTTTATCTTTCTTAACTCTTAATCCTTTTATGCATAACTGGTTCTGGTATATGTGGGACGGTTCAAGGGGCAGCGAGGATGGGCGAGCGGCTTGGGGATCGGTCTGAATCCCCCGAGACTCGGCCGGAATCCATGCGTTTGCCCTCAGACCCAAACGCGATACCGGACTGGGCGAATAGCAAGGGATTAGAGTGCATAAGCTTAAAACGTGCATCATCTAACTAAGTAAAATTCGTATACTTATGATCTGTGGATGTTTCAGGGAAAGATGGTGATCGCGGGAAGGATTTGGCTTAGGCGCGAGAAACTCATGGCCGGGAAGATGGGTTATGATGTATTCGGGGTAGTTAGGATCGAATGTATGAACTTATAATAGCCTATGTTGCAAACTCATAAGTTGTACCAAATCCTTTACATATTTAATAAAGCCCATGTTTCTGTTTATTACTCTAATCATTGCATATCGACTCTAAGTATCGAATCACAGAATGAAATGAATGAAATAACTAAGGAATGGATATATAATTTGATAGATGTACGGATCAAGTCATGATTCGGACGAGAGAACCTCATAGACTTAGACAAATCCGGAATGGGGTCTTTCAGAAGTTCCTCCTTGTATTCAATCTACGCTTCATACTATTCCGAACAATCACTTCTTCCTTGAGATGTGTTTAAGTCTATTCTCGAAAGAAACTTTCAAAATAACAGAAAATAATAGAAGTGTTATATTAATCAACCATCAGAAAAAAGAATCGAATCTAAGAACTTTCAAAATCTCAAGAACTAAATCAGATGGACTAATCCAAGAAACCTAGTTTCTTTGAGAAATAACTATCGAATATTCATAATCTAACACTCCAACTCCTTAAATTTCCACATTCTACTAACCAATAACACAGAAAATCCATTTTTTCTCAAATGGGTGCAAGGATTAAAGACACAAACACAAAACCATGTGATCAATCAGGGCACCAAAAAAAAAGAAATTCAATCATTCACCTTTGCTTTCTTCTTCTTCATCGTTCTCCTCTTTACCATCTTCTGCAATCTTAAGCTTCTTCGAAAGCTCAGATGCCAATTAAGGAGTCCTATGGAATCACCTGAGACGGCGACGACAAAGACGAAGATAGACGGCGACGAGGAAGAGAACGGCGTCGAAGAGAGAAAGAGCGATTTTTAGGTTTTATGTTTTTTTTTTGTTGCTTTTCGATTTATATGTTTTAAAAGGTATCAAATTGAAAATGGTGGAGAATTAAAAATATTTCACTTTTAAATGGTATTTTCGTTATTTTTAAAAAAAATCTAGTAGACATATCCAAAAAATTTGAAGTAATTACTTGATATAGATGTATTTAAGTTATTTCATTCAATTTTTAGGGTATTCTGGACAAAATTTTCTTAATAAAAAAACAAAGTTGTATACACACATTACAAACAAAACAAAGTTTCATGCCGTTTTGGTTATGACTAATAATAATCTTCAAACCAAGTTTCAAATACACTGCAAGGTTGGAATTTAGAATTGGTTCTCTCCTGGACACTACCAGCAAATTTCATGCGCTTCTCTAGCATCTTCCGCAACCACCCAATCCAATTCTCCAATAGCCGGAGCTCCGTCAAGCTACTTCACTCTCTGCCCCGACTAAGACCCAAAAACTCCTCCAACCGCAAGCGATTCTTCCAAAAACCCAAACTTTTGAAAACACAGACCCCAGATCCCAGGGTTTATACAAGAGATATTGTATCCAACATCTATAACATCCTCAAGTACTCCACTTGGGAATCTGCTTCCGAACAGCTCCGTCATCTCGGTGTCAGATGGGATTCTCACATTATCAACCGTGTCTTGAAAGCACACCCTCCGATGCAGAAAGCTTGGCTCTTTTTCAACTGGGCTGCCCAAATCAAAGGATTCAAACACGATCACTTCACTTACACCACCATGCTCGATATCTTCGGTGAAGCCGGTCGGATCCAATCCATGTACTCCGTCTTCCACCTTATGAAGGAGAAAGGTGTGTTGATCGATACGGTGACGTATACATCGCTGATTCACTGGGTTTCAAGTTCCGGCGATGTCGACGGAGCAATGAGGTTGTGGGAGGAGATGATAGATAAAGGGTGCGAACCTACCGTCGTGTCGTACACAGCTTACATGAAGATACTTTTCGCCGATGGGAGGGTGGAAGAAGCCACGGAGGTGTATAAGGAGATGTTACGGTCGCGAGTTTCTCCCAATTGTCACACTTATACTGTATTGATGGAGTATCTTGTCGGCACAGGTGAGCTTCATTCTACGAACACCAACTGTTTGTTAAAATGCCTAGCTGAAAGTCCACAACTTTTGCTTTATGTAGATGATTTGAAATACGACTACGAATGTTTTCTGGATATTGGTTCCTGAATGTTTTTGTTGTCTTGACGATGATGATGAGGTGTTAGTTTCTTCGTTTGATTTGCAGGAAAATGTGAGGAAGCCTTGGACATTTTCTTTAAAATGAAAGAAATTGGGGTGCAGCCAGATAAAGCAGCTTGCAATATTCTGATTGGGAAAGCCTGTAAATTCGGGGAAACATCATTCATGGCTCGAATTCTTCTATATATGAAACAAAATGGGATTGTCCTTCGTTACCCTATCTTTCTTGAAGCTTCGGAGACCCTGAATGCCGCAGGCGAAAGTGATGATCTGTTACGGGAAGTCAACTCGCATATTTCCGTTGAATCTTTGTGCTCCAATGACATCGATGACACTCCAACAGCCGAAGTTGAGGACACTAAGAGTTCAGATGATAGTAGAGTTATCAGCTCCGTTCTCTTGATGAAGCAGAATCTGGTTGCAGTTGATCTTATACTTAAACAAATGAGAGATAGGAACATAAAGTTGGATTCTTTTGTTGTTTCAGCTATCGTAGAAACAAACTGTGGACGTTGTAGAACTGAGGGGGCTTCGTTGGCTCTTGATTACAGCTCGAAAATGGGAATTCATCTCGAGAAGTCAGCATATCTTGCGTCAATTGGTCATTTTCTGAGAGTAAACGAACTTCCTAAAGTGATTGAAGTGGTCAAGGAGATGCTGAAAGCCCGACACTCGCTTGGTGTGTACCAAGGAGCAATGTTGATCCACAGGCTCGGGTTTGGGAGAAGACCTCGCTTAGCCGCAGAGGTTTTCGACTTAATTCCGGATGATCAAAAGGGCGTAGCTGCTTACACTGCACTGATGGATGTTTATATCTCAGCAGGGAGTCCAGAGAAAGCAATGAAGATATTGGGAGAGATGAGAGAGCGAGAGATAATGCCTTCCCTGGGGACATACAATGTTCTATTGTCTGGTCTTGAAAAGACCAGTGATTTCCAGAAAGAAGCAGCGTCGATGAGGAAGGAGAAGAAGAATCTTGTTGCTTCTGCACGTTTCCGGGAAAATGTTCATGTTGAAGACAAAATATGTGATCTTCTGTTTGCTACAAATATGTAATTCTGATTGCAGCAGGTGAAGTCAACATGTACATGTTTAAACGAGGCCCATTAATGTTCAAATATGGGGCCTATACTGTTTTAAGCCCACCAACCATCATTTTATTATTATTTTATTTAATTTTTCATTTTATTGACATTTCTGATAGATTAGCGGTGCTACTGACGCCGGAGAAGAGAGATGGCGAGATCGTGCTTTATCTGGACGCCTGTTTTGATCTCACTTTCTCCGATGACCGGAGAATCACCTAAAATTTCTCGGCGCCGGGTGATTTTAGCCACAAGCGTAGGTTCTCTTCAGGTTCGTACAACAGCTTTCAAAGATGGAATTAGTTTTCTTTTCCCGGAGAAATTTGTTGTACTCTTGTCTGTGAATGAATCCGAGGCCGTTGAGTTTAGGTTGAGCTATTAGAGATTCCTGTCAAAAAAGCCCTAAATTTCACGGAATCATCTAACATTTGTTGAGAGTTTTGTGGTCGTTTGTGCATATGAATTTTGGGCAACAAAAGGCTTTCTACATATATGAATGTCAAGCCATAAACTTGTGCAGACAAATCTTTTCATATGTTGATGATTGCTTCTGCTGTTTTCATGGTCAATACAAGAAAGAAGAAGATTTGTATTAAGTTTGCATTGCAAGCATCAGTTTTGTTAGTTTGTCTTTTTTTTTTTTTTTTTTTTTTTTTGGCAGCCTTTACTTGAAGCAAATATCAAGGAACCCCAGAAGCTTCAAGTCCTTGATTCCAAAGATATTTCCAGAAGAAACACGATGCTGTATCTAACGGCTGGATTTCTGGGAGGGATCAACTTTCTCCATGGTGAAGCCGCAGAAGCTCGAGTGGGGAGAAAGGAGAACAGAAGAAAAGCATTGGAGAAGCTGAGGGCGAAAGCGAAAGAGTCAGAGCCCAACAAGTCAGGAAACCAAAAGATAGAGAAAAAGTTAGAGAGAGAAGAAGTATTTCCTCTACTTCCTCAACCTATTGTGGTGGAAGCAAACTTGCTGCAATAAGCTCTCCCTATCTCTCTCTTTTGTTTACTAGAGACACAACAATGTGAGAATCAATAGCTTTCATTCCAACACCCAACCAAATGAGAGTAAATGACACACTACATGCTGTTCTGTGCTAGGTTTCCTATTACAAAACGTGTTGATAAAAGTGAAGATGATGAAACTAAAAGTAGAAGGGCTAGGTGATCTTTTTGTCCATGTTGGTGATGAGCTTCTTCATTTGAAACCTCCAGAAACAGAAGTAAGCGAAGCCAAAACCAATCAACACATACAACCAAATCTTATCTTCCCCACCTTCCTTCTCCGACCAAACCTCTTCTATCCCAAACCATTCCCTCACTCCTTCTCCTTTGTAACTTGCCATTATGCCTTCCATCACTCTCCCATACAACACATATATCCTATCCCGCCCCGCCACATTCACGGCTGTCGGAAAGCCTTCGACATCGAGGTCAATTTCGTCATAAACCACTCCTTCGCTCCAGTTGTCTTGGCTCTTGAGTAACCAAAGCTTCTTCTGCGACACCACCATGATCGTGCCGTCGCTCCTTCTCCTAGCCATCCCGTCCCCCGCAATCAGATCTCTGTTCAGCAACACCAGCCTCGCCGTCCCGCTCTCTTCGTCCACTTTGAATACTTTACCTGTGTTGCTCTGCACAACCAGGAGGTAGCCTTTGCTGAGGTACACGATCCCGTTCAAGCCGCAATCGCGGAAACTTGCGTCCGCGTCTGCCGCCACAGGCTGCGAATTGAACACCGGCGATCTGGAGAAGATCGAGGCTGCGCCGTCGCGATCGACTTTCCAGATGAAGTTTTTGGCTGAGTTGGTGACGTAAGCGTTGCCTTTGAAATCAACCGCCACGTCATTGGCCACATCGCGGGAGATGTCTTCGTCGTCTCCGGGAAGCGAGGGGAGAGCAGAGAGGAAGATGCGGTGGCCTCCGTTGCGGAGATCGTAGGCGGCTAGGGCACTGAAGGGAAGGAGAGGCGGCAAACATTGGATGCAGGCAAGTAGACGGCGATTAGTAGAGTCAACGGCGAGACCGAGGATAGTAGCGTTCTCCGGTAGATCGGGATCGGAAATTAGGGTTTCGATGACTCCAGCGTCGGAGACGGAATGAATTGTGCGGCTGTGGAGGGAACCAACCAGAAAGTGCTGGTCCCTTGGATCCCAGGTTAATCCCTCCGGGTAGAGTCCCGGCGATCGGAAGTTAATAACGTGGCGGTTCGTGGCGGAGGAGAGAATCGGAAGTCCCAACAGTAGGACGACGGCTAAGAGAGTTGCGAAGACGAAGAAGGATCTGCATCGAGTGGAAGACGAAGACGACGACGACGACATGTTCGCTTTCATCTGAGAGATATCGATTTTTAGAAAATACCAGAAATCAATTCGATCTATTCAAATGAGAACAAGCCCATTTATGTAACTAATGGGCCACATTTTGGTTTAGTAATTGGCCTTGTGGAAGAGTTCGGGCCTAATCTTTAATCCCATAGATCTATAAATGAAAGCCCGTAAAATTAATTTTGGTAAGTATTATGTTTAATTTTAGATTGTTATTAGAGGTGACCATTAATCGGATATCCTGAAATTTTGGGATATCGAGATCAGGATCCGAATCTGTCAGATTCGTGAAACAACTATCCGGATTCGGATCAGTCAATTTTTGCGGAGATTCGGATCCGCCGAAAATAGCTAAAAATATTAAACTAATAATAAAAATTATTTTTAAAAAATTGAAAACCTAAATAAAAAATAAAATCTAATAGAAACTATCATATAAATTATTTTAAGACATATTTATTATGTTTATTCTAAAAGAAATTGTAAACAATTCTAAATATTGTAAACAATTCTACTACTTATTATAAAATATTTAAATCTTATACATATATTTTAATAAATCTATATGTAAAAAGCAGACCCTAACATGACCTTTAAATCTAAATATCCGGATCCGAAACCAATAGCTCCATATACACTAATTTTTGGATTAGATTGGGTTAGATCTCGGATTCCATATATTTTTCTCATCCTAATTGTTATATAAATATTACACTTACAAATTATCTAGATTTTGGATATCGGAGGTACCAATAAAATATCACGCAGTCTTTCTATTGTCGTAATAAAATAATTTGAAAAATTTGCTCCACATTTGCGAATCTTCCAAAACCGCAATACACAAACAACGGTACTCAAGTTACACATTTTTCACATCTTATGGAACTTATATGCAACTAGATATTAGATTCGTGCATCGCACAAATTCTTTTTATTAATTAATATATATAATATATTGATTTGTTTATTAAATATAAAGATTATAACATTTCAAAATTCGAATAGATAAATTTGTGTTTATCAAATTTTATTGGTCTAAACATAATGGGCTTTTTGACTCAGAAAAAAAACTATAGGCTATTTTAATTATGACTCTCTCCAAAAAAAACATTTTCTTATTTTGACAATAGTGGATGAGACCGATGGAGCGTCATCAAAAATTTCACTTTCGCCGCCACCATTCTTAAGTTTATGGTTCAATTGAGTAAAATAAACCTACCTAAAAAAAAAGATTGGTCCAACAATAAAAGATTGAAAGTTTCTGAGCAAAAATGTTTACCAATTTGCAACCGTCGCAAATAAGAGGGAGAAAATCAAGTAATTTGCAATCAGGGTTTTGGCAATGCTCTCCAAGATCAGGAAACGTTTCTGTTCCCCCTCCTGCCATAGCCTTTCTTCTTTTTCTTCTTCTTCTTGTTCGTGATATGTTAGTTGATGTTCTTAGACTTCTTGTAGTTGTTGTTCTTCTTCTTGATTATGTATATATAGAGAGAGGTTGGGGATGACTTGGAGACAAAGCCAGCAGCGTCCAAGTTGGAATCTTCCCCTGGTTAACAATTTTGAGTTTTCTTTATTTGGTAACTTGGAGAAAAAGCCAGCGTCCAAGCCAACCTCACTTTTATGTGTTTTTTTTTCATTTTTTTGTTTTAGCAGACAATTGCAGAAGAAAGTTTTATTTTTTTGCTATTGAACTGACAAAAATTTTAATTAATTATCTATTTAATATTTTTAATATAAAAAATTATGATTGAATTCTTATGAGAATAATAGTGAACTGAATAAAAATAAGTAGAATAATAAAAATGAGATAAACAAGTTGAATGAAACGAATAAATAATTTTTAATAATGAAATATTACTATTACGAAATCGTGAGATAATTAAAAAAAAAAAATCGTCTGATTTTGTAAGAAAATCGAAATCAATCATTAAGCATCGAAACATGTTTTTTTGTTAAATCATTTGATTTTTTAGGGTCTCCCATACAAAAATAAAATAGACAGATCCGACGGTTGAAAACATGCCACAGGTCTAACATCCATAAAAACATGCAGGCACAGATGATAGCAGATCTCTCCGCCGCAGCGATAAGACCCACAAAGGCTCTATCTAACCCTCACTTAGCGAGAAAGTCTCCAATTCTCTCGTGATCTCCATCGAACCATGGGGGAAGATCTCTCCAAGATCGAGATTTCTCCGGTAAGATATCTCTGCATCTCTTACCCGAAATTGTTTGTTTAGA
Organism: Boechera divaricarpa; assembly: GCA_026770425.1. NCBI lineage: Eukaryota > Viridiplantae > Streptophyta > Magnoliopsida > Brassicales > Brassicaceae > Boechera > Boechera divaricarpa. Next base: position 16,814,937 of record CM049188.1, read on the forward strand.
TTTCATCTGATCGATCTGTCATATCTTTATTTCGTAATTCGTTTATGCGATAACACTCTTTTCTTTTATATATTGATATATGTATGTATTCTATATCTCACTTCCATTGATATTTATATTTTCCAGGGGATGAACCCGCGAGACGTGATAGAATGTTACATGACATACTTTTTTGGAGAATGGACTCTCCTGTGGAACATCCTTATCCAGCAAATTTGATCGTAGTCTCAGATAAAGTCAGATCTGATAAGGTTTTCTTCCGTATACTTAGTAACTTTAGTTTCTGGTTTTACAATGTTTTCTTAGTACAGTCGACTGAGAACGTCCAACCAGAAAGCCCTAAATGGCCAGAATTGCTATTAGATCAAGTATACTGTGTCCACAGTGAAAGGGAAGAACGTAGTCTCAAAAAGAAACGACCTGAGGGGTCGGAAGATCAGGACTGATACTGATTATGTGGACTAGCTAGCTTCTGTTCGTAGCGGTGGATATGCCCGTTTTGCTTGCGGGTATGCCGTATGCGCTACGGATGAGATGGTTGCAGCGGATTTATATCAAAAACTTAGTTTTATTTTAATTTCTACTTCCTTATTTTAAACTGAAAATTGTAGTGTTAATTTTATTAGTTCTCTTTTCAACTATTTAATCCGATCTTCTGTGTTTTATTTAAAGAATATATTAGCGTGTGAGCTTTTCTCTCTAATTCGATGCTCTTAGTTTGTTGGAATTATCCGTTTAGTTCATCTATATCTCATATTAATAGTTTTAATTATATTTTCATGAAGTCTGCAAACAACTGCATGTAGTTTTATATTCTCTCATTTGAGATTTACAGTAACTATTAATTATCCAACAATTGTTTGAGACTCTGCAAATGATTCCATACCTATAAAAAAAGATAGATTCGGCTTCATCACGCAATCAGATTGTTGATGAGATGTCAAAAGTTGAAGCTTATGGTAGAGAGAATGAGGGTGAAATTTTGGAAGAGGCCAGTTCATTTTTGATTCTATGCAAATTTTGATATGAAAAAAAAAAACACAGAAAGAACTATAAACTTATTTGGTTGCTTTTTTTCTTCTAACAGACACTGTTTCTTCTCTCTTTGGCCTCACAATCTCACTATATATCTAAAACTGAAGAATATGAATCAGTTCTTGAGCCGCTATTCATTGATTATGAATTAAGTTAAGCAAGAGGTATGAAAAGAAAGATCCAATGCTTACTGGACTTAGATTTCTGAACTCTTCAATTATGAACTAACATTGACTCATCTTTAACATTACTCCGGTGAAGCAAAGATACAACAACCTCTGTGTAGTCAATTGCAAGAAAAAAATCATCCTATGGATGACAAAGAATCAGTGTTTAAATACATAAAAGCGGTGTTGGATGCAATAGACTCAAACTGGGAAGAGCTGTATCTAAAAAGAGGTGCATACAACTTAACTTTATTTTAAGCTTACTGTAACTCAAATACTTTAAATTAGTGCCCAAACGTTGGCTTGTTCGGAATCGTTTTTTCTTCTTAATAAAAAAACTTAGTCAATCTATTGGTTTATGCAAAAGATTGAAAATAGTCAATCTATCCACCCTAGAAGCTGATGACCCGGTATACGAACCCAGTAAAAAGAAAACACTAAAATTACGCATTTTACACCTCATAAATGTGTGACTAGTCTCTAATCTAATCTCATCTGTGGAGAATAATATTTTGAAACTACAATTAAAAAACATGAAAAAATTAAGGGAGATTTAGTTAAAAGGGACAAATCTAGTATATTTTTGTGAATCTAAATTTTTATGTAGTTAGTTTGATAAACTAACATTTATATTAACTAAAAATCAATTATACCCTCATAATTATAATTAAAAAAAATTATTAGTTATTTGATTTTTTTTAGTTTGATTTCGATTTTTGTTTTTATTTTTTGGATAAACCCTCTAAAACAGGAAGAAGGTTTGTCAAATCCCTAAAATAACTAAATCCCTAAAAGTTTTCTCTCTTCTTCTTTGTTTCACGTCCCCGTCCTCAACCCTCCATCGTCTTCTTCACTCACACCTACCTCTTGATTTATAGCTCATCCATCTACCTTTCTCCCTCCTTATAATCTCTCTCTTTCTTTTTCTCTGTTTTTTTTTTCTCTCTCTCTTTCTCAAATTCGAACCTAAATCCCAAAATCTCAATTTGACTCCAATTTGTCATCGTTCGTGTTACAAGGATCGTGAGTCTATTTCTCTCTTATCTTTGTATATATCTTGAATCTATGATTGTTCAATTGCATAACGAGAAAACTGAATCTAACCAATACTTATACATGTTCTGTTACAAATTTTAGAATCTGTATCTAGTTTGAAGCTTACTATCGAAATTGGTTAGCTTGAAACCAAGACTCTCTTGTTTATGGTGTTCTTAATGGTTTTAAACTTTGATGGTCTGAGCTTTATTTCTCTTATTTCATTTTGTAGCTTCGAGTCAATAACGCGTTTCCATCTATATTTTACTTTACCTTGTCAAAATTTGTTTGTTGCTATGATGTTTCACTTAGAATGACTCAATTTTGAATCATTGTTCTATGTTTCGAAACCCCAATGGTAGTAAATAGTGGTAAGAGCCTAAATTATGTTTAGCTAAAGTAGGTCCTAAAAATTGTGTGAGAGAACGGAGGATAAGATGTTTTTGGTTCTAGAGACTAAACGATCACCATACTCTAAATGGACTTCTATGGAAAATATTCTCTAACTGTCTAAAGATAAACGTTATGGTGGTCTTTAGGGATGATAAGGAACTTAGACATTTACTCTAATATCTTGGGTACCAACTGCCGTGTTATGAATAAGCCACCTAGGATATCTTAGAGTTCCAACCTCACTCAAATAATACTGAAAACTATAAGAACAATGCCAAAAATCGTGTTCCTAGAAGAATTTGTCATCACTTAATCTTTCTATATGTAATTCAAACCCACTAATAAATGGTCAAATTAACTTATTGGATTGAAAGTAATTGAACCTAAGATTGTTCATGATTTGGTAATTTTAACAATGCAGGAAATTAGAAAGCTCTGATGTGTGCTTTTGAATTTTTGTATTTTTATAAGCGCTACTAACTTTTCTTTGTTATTGGGTTTGCAATTTTTGTTAATGCTTACTATTTGGTGTAAGATAAAGTTATGTGCTTGGTTTCCATTGTGCTAGTTTCTGAGATTTCATATCTTTATGTACAATACCTTACTAATCAAATAGCCAATTGAATTGAATTGATGCGCTTTCCAAGCTTAAGTGTATGATTCAGTGCTTTTTTTTCAGTTTGGTTAAGTGTTGTTGCATATTCTTTTCTGATTTTTTCTAGTATAACTGAATTTCAGCTGCATTTGGAAATTAGGGATACTTACATATGATTTTATCGTTGCACAAAAAAAAAGTCGAATGATTCAATGATTGCATCAGCAAGTGAAGTTTTAACATGTCAACGTTATGCTCTATCTTTATTATTTTCTGATGTTTTATAATACTAATTTTGCCATTTATTACTTGACTCATGTAGGAATAGGAGATGAATTTTCGAAACGACTTTTAAAGACGGGACATGAGCCACAAGTGGACCACATAAACAGCCGTTGCAGATTTCCTCTTATGAGAAAATTGGAAGCCGTCTTCCCGACATAATACAATGAAGTCAAAAAAAATTCAGTATTTGCAAATATTTTATCGATAAAGGAGAATGGTTTAGGCTACTCAGCTCGTCTAATACACAGCATGATGTGTCGACAACTTGTAACAGAGAAAAATATGAAGTGTGGTGTGTATTTGGAGGAATGGTTTAGGCCTTTCCTTCACACCCACATATTTCGTCGCAAGAAGATTCCCAATTGTTTTTGCTGAAGCTCTCCTTGAGAATTTACTTTTATTTGAAGGCGCACATGTGTGTTCTGCCACATACTTATTGATGCGAAAATATGTAGACCCAACTAAACATTCTGCACGAATTCTCCAATTGCAGACATTATCTTTGCAGCGTATATACCAAAACTTTGTATCATATTTTGCAACCTTGTAATCAAAGTTATGTTTCATGGCACATATTTCTAAAGTTTCCTTCAGATCTTCCTTGCTTTTGAAATATTGATGCAATTTTATATCGTCTACTACCCGACAGATTTTCATTGCTTCCAAATATTAAGTCATCTTCACCACCAAATTCAGCATCATAAGAAATTCGTTTGACATTATCCTTCTATTTAGCTCTATTCACACATCTTTTAGATAACTTAGGCCAGCTATCCACATCCTCACAAACATTCTGATGTTCATTCTCCTCATCATCACATGAATCATGTGGGTACTGATTCAAATCAATATTGACTCTTCTCATTTGAGCATCACCATTAGCTCTAAATGGTACACACATCTGTAGCGTAGTCTCCTTCTGCTCTATGTTGAAGTCTTCTGATACAATCCTCTTCAACTCTTCAAAAGTAGTACTGGAGTCCAACGTAAGTAGTCTACCACATTTGTGTCTATCAACGATAAATTTTCACTCGGTATTACGAGACGATTTCCATGCACCACAAACTATGTAGGTCGGCAACATACTCATCTGCGATATTTTCAAAGTAATTAAGTTAGACATACAAAAAGAAGAAAAATCCTAAACGTTTACTCAAGATCTAGGTAAAACGGTACAATCTTACGTTATCTAGAATACGTCTTCTACCTACTTTAGGTAATCTAGAATACGTCTTCTACCTATTTTAGGAAATCTAGAATACGTCTTCTACCTGTATTAGGCAATCTAGAATACGTCTTCTACCTATTTTACATAATCTAGAATACGTCTTCTACCTATTTTAGGTAATCTATAATACGTCTTCTACCTGAATTAGATAATCTAGAATACGTCTTCTACCTGCATAATCTAGAATAATTTTTCTACCTTTAGGTATAATTCATAAGATCTACTACTACATAGTCATCTTCTTTTTTATGTAAAATAATCCGATCGTTTCAACCAAATTATGCAAAACAGTTTAGAAGTAAGAACAAACTGAACGTTTACTTTCAATAGTTTATGAATGGTTCGAGAGACGCAACAATTTGATTAGGTGGAGGTAAAACTGCAAAATTTAACATTTCAATCAAAGTAAAATCTCAATCAAAGTTACAATAATAAAGAAGATATAAAAAACTTACAATAGAGTAGCATAGATACTTGTTAAAGAACGATTGAAGGAGAAATTGAACGATAATCTTTGATCGATTAGCCTATAAAATTGACTAAATATCGTTCCAAGGTTGAAGAATGAGTAAACTTTGAATGTCTGGTCGACGATGTAGACGATAATCTTTGAAGGATTGGCTTGAAGATTTAAATGGAACGATGGCTTGAAGATTTAAATGGAACGATGGCTTGGAGATTGAACGATTTCAGCAAAACATCGTTTAGTTTTTTTTTATTTAGAAGTATCGTTCATCGTTCAGTTTTTTTGAAGAACGATGGCTTGTTAATTTTTTAAGTTTAAAATAGATTAAGGTTATTTTTGTAATTAATAAAACCTAATAACCAAAAAGCCTAGATTCACAAAAACATGCTAGATTTGTCCCTTTTAGCTAATTTTCTCAAAAATTAATTAATAATTAAGGACAAATATGTCTTTTAATATTTTAAAAGCCTCTAAATTTTTAAAAAGCTCAATTAAAGAGCATTAAGGTATAGAGCATTAAGGAATCTTCTATACTATACTTAATGCTTTTAAAAATATTTGTGATTTGCTTTTAAAGATCATTAAGCTCTACAAAAAAAAATTCCATTCAAGCCCATATGCATATAAATTTACTTATTTTCACCTTTCGGTTCCAATCAAACTATCATTTTAACTTGAACGACATAAGTTCATTAATTAATTAACATCATACTTGTTCCAGTAACCACAATTGTCTCTTTGTGCTTCACGTTTATCTACTCACCAATTAATGGTCGATTTCCGATATTAACAAAAAAACAAGCACAAAATATGGATGGCCATTGTTTGCAAGAACACCATACTTGTATTAGTCTAAATACCTAACTTTTTGAAATTAGTGCTAATTTTGGGCTTAAACTCTTATAGTCGTAGTTTAAGATAAATTGAGGCTTTCCAATATTCATCAGTTACAAGTATTGAACTCTTGCTACGTGAAAATAAATTTTAAACTTTTTTATGTGCATTAGAATGATAAAAACAAACAAATTTCTATATACTATACGATATGGCCACTACTATACGATATGGCCACCACACCAGACATATTAGGCTTAAGTACTTGGTGTTTTGTTGTTTGTATACACACGCATGGATTTGTTATCCATAAGACATTAAATAGGAAATGATAGATACGTGAGATGTGAACCTCATGCATGTTATGTAATTTGGAGCGTTGCATCTAAATGTAAGGAGAACGACCCTACGATTAGACCAGTGTTCGTGGTTCCTCATACATTGCCCATCACCTTTCTCTCTCACTACCCCATTAATTCATTTTTATTGTTTTATTCGATTTATATTTTTATAGATGGTGCTTTTTCATTTTGTTTGCATTTTATTCAATCCATTAATTCAAAGCATTTCGTTTCGCAAAAGTCATATTATTAGATTTAGATACTAAAACAAAGTATATAAACCCCCCAACCCCCAAAAAAGATAAATGCAAATTTATTGATCGTCTTATCGGCAGAAGTCTTATAATAATGTTAAGAGCAAGGGCCAAGCTGTCTATGCAAAAGTACTTTCCATGGTCGATCGACTTTTATGTTGCTTTACGCATAAGTGTCCCTTCGTTTATTTTTGGTTAACGTCGTCTGCACTTTGTTAGTTTTGACTTACTGACCGTTCTTCGTTAATACAGCTTGCAATTCCGCTTTTAAAAGTGTTGAAATCCGATATCTTTATCCTTGATTTGTTTACTTGACTCTATAAAATTCCATCGTACTCTCACTTCAAAACTATTTTTTTGTTATGAAAAAAAAAAAGAATAGGTTTATTGTAATTTCATCTCTACTCTAATCTCATAAATGAATTTTGATATATGAAAATTCAGATATTCAAAACCGATCAACATATTTATTACATAACGATGAAAGGTCAATAATCCGCTTACGATAAATCATATAGTATTTTATAAATTTTGTTATTGAGCTTCGAGCTTTCTTAAATTATATTTAATTATTGATCACAGTGCGTATCTTTTTCCAGTATTTATATCCATTATTAACATACTAGTCGTATCAATATGTAAAATCGTCCAGTCTGATATATATGAGTCATATGACTGTTAGTCTTTGTATTTGCACGATTAAAACAAATTTAAAATTTTTGCGTCATGAATTTAGTAGAATAACATTATGTTGCAATAATTGAGAAATCATTTCTATAAGAGAGAGGCAAGAATACTCGATTAGACTCAAAAGGACACTTGAGCGTACTATATAGGCATGCCCATTTGAGTATTCGGGTGTGATCCATTCGGATTCGGGTTTTTCGATTATGTGATTTAGGATAGGTGTTTTAAATTTTCGGTTCCTTTCGGGTTTGGATCGGTTTTCGTGTTTATATTGAGAATTGGTGAAAATTTAAAAAACTTCAGACGCAGTTTAGATGGATACTTTGTAACCGAATATATTCTGAAAAGTACTTAGATTATCTGAAAGTACCCAAATACCCAAAAATATATACTTGTACCATCTAAATATATCCAAAGTATCCGAAATACCCGAAAAAGAATTGTACATGTATCACCCAATCTACCCAAATTACCCAAAAATACCTGAAATATCCGAAAATTTGTAATTTTGGGTATTTGTGTTATTAAAAAAATATTACTAACATTTTTGGGTATATACTTATATTCTGGATATATTTGGATATCTCTTCAGTTTTCGGTTTGGTTCGGCTTTGGTGTAGCTTCTTCGAATTTAGAAATTTAGTTCTCATTCGGATATTTTGATTGGTTCCAGTTTGGATTCGAATTTTTTTGGTTTGGTTCCAGTTATTTTTTTTAAATCCGATTATTTTGGCCGGGCCTACTAATATATAACAAAAATATTGGTCCAAAAAAAAGCAAAAAGTACATATTACAGCCAAAAGACCACTTGAATACAATCTTTTCACACCATATTTATTTACTGGATTTCATGAGGACCACATTGTGATTTTCTATAATATTTGAGATGGCAGTCCAATAAAAAATATCGATATTGAGATGATGAGATCGGCTAAAACAAAGTGATTGCTAAGGAGAATTACTGAATAACTTAATAAAATTGAGATAATTGCTATAGATGGTCCAATACTTAATAAAATAGTATTTTTTATTTTTTTTAAGTAGTTTTATTTAATTGGCTAGAGCTTGAAAATTTCCTAGATTCGTTGGTGAGACTAGCTCTCTAACCAGTAACTTCGAGTGAAACGTGACAAACGTCCATGGGTTAATCTGCTAAAGAAACAAAAAATTTGCTACTTTCAAAGTGGATGCGTAATCGAAGTTGTTTAGTTTTGAGCGGATGATAAATCTTTTTTTTTTTTCGTGATATTACCGATAGATAATATGTGGGAATATGACAAATTCAACATTTTGACTATTGATTAGTGATATAATCGAAATGCGAGTAAAAGTGTGGTCCATGTTGTTATCATACTTTGATGCTCGAATTTTTATGTTTGAATTCTCACGTGGGAAGTTTTTCTTTCTTCATAAAATTTTGAACTATACGTTTAAAAAAATCCCGTTCGAAACGGATTTAGAATTTCCCGTAACAAAAGAAACTACTCGGAAATTATAGGGGCATATATATGAGAATATTGGGGGGATGTGTGTAAACAAGTAAAACGCAAAGGTGTACTTGCAAAAAGATTTATTATAAATAAAAAAAGGTAAAAACTTTTGTCGTCGAGTGAAATGCCTCGTCGCTTTCGGGGGAAGCCTGCAATGTTGGTCGATCTTAGATTTGCATTCATTGAATTTTCTTCATATCCACTCTCCATTAGTTTCGGAATATTTGCTTTGTTTTCTAAATAGTAATTTGATGCCTTTTTTAAAAAAATACTACTATTTAACTAGTATATTTTCATGTTAGAAAAGTAATCATATATACAATCTTCCGACATTAAAATGTAAATATATTAACTATATTAATGAACTAATCCTAATACGAAAGTCATAACATTAAAATGTTTGCGTTGGCCCGAGCTAGTAATCTAGGTTCTTATTAAATAAGATGAGATTCACACTACTTGGCATAAAGACTACGTTTGATAATCCAAATAATTTTTCTCTACAAATTCTTTTTATGAATCGGTTAGAGATTTTAGGTTATATAAAAGGTTGGTCTTTAGATTTGAGGAGGTTAATAGAATTATTGAAGTTAACACAAAATTTTTTTGAAATTTTCCTCTAGAGAAAGTGGTGTAAACTGTAATTATTGTATGGAAACAAAAAAGGCATAGCATTTCGCTTTAGAGTTTTGCCAAGGAGTTAAAATCATGAATGGTCCCTTCTCTCTCTTTTTCTTTCTGCCCCGTTTTCCTAGAAAACTATAAGATTCGTCCTTCGGATAGCTATTTTGTCGTCTCGGTCAGCTTATCGGACAGGTTCCGAATCATCGGTGTTTTGTATACTGGACGTACGTGTGAGATCAGATTTACCGATGCTTGGGATGGCCGAGCAATCGGTGTTGCATGGTCGAGGATTCATCGATGACATCGTCGGGTCATCGATGAACCGGTCGAGGTTACCCAGTGCCTATCGTCGGTGTTTTGGTGGTTCGGATCGTTGGATCAGTTTTCGTATCGTCAGCGTTTTTGTGTTCTGAGAGGTTGTCGGATTTTGGAATCGTCGGATTTTTGGATCGAGCCGGACGAGCGGACAGGACATCCGGATGGTGTCTGCGGACGTACGGACAGGACGTCCTGATGCTATCATGAGGACGACCTGCTGACGGGCGATACAGACGTGTGTTCAGGTCGATTTTGGAGACTTTCCTTAAATGGAATTTTCGATTATGGTATATCTGAAACTCAAGAAAAATTTGTGTTTTGAGCTGTATGGGCCGAGGCTTGTGCGAATTTGGAGGGCTTTTTGGAGTGTGGCTTAAAGCTTGGTCCGTGAGACATTTTAACCTAATGTCTCCTATTTAAGCTCTCCTTTTGCACCCTTGGCCACGTTTTTGGATTGCTGCAACTAAGAATTCTGTGCCCTTTTGCTGAGAGAGAGAGAGAGAGTACGTGAGAGAGATTGGCCGTGTGAATGAGAATTGGTTCCGTGAGCCCTATCGTGATTGTGAAAATTGAATTTTTCCAGAGGTGATCAAAAGGGCTCGTTGGTTCCTTGAGAAACCGTGAAAAGACTTCAGTGAGTGTTGTTTCTGGCTGAGGAGAACTCGTTTTGGCTGCTGTGGTTGCTGTTCTCCAATCTTTGAAGCTTATCCGTGTGTTGCGGTGGCTGAAAGTGGTCGTGTGTGGCTGTGGTTGTTGTCCCTTGCATTCGTTTGAAACTTCAGAGTGAATTGTGGAGCTTCTGAGGTGTTGTTAAGCTTGCTTTCGTCTTCGTTAAGTGATCTTTTGGGATAGTTGTTGAGGTTGTTGTGGGAGTTGATATTGATCGTATGGCATCAGTATCATCACCGTTTGGTTATTTGGCGTGTTTGTTTGCTGGTTATTAAGAGTCTTTGAGTTCATACCAATAGCATTCGAGGTGAGTGTGTGATCGTGGCTATGTATTAGCTTCGTTTTGAGTATTTGTGTTTGATTGTATGTTTGGTTAAGGGTATGCGTTTGAGTTTTGTCATGACAAGTTTTGGTTCAATTGGAGAGTTGTGATTGCTTTGAATTTGTTTTATTGCATTCACGTTTGAGTTTGAGGAACCGTTGCATCACATTAACCAAGCATGATATATCTCGCACTTTTGTATTTGATCGTTTCTGTACTAAGTCTAGTGAGACGGGATGATCACCTCATTAAGAAATTCTTTTGCTTACGTATTCAGACTTACGAATGCAGGTAATCATGATTGAGGAGTTCGGGGGACATGGTGGTGTTGTGGACGGATGAATGGTTATTTGGTTGTCGTTATTTTGTTGCGTTTGAGACTGATTTATTTTAGATAAATTATTTGAGCATGATTTGAGTGATTTTGAGTGTTGAATATTGTTGAGAATATTTGAGAATATTGTTAGAATAATTTGAGGAATTATTTTAAGTTGAGATTAATTTTGGAGTTTAATTTATTTAATTATTTAAATAAATTGAATGGAGTTTTTGATCGAATTTGGAGTAATGTTGAGAATTATTTGTAAGAATTGTTTAGAGTTTTGTTGGATTTTAATTAATCAATTGGTGTGGGTTTTGAAGTTAAATGGGTTAAGTCTTTCGCTTGTGTAGAAATCTGATTAGTATTCGAGAAGTGACACATATTAAGAAAATTTTAAAAAATTTGCGAAATAGAGGTGTTATAGAAACCCTAGTTCTAAGAGATTTTTTGCCTCTGATGGCTTTCACTTCAGTTCGCGGCTGTGTGCCGCTGTTCTTTCAGCTTAACCCATGTTGTCTCTCACCGCCTGCATGCCTTGAAGGTTACCTAGATTCCGGTCACTGACCGTCGATCTCTTCCCGCCGAGTCGCCAAGTTCACAGATTAAGGCTTTTTTCTTCAGATCTATCAAATCGCTTACTAAATCCTCTATTTTAGAGTTGACAGTTAAACTTCCCGGTGTCGAAAATCGGAGAATCTTAAGGTGCTCCTCCGCTACAACCGCTGTGTCTAATCCAGCGAAACCTTCCATCGTCGTCGTTCTTAGGACCTCCAGCAAACTCGTCAGTCGCCGTCAATCTCAAAAACCCAGCGAAATCTCCCGGATGTCAATCTGTGAACCCACACGAGCTTCCCAACGCTCCACCGTCGTTCCGTCGCTGGTAGAGGACACTGCGCGCAGCAGCGATGCAGAGTCTATGGCAAACTCGTTGTCTTAACGGGGCCTTGGGCCCTAACGTTTCAATCTGCTGATTTTTGGGCCTCCTGCAAGGCCCATTGGCTTATGCTTTTATCATTTTTCATTTTGTTGAGTGGGCCTCTGTGGCTCGTCTCCAATTTGATGTTTTATGGGCCTGCGAGCCCACCTATCTATCTTCCAAGGCCTAAGAGCCCTTATGTCTTCATTTTTAGCTGCTTCAGTTTGGATCCTTGTATCCATTGGACATTTTAACTTATATAAAATTAAGCTGTTGACTAAAAAAAAAAAAAAGTTTTGCCAAGCAGATAGTTTTTTTTGGGTTGCATAACTGTTTTAACCTCTCCACTTTAAAAAAAAAAATCATTACTAGCTATTATTGGGTATAATACATACGTTATACTCCTTTTGTTTTTTAAAGAATGTCATTCTAACATTTATCGTACAAATTAAAAAATAAGATTATCAAAACAATAATTTGGAGGCAAACTTCTTTCTACCAAATATTTTCATAACATACGTTAGGAAACACCATAGAAATAATAGAGCCAAATATTTATAGTGGAGGTAAACAACAACAAATTGATTGATCGTTTACTCATCTTTAAATTAAAAGCATGCACCATCTTATGCTTCAAATTTTTCTTACCTTCTTTATGCAATATTTGTATAGATCGTTTAATCATATTTGTATTCATAACCAGTTAGTAAAATAAATAAAATATTTATAGAAGTTAAGTGCATCATAAGTCATTTAAGTTGTAATTGGAAAAATACAAACTATTAATGGATAGTCTTCGATGGCTCTTGGGAATTTGTTATATTTTTAAGTTTTAAAATATTTTTCATCATTTTGATTGAGGTCAAAAATGGTAATTTTTGTTAAAAAATGAGAAATATTAAAACGACATTCTTTTGTAACAAAATTTGAATGTCAGAATGACACTCTTTTAAAAACGGAAGGAGTAAGTATTAAATATTCAAAAAAAATACAAAAATTAAACAATAATTTATTTATTGCTGTGAGAAAATGGAGTGAACTGATATCCACATTTTGGGAATGAAATCGTGATAAGTCACGGGTGAACATCTAAGGATGCTTGCTTTAAAAAAACGGGACCGTAAACATGCATCGTATGAAGATATGATTAATTAATTAGAGAATAAGATTGCTTTTGTCGTAAAGCAATGTTTGTTATCAAGTATTATGCTCAACTAATAATGAATAAAATCATGACTACCAGGTAAGAGGGTGCATATATATTGTATAGGACTACTCCAACCCAAACAAAATTCATAAGCTAGTCTTAGTATTTTTGTATCGTTTACAAACTCACTCTCGCACATCATCGATTTCGAATCAAAAGGTATCATTCTAGTACAAACCACTAAACCACTTGGATTATAAGATTCAGTTAAGAAAAAGGTGCATATACACATACGGGTGTATAATAATGTTTTGCATATGCTTAGCCAGAATCTACACATAAATTAACAGAAACAGAAAACAAACAAAATAAAGATAGATGAAGAGAGTTTTTTTTTTTTTTTTGGCGTCTAATGGAGACAAGATCCTTAATCCATTCAAATCTTGTTCATCACTAAATCCTAAGTACATTTGTTGTGTTCCACAAATATTGGAACCAAAAACCAAAGGCATATATCTTCTTCTTAATCTTCCACTCTTTCCCACGAAAATAAAGGCTTTATTTATTTCCTGGTTACCGAGAAATAAATAACCCAATCTCCAAGGAGCTCCCAAAAGCCAGTTGAAACTGAAGGGACCAATTCAGAGGCCAAGAAGAATATAGTAGACCAGAGTTATGGGTAAGGCTATTAACATTCCAAATATTACCCTGCATCCATTTTCACCATCACACACAACAACATTTGTTAATATAGTTGAACAGTAATAAAAATGTTGTTGTAACATAATAAGTTTGGAACTTACGCAGTGCTGAGAATCGTGGGATGCACATTGTACTCTTTTGCAAACACAAACGGGACTATTCCTTGAGGCAACGCAGCCTATAATTATAACCCCATGCACTCAACATCATCATCATATAATATTTATTATAGAAATATATCATGTAACAATGTAAATTTGTATACCTGAACAATGGCTATACGGAGAAGGTCGCCGTGTAACCCAATGACAATCCCAGCAATAGCCATGATGGCCGGACCGGTTATAAATCTGACTGCCATGGCAAACGTGGCGACCGAGTTCCCACAAGCAATGATTTTGGGTTGAAGTGCCATGAATAAACCTTAAAATTACACAAAAATAAGCAATTCATGAATTAAGGGATTTGAGAAATTGACAGCAAGAGTTAGGTCAGCTACTTGGTGAGACCCAGATAAGTACACACAACCAGTGGGGGGACCGGACCTACCAACATGTCTGGGTCACAAGGATTCTCTTTGGGTAAGTGCTATGTACAGTCCATATGACTTTTACCAATTACAAGCTGGACAAGTAGGGCTAATTAAACACCCAGACCCACCTTTGCATTAAATGAAACTTTAACAGATATGATGAAGAACAAATTGGACCCAACATTACGTTAATAATCTTTAATAAGATTAGATCATGAAAAGAAATTCCTTCAAAAAGGGAAGCAAGTTTTGTGCGTTTTATTACCTAAGCTGAACATAGCCATGCCAAGACCAGCATCTGAGAGTATGGAGATGGATTGTTGTAATATTTTGGGCATAGCCACATGCCACCTGCTTTTCCAAAATAACCCATACTCATTATTAGTCCCATTACAATTATTCCATGCATATGATTATATTATTTCCTTTATAATAAAATATTTATATCCATAATCGGTAAGTAAGAAAATGATTGGACTGACCGGTAAGCAACAAGAGCCCAGATGAGACCGATAAGACTGGAATAAGTGTTTGGGTTTCTGATGAGTTTTCGCCACACCATTATCAGAATCAGTCGCGTCATCACACTTGTAGGCGGCATATGTGTTCCCGTGCCGCCATCTCCACCAGCCGTCTCTAGCTCCGCCGTGGAATTGGACCCCACTTTATTCAGCCCTGCTGTAGCTTTCTCTATCTCTTTTTCACCCTCTCCACCATCACCAACACCACCACCACCTGACAAAAACCAGAATTAATATGAATTTTGATTAACTAGTATTTGTATAGTAAATTCAACCAACCTCTGGCATCACTCTTTCGAGGTTGATCAGAGACAACCATCCGTATCTCCTTGGCGCCTTGTTCAGATTGCTCCGTCGCGACGTGTTCACCTCCGCCTCCACCGAACACGTCGGAAACTGGCGAAGCGCTCGAGCTCCAAACAAACATGTGAAGCTCCTTAGCGTCATGGCTCGCTTTGTTATCCTTATCTTGCAGTTGCTGTTGGTTTTCTTTAGGGATTTTGTTCGGTTTAGTTGAAACAGCCGTACCGGATGAGAACTCCGGGTTCGGAGCCGGGTAAGAACCCGCCGCCGGAGCAGAACTGTTAGGGTAAAATCCATATCTCACGGCGTTGTTCTCTTCGAAATTGGAAGGCCGTGGAGTCGGACCACGAGAAGATTGAACGGAGTATAGATCCGCCGGACCAAAATTGGATAGCCTCCCGCCGGGAAATCCCATCACCGAGTAAAAATCGGAATGGTTAAAATTAGAACCTCTGGGAGTGGAACTGAGACTATAGATCTCAGCTCCGGTGAGATTGGAAGGCCGAGGAGTCATCATCCTCGATGCGTTTGATTTCCTCACCGTAACGTGAAGCTTGCCGTCGTTTCCAATTTCAGCATCCGTCTCGAGAAAATCATGGCCGTCGAGCGAAACGACGTCGGATTCAACCTTAAAGGAGACAATGGAGGCGGCAGTCTCCGGGAACTGCTCCATAATGAGAAGCTTAGCGCCACGGTACTCGAACAGGAAGAGAAGGAGAGTGTACCAGATGATACACTGAAGAACAACGACTTGGACCATGAGAGAGCCGGCGTAAGTTCCGTACATAGCGATCAACAAAGGGATTCCCATAACGAGAGTGTTGGGGAGTGTGCTGAGAGAGAAGATAGTGATCATCCACTCCAAGCTACCGTTCTTGGTAAGATTCCCCCATAGACCAAGCAAGACGAGCATGATAATCTTCTGAAGCGTGTCGGCGGCGATGAAGCGGAGATTCATGGCGTATGGATCGTTGGTGGAGATGAAGTGGAAGGAGAGGAGAGGAACTGCGAAAATGGCGACGAAGCGATTGATACCGGAGCACTGGTCAGGGGAAAATATCTTCCACCACTGCACGGATCCGTAGGCAAGAATCATAGCCACGTAAAGCGGCACCACCGCGGTGAGGACGGTGTACAAGTCGTGCCATGTAATCATTTGAGGGGTGAAATGGGAAAAATAAAAGAAACCGTTAGGAGAGACTAATTTTACAAGGATTTGAGAGGGGCCTCCTCTCATATATAGAGCTTTTTGAGGGCACTACGTACGTACTGACTGACACTGTCATCTGCACACGATTACGTTTTTAAGTTTAAATCATAATTAATTAATTTATGTGAGATTAAATTGAGAGTGTGTGTGTAGTTGAGTGTGGACACGTGGCAAATCGCATGTGGCGGGACGTGGACAGTTTTATGGAATAGTCGTGCTTTTGCTACTATTGTATAACTTGATGATTTATCAAACAGTAGTCAAAGTTTTTGCACTTTTTTAAAACTATTATTTTCACTTGACAACAAAAGTTAATAGGGAATATTACGAATTACTGTATCTGTAATCCTTTTCTTTTATACAGTATGTAATTTGAATTTAGTCGATTCAATAGGTTTGTCTTCGTTGGTACAGGGGCAGCCACACCAAAATTACAAGAAGACCAAATGTCATTAGTGTTAGGTCCAAAGCACTGCTGGACCGTTGAATTAATACAAACGCATTTATTCCGTTTTCAAACAATCTCACTTGCATTTTATTATTATAGCTATAATAATTTTTGTTTACAAGACAAGAGTAAGTTATTTTGAGCTTAATTATAAGGTTTCCGTAAGAAGTCCCAATGATCTTCCTTAGCTTTTTTACTAGTGAAAAACGGTTATGATCAGCTTCACCATCTCCCAAGGCACGTCCAACTTGTCTCTGAGCTTCTCGCCAGTCTTGCTAATTACTGACTCGTGGTCGTTGATCTCATATAATTTCTTATGAATTCGGGTAAATTTCGATGAATCTCAAAAATACGTAACCAAGAAAACACACATATTTTTGCGGCAAATACCTTTTAGCCTCTAGAGTTTTCCCTTCTTTCATTAAACGTGTGAATAATGAACTACAAATCCTAATACACTTTTATCTAGGTTCTAAAATCGACATACATAGGAATAATATAAAATGAAACACGAGTAGGGCCTCGAAAATTATGCACGTCGATTTTGATTCACTTTGAACACGATCTCGTACTTTACGGGGTTTGAGTTTAACTTTGTTACTTCAACCTGGGGATCTTGAATTGGGTTTTCTAAGGTATGGCTTTGATACCCCAGTGACAATTGTTATTAAAAAAATTTGGGCAACTTCGATCCTACGTACAAACTCGGATCTTGGCGACCCATGGGTCTATTCGGACGGGGCTTAGGTGCCAACTCTGACACCAAAAATATACTCCAACTCAATAGGTTCGATAAAATTAAAACTTACATCGTCGCCAACTGAACTAATGGGATCCAAATGAATTGGTACTAACAAATTAATTTAGTTTTATTTCTCTCCACAATATTTATAAGTGTTATTGTAACAATGATTATTGGCTTGGTAACCAAAATATAGCCATAGTTATCAAAAAAAAAAAAAAAAAAAAAAAAAAAAAAAAAATAAAAAAAAAAAAAAAAAAAAAAAAACAGTCATAAGAATTTCACCCACAATTTTATCTGCTAATGATAACTAATGTGTTGCAGGTACCATTGAAACAGTCATAGTTAGCTCTCTACCAGAACCTGTGATTTAGATAATCTTGCTCAAATTCAAAGGATCTCATTGATTAAGCACTTGATAATATCATTTTCCGTCCAAGATCAAATTATAATTATTCATCCCGAATAAGACACCTCAATTATGTCCAACCCAATCACATAGATACAATTTTATATCCTTATATTTTTCTAGACGGATATAGTTTGACCTAATACTACTTGATACGACCCAATCAATAATCATGGGATGCTGCAAATTGTTTAAGAGTGAGAGTATTTGCGGAAGAGGAGGTATATTTGTTAACGACATATTTTCTAACACACACCTAATCACATGCTGAAGACCGAAGAAACGAGAGCACGAGTCACATCACCATTAATCGTTTTTTTTTCTTTTGTTCTTTACATTACCTACAAATAAACTACCATTCAAATACATATTATAGTATCAAGATTACGATTTTGGCGTACCTACAAAATCAATGCTCTTTTCGTATGCTTATAATATATAAACACATGCATGTTCGTTCATTGTAAATAATATCTCATTATTTATCAAATTATATGGTTAATGGTAAGACACGATGATCTGGATTCTGAACCCATAAAAAAGATTACAGGCTGTGATTTTTTTTCAAAAGAGCTAAAGCGTCCTTATTCCTTAAGCAGATGCTGATGGGTTTTAGTTTAACCAACCAATGAGAGGGGTTAACGTGCCATGATCAAGTCTGATGTCTCGAAATAAAGGCCTTGAATGGTAGTTAGATTCTACAATAGTTTTTGGATTTTTTGTTTTTCCAAAAATCTATTTTTTCTCCATTCAAGATTTTAGACTAAATAGATTCCCTAAAAAATAGGAAAACCAGTTTTTAATTTTTCTTTAAAATTCTTAATAGAAACTAGAATCCACATAATCTGGATTTTAGAAAGAAAAAAACTCACGACACTTCTTCTCTTTTTTTTTTTCTCTCTTTTGTAAATAGAAAATAAAACAACCAGAAGCTAAAATCACCATTCAAGTTTTTTTTTAAACTAAAAATTTATTACAAAAACTAAAAACCCAAAAATCAAAAACCAAAAAACTAAAAACCAAAAACTATTAAAAAAAAAAACCAAAAACTATAATCTAAAAAACCATTTAAAACCCTACAACCATTCATGGCCAAAGATACCATAATGATGTCACGTGACACGCACATGGTCCATTTTCCATACATGCCTTTCTACCACACGCCGGGTCGTCCCCGTCGCTACCAAACCCAAGGCCTCAAAAAGTTTTTGTATTCAGTTCCCAATTTTTTCTTTCTATGAATGTAGATTTTGGGTAAAATCCGATAGTACTTTATGGGGGCTAGCGTGGAAATGTAAAATTTGCAATGGCACATAAGACTAAGAGAGTCATTTTTAATATCTCTCCTATACGCTCTTTCTTTCTTTTACATTTACACTATAATTTGTTTCCTCTAAAAGTTTTTTATCGTTCAAGTACAAAACTACAAAAAGCTTCACTTAGTTATCGATATTTGATGAATCATGACCAAACATCTGATGTTACTTTATTAAACACAACGATTTGTCTATTTTAGTCTTTAGGCAAGCGTGTGTTACTCGTCTAGTTTGAGATTGCTAATTAAAACTTATTAAGCATACGTTGTGTAATATACAAAAAAAATTGCACGCCGCTAATATAAAACCTGGAATTCGAATATTCATGGCCCAAACTGTGATGGGCTACTAAATTTAAGGGCCATAGTGCATTCTTATGGTTTAAATGACAGCACTAATGGGCCTATTTAGTGTTTGTTAAACCCAGTAACCGATCTAGCTAGGAATATGCATTTCTACAAACAAGACATATCAGTTTATCATTTTTCTTCTTTTAAGTGCCATAACATTTTTTTTTTCATGGCATCCTATATTTAGTTAGTTAAAAACTACATTGTATAAAAAATCTAGAAGAAATTCAGAATGGTGTGAAGTAAGAATCTTTGTCTTCGCTCCAAGATCAAAGTATTGTTTGAGTTCCAGTGTGACAAATACTATGAACCTATGAGGTAAATGTAAGGTTCACACTAAAGGGGCTTAAGTAATCAAGCGGAAGGCATGCAGCCGGATTTGTTACGAGTCGTTGGAGTTCGGGTAGAATCATCCTTTACCTCGGATTTGGTTAGATGACTGGTTGGGAGTGTCAAACTGGAGCATCGTTTTCTTTCCTTGAGTGATTTATTTTGGTTCTCCATTTTTTTTGTGAATGTACACTTTTTGGTACTTCGAAATTAGTGACTGGTGATCAAACTCATAAGATTGGCTTATGTTGTTTTCTTTTCCAGTTTACGTTTTGTTCTCTGAAATAGTGAAATTTCGATAGAGTTTGCGTACTAGCTCAATGTGTTTTTACGGATTAACTGAGAGCACTATCTCAACAATTGGTTTTTAGTTGGATTTTGTGGTAATGATTTGAAAATATATATTTGTTTTAATTTCTTATTTCGAGTTTCAAATAAAAATAAGGATATTGGATTTCTAATTAAAAAAATTATAATATTTACAAAGAGTCGTTGTGCAGCGTAAAATCTATAAGTACTATTTACATGAAATCATGTGATCATCAATTTTTTTGGCTGAAGGGTTGACTTTCGTTGACTTCTAAACCATACTCCAATAATTAAGATACATAAATCAATCCTCACGCTCTTGCGGCGGAAACGTTTTCTTGGCCGGAACCGCCACCACCGCCATGGAAGGGCTCGCTGTAGTGGTGACTCGCTCGCAGCGAGGGCACATGGTGAGGCTCGAAGCGGAGGTCACCGACGGTGGACCCACCTTCATGGCTCTAAGCTCTTCTACTTCTCTATGGAGCCGGTGGTTTTGCTCCGTTAACGAACCAAACCACCTCTTAAGATACTCGCATTCCATCTCGGTTTGCTTCAATTTGCTCCTAAACCAGAGAAATCCAAAAACGGTACGATACGAGTTATTTAATTATGCAATGTAGATATATTAATTAATTCATAGATGTTTTGTACAAGTTGCATATATCACACCCAAACAAGGATCAAATGCTTGTCGACGATGCAAATATATAAGAATATAATTAAAAAATGATGGAAAATAAAAACGCATGAACTGCCCAATGAATTATGAGTCAAAGGGCATTGATGAGAAAGTAAGTACACGAGGCAGAAGAAATAAAACACATTGATTGATTTACTTGGAATTTATAAAATTAAAACATAAAAAAAATGAAAGAGAAAAAGAGGCTATAAAATATACTTCTATTATAAAAAGGTTGTGGTTATGATTATAGTTATGTTTTGGGAAACCGTCATAATAGTAAGACGACCAGTGTTGAAACTCTTCTTATTTATTGCACCATACCTTTCCCATCTGTTCACAATTATTGTGGGATCTAAATAAATTAATTTGCATTGAGTATATATATATATATATATATATATATATTATATATATAGATATATATAAGATATTCTAACAAATTTGTTTTTCGGTTAGAGTAACAATGATCACTAACGAATTATATATAGATTGATTAATAATATATGTAATACACATGAAACAAATAGGTTCATGCAGAAATTAAAGAACTACACGTTACCAAAAAATTGTAATAAAACGACTAATGAGTGTATGAAACATTCATGAGACCTTGACACGTGAATATACATATGTATATGTATTAATGTATACACGTATTGACGTACACGAGCCAAAGTAGGTTTAAAAACAAAACTTGCTCCAAATTACATCACACATTTTTTTATAAAACGTGTTAATGGATATCACAATTGGCGGCTCCAAAATGCTGTTGTCACTTGTGAAAATAACCATGCAACGACACATATGTACGTGATGGTGATATATATAACTACTTCAACACTAATATATTACTTTTATTAATATATGTGTTTAATTGAGTGGCTGTTAATTTCTTTCTGTAATTTGTTTGACTTCAAAAAATTTGGTCAATTGACATTTTCCTTCTATATATGTAAAACAGTGGTGACTCTTCGAGAATTTAAGAACGACCTAGAAGGAAAGCATTATAAAATAAATATTTGATGGAGGAATGAGATAATAATTTATGAAAAGGACAAGTTTAACTTTTTATTATTTAAGGGTACGACTTATATGTTAACGGGGTGGGTCGAATCCGATTCAGATTTCATTTTTTCTGCTTTATTTTTATATTCCGTCAACGATTAACGCTTATGTTAACTCTAGTTATTCATCAACCACCCGCTTATTTTAACCTTATATATAGTCAGATATTTATTCACCAATGATGTAAAAAATCAAAAAGTTGGTCACAAAAAGAAAATTAAACCGGTACCGTGCTCTACGGTTTTGAAACCAAACTTCAATTTGTCTTGGTCGTAGCATCAAATGCTTGGCAAGTGCTTCCTTTTGTTTCTACATTTTACAAAAAAAAATGAAATAAAGAAACATTCATTACAATTCTTTTTGTTCTAAAATTATTGTAATAAAAATAAGATAATGATATAGAAACAGAAGTAATTATGTAGTAGTGTGAATCAATTACGGGATTAAGGGTATGATTCTGTCTGAAACTATCTTCAAGAAGACGTGACTGTTCTCTGGTTAGACGGAGTTTCTTTCGCGGAGGAGCAGAGCCATCGTGACTGAATTCTTCATCGTCTCCGTCTTCAGACGACGGCAATCGATTCATGTCTAGCTTTAGCTGTTCTCTCCCTCCTCCACTTCCTTCATCTGAAACTTATTATGTTGTGTATACATACATTATCATAACAACGACAAAACGAAATATCGTGGTCGATCAAAGAGAAAATAAGACGATAAAGATATAATTCTATATATTTAAGATTTTCTTTTTGCCAATATATATATTAATTTTGAGATTTTGTTTTTATAACTCATGATTTTTCCTTAGAATATAATCAGATTATCAACGAAAAGAAACGTAGAACCCAAACACAAGCCTTAATTAAATATAGTTGAGCATATATATAGTAGTTTCTTTTGATCATATAAATAATAGGTTATAGTGTTTATATGGTATATATGTGTGTGTAAAAAGCTTACCGGAGGGAGGGGAGGAAGAGAAGCCTGGAACGGAGATAGTAAGATCCAAGTTAGAAGAGTTCTCCGGTAAAATCTCCATTGATCAATTAATTTTAGGGTTATTAAGAGAAGAGGAAGAAGAGAAAAAGGTAAAGTTTGATAAGGAAAACTCAGTTTAATATAAAGAGACAAACTTGAAGCGTGGCGATGCCTTTATATTTATAAATACACATACATATATATATATATATATATATATATGTATATACACGCACGCATGCTTAATCCATATAGCATAGTACTATCTGAATATGCGTACGTATATCATTGTCATATCTACGTAAATAGTAGTTTTATCATAAAAAAGGAGTTAAAGATATAACCAATGTAAGAAGATAAATGTTACGATGCGTTGGGTATCATCAACCTATGAAATTATTTATGAATTTTATTTTAAATAGTAGAATAATATGGAAAATTGTTTTAAAAATTAAAAGCTAAATGTAGTCATATTGAATAATAATAAATATAAGAGAGCGGAGGTGTGTTGACTGAATGTCCGCCGGTCAAAAGAATTATGGGAAGAGTCATCGGATAGGTGACACGTGTTAAACAGTAAATCAATGGGTTGGAGTAAATGCTGACTCCGTGTGGGAGACTAACCAGCAGGTTTCTCTTTGTTTATTGATTTCACATTTAATTAATTAGCATTTATTTACTACTTTTTTTTAATATAGAAAAATAAAAATATTTGATCGATTCTCTCTTTATTCCGTAGGAACCTGAGTCGGTCCAAATACTGAGTTTATGAAAATGATTGAGACCCTGAAGAACTCTTCTTATTCTACACGCCTCCACATTTCCATTATCTAGCATTACTTTTCTTATTTTTATTTATTTATTTTACTTACGTTTTTGTTTCACTTTTTCTACATTTATATATATATATGCATATATGTAGAGGATGATGTTTGTTATTAATGGGACAGTGAAAACCGAAATATAACTGGTGAAAATTATTGAGATAAACGCATATTCAATAATCATAATTACTACATTAATTTGGTTTGTTGAATTTTCGTACGGTTTAGAAACGAGGCATTTAAGACAACATAAGAATATCAGTTGTTGTTTCCATGGGATTCAATAATAGCTCTCTGGGTCAATGTCCATCGGCTAGTTAACCATTGAAACATGTAACGTTCCATCTATAACCTAGTTCCATCCATGGTTTTAAAGCCAATTATTTTTTAACTTTTCTTTATTTACCCTATAACTATTTAGTAGTCTAAACTAGTTAGAAACCACTTTTCATTTTGTACATTTTTGTATATATGTTTTTGTTCCAACAATTCACACACATTATAAATTTTGTTGACAAAAAAGTAGGTGAAATTTAACAATACTACGTGTATTGTTCGTTTTATTAAGATACTTAAAAAAAGAAATATGAGATAACATACTTGACCGGTCTAGACCTTTTGTGGTGCATTCTTGGTTATTTGCATGAGTCATACATTTTTTATTTGCATATAATAAGCACTGGATTAAATCAACACACGTTCCTTTATTTAACTGACTGCTTAATTATTTGGTTGTGTCCACGATTAGATTATTATATCCAAATTTCGTGATTATGACAATCATATATATAGTATTTTGCTCATTCATATTTCATTTACTATAAAAAGAAATTAGTAAAAGTTGACAAAAGAAATTAGTAATCATTTTCTCTTTTCTGCTTTGAGAAACACCATGAGTCCAATATATTCTCCTGCTAGCTCGCGAAACGCATGAAAAAAATATGTTGCATTGTTCAATCATATTGACCATATTAATTACAGCAAAAAACTTACGTATTCAAAGGTAATATGGTGCATGAGACCCAATAATATATGCCGAATTATATACCTTTTCATACTAATTAAATTGAAGACGATATGTGAAAATTCAAACCAAAGCTTCTCATATAATATATTTTCTATACAGCAACGATTTATCGCATAAACATTAGGATTATCATAGGGAAACACAACAAAAATAAAGGTTAATTAAGTTAAATAAAGCATATATTAAAGTATTTTACTATGGTGGCAAAATATTAAAGGATAAGGGGGTACGTAATTTTCATGTGGATTGAATAAAATATTTGTATGCACTTTTTTGAAAGTATGTTGGTCAAATGGTAATCAACAAAAATGTAGTTTGAAGATCAAGGTCATTTATTAATCTATAATAAATGTAGGGTTATCTAGTGCATATTTCCAAAATAAATTGGTACCGATTATCATGGTTTTTTTTTTTTTTTTGGGTAAAGACTGATTATATTTGTTGGTGCATGATGATGATCTGCGTTCATTACGTTTCGAACATAAAAGAAAATATTTAAGAAAGTTGTTATATCAGACCAGATTTGTGTAGTCACAACCATATTCTTTGTGCGGTCGATCGCACACAATTACAATCATTGTCTAGTTCTTTTATTGGAATATAACTCTGTAAAAAATAAACATGATTCATCAAAATAATGTTCTTACAAAATTTGTGCTTAAAAAGCAATAGTTAAAAAAAAATTGATAACTTAGTATGTTATTTAATTAATATCGCAGTAAGTGTACCAGTACCATAGACCATAGCGACCACTCTCTTTCAACTCTCAACGTTTAAAAGTATTCATTTCTGTGGATTTTAAAGCTTCAATTATTATTGTCATGGAAGGAGCATATAAGATATTATAGAAAACGAAAAGAGGATCCCCAATTTGTACAAACAGCTTTTGTAGCTTCCGATGAGCAAATCATTCTTCTAGGGACGTACACAGATTTATCTTCCGACATCACTATCTTCTAAAGTCAAAAAAAGTTTCTGTCTTGTCTCTTAATCATTTTCTTCTACTCTCTTTGGATCCAAACCCTTGTGTCTATTTTATTTACTTTTGCTACTCATATAAATTCGCACAGTTATAAAGGTTAACAAACACATTAATGCAATACATAAGACAGAAATAAGGGGTTGTTAAACTATTGTTATCAAAACAAGGACTAAAAAGCCGGCATAGTTATATGTGAGAACTTTTGGTCTTGTAGTGTTCAAATTAAACATGAGAATTGTCTTATCATGATTGTCTTTTTCAACCCACTTCCCATGCTAGTTTATCATATATATCAAAAAAATGTAAAAATACCATTAGTCATCATCAAAATATTTGCCGACCGACACCAATTATACCTACAATAATAGCCATACACAGACACCAAAAAATATGTGAATATTATTTTCTATGGTTCTATACTTCTATCTCAACCGATGATGATCTATTGAAGATAGACACCAAAAAAATGTTGAATCCCTAATAAATTCGATACAGTTAAAATTTGGTAGAAGCTACAGTAGAGTGATGAAAGTTTGCAAGTGTTAAGACGCAGACAAAGAAGACGCAGAATGATTCAGGCAAAAGCAGTGTCAATAAGATGTGAAACAAGTTGCCAACACTTCAAGTTTCAATATGGAAGAGAAGGACAAAGGAGGAGACAAGGAGGTTAGTGGGTCCCATCGTTTGATGATTGGGTAGGAAACATTTTGTGGGCCACTACTTGTCTCTTTGTCCCTCCCCGTGAATCTCCTCATTGGTTGCTACCCATAAACTCGTCCGAGTCACTCACCATTCCTAATTCCTATTACCACTTTCTATATTACTTCACACTCCACAAAACTCTCCAAATAAACTTAGTAAGCATAAAGCCACCACTAATTTTATACTTTTACAGATCCCATTAGTTCACGTCCTATTCAAAGGCATCAACTCCAAGTCAAGTATCCTTCCTTTTTCACATGAATGGGTCTCTTGTTGGGCACAAAACTTAAGGCTTAGATGACACCAAAACATGCTGGATCTATGCCACGCGCCCGTCTAGGCTTAATCTGAAATTGACACCAAAAGACTATACTACTACTACATGTCATAGTACCAAAATACCAAAAGGACATACCAAGTATGTACTATGTATGTACATTGTGGCTTGTGCTAACTTTTAGTCGCCCAGAAGACAAAGTGGCTGTCTCATGCTAAGCTCAGCTTTCAGCGCTGGAAATTTCTCCAGGTCATGAGAATCTCCTAAAACGTTCTGTGCAAACAGAGTATCAAAGGAAAAATATGAATCCAGAGACGTTGAAGTAATTAATTTCACTGTAATGCAACTGGAGAATGAATGTTTACCAAAGCGGCGATGTGGGCTTCCTGCAACATATTGCCGTCTATTTCTAGCCTAGCGACCGGGAACTCTGGTAAGTGCCCAGACTGTTTCCTCCCAAGCAAATCACCAGGTCCACGTAGAAGAAGGTCTATATTTGCTAAGTAAAACCCATCTGATGATTTCCCCAACATCTTCAACCGTTTTAGGCTATTGGTGGTTGACCCAACTAATAAGCATTTCGATTTTCTGGTTCCACGCCCAACACGTCCTCGGAGCTGGTGTAACTGAGCGATTCCAAATCTTTCAGCATTCATGACAACCATCATTGATGCGTCTGGAACATCAACACCTATCTCTATCACCTGGGTGGAGAGAAGTATCTGTGTTTCTCCACTTCTGAATTTTTTTAGAGCCTCTTCTTTGTCGTCACTCTTCATCCTTCCGTGTAACAGTCCACAGTTGTACTTCGGAAATTTTTTGGTTATTATTTCGAGCTCAGCAGAGGCAGCACGGAGCTGTGGCAGTTGCTCTGATTGTTCAATAACAGGATACACAAGGTACACTCTCCCACCAGACTTCAGGTCTTTCAGCATCATCTGTCAATGGATAGATTATAGGTTTAGACATCACCTACTGTTGAAATTTTAAAATTCAAAAGCAACGTCTTGCATGATTGTTTCTATGATGAGAGTAGAGAAAAGAATTGTAGTTATTGTCATAGGCATTACTGAGTAGACTTCCTTGATGCCAGTCTCATTTCCTTCAAAAATGTGCGTCTCAACTGGTATTCTTCCAAGTGGCATACCAGTAATCTGAAGAAACAAAGAGTTGCACTCATTTAAAATGCTTATAGACGTTAAACACGTGGAACAAGTGTGTTTCTACCTGCTGAATTAAAGTGGAAACGCTTTACATACTTGGGTCAAAGAAATATCTCCGTATAAAGCTAAGGCAAGTGATCTCGGGATAGGGGTGGCTGACATGGCAAGAACATGAGGAGCCATACTGAGATCAGCTTTGGAAGTATCATCAGAGACAGATGAGTCACTTTTTGATATCATAGATGTCCCATATAACTGCAGAAGTCACGCCACAATACACTTCAGTTTATGAATTATATACTTACATGAAAATTAAAGACATAAGTTCATTTCAGGTCACCGATCAAATGATCACCATGAATCATTACTGTTATTTTTTCATGATAGTTCAACTAGAGTGAATAATGCAATTATCCGATAGATCAAAATATTCTAGGAACCTGACCTTGCTGTTAAACTTTCCTCTCTGGATTACACCAAACCGTTGCTGCTCGTCAACTACGGCAATACGTAATGCAGAGTACTCTATCTTTTCAGCTATTAGACTGTGAGTTCCAATTATTAACGATATAGCTCCACTTTGAAGATCCTGTCATCAGCTGTCAACTATAAGGAATACAAACTCATTGTATTATTTAAAACGACATATCAGCTGCATGACTTGCCTGGCGAATCATACGTGACTGCTTTGCCGGGGTTGAACCTGTGAGCAACCCAATGGTTGGCTTGGATGTTATTCCCTCCATATTCTCTAACAGATCACGGCACTGTTCATAATGCTGGATGGCAAGTAATTCTGTGGGGGCCATGAAAGCTGCCTACATATGAGAAAAGAGTAACTCAAATAACAAATTCAACTACATGCAAGGAATGAGTCAATGACTTATATCAGAAGATTTATTGAGAAATTAACTACACATGGTGAAATTTCAGAAGGTCGTAAAGAGATTTAATCAACCAACCTGGTAACCAGATCCTATGACCTCCATGCACGCTAAGAAAGCGACAACTGTTTTGCCACATCCAACATCACCCTAAAAGATAAATCGATTTATTAAGAAACTTTGTTTGGTTAAAAAAAAAAAATGTGCCAACAGTTAAATCTTATTCTGATAGTCTTGGTAAGATTGGCTAAAAGCCTACGAAGAGAAAGAACTAAACTATAACCGAAAAAAAAAGAAATACCAGCCAGCTCAGCTGAAAAAACTACCTGCAAAAGCCGATTCATTGGAACCGGGCGCTTTAGATCCCAAATAATTTCTGAGACAGCGCTTAGCTGGCTAGGAGTAAGGGAATATGGTAGAGCCTTCAGAAAACTCTTGGTGAGAGTGGACCATTCTTCAATATAAACGGAATTAAGCACTGGCTTTCTGAACTTTTCCAGCAATACATCTTTCTCTATTTTTGTGCCAAGGCCTTGAAGCATTTGGTACAAGCGTGCTAACTGTATGAAAACAAAATTCAACGGACTAATAGCTTTTTCACTAACAGATTAAGAATAAGAATTCGGCTTCTGAGAAGACAATTATTCAAGAAGCTAGCTACCTGGAGGTAAAAGAATTCGTCGAATATAAGCCTTTTGCGAGCTAAATCAGCCTCATCTAAAGTCTTAGGCTCGTGAATACCAACGTAGGCCTACATTCACAGCAAGGGAAAAAACTGAGAATGAAAAGCAATTGAGGACATAAGATTTTGTTGTGGATTAAAGAAGAAGTTAATCAAAGAGCAATGCTTCAAACAGAGAAGCAAGACTTACATCATTAAGAGATGGTAGGCCAAAAACTGTAGTGATTTCCTTAGGAATAGGATCCATATTGGCGGGGAGAACCCGCAGAGCCCTAAGAGGGAAAATGTGGGTGAGGTGTGATAAACAAGCGGACTAATCATTGAAATATGTAATGCACTGCTTAGTTCTGGGAAGTTCAGGTATTTTTATGATATATGAAGAACAATTATTATACTCAGGCCAGTCTTGAAACACTCAATCAGTTTAAGGTGAAGCTTTTACTCAAATCTAAACGACTCCCTGATATGGCATTCAGAACTGCTGTCTCAAATACTTTTCAGTTTTAGATACCGAAACAAATAATGTAATATTTTACTAACCAGTGAAGATCACGGAAAAGAAAAGAGAAACAAAACCTGGAGATGACATCGCTAAGGAACTTTGGGTTCAACCCTCCTTTTGAAGGGTATATAGGATATGGTCTCCCCTGGGCTCGAAGAGATGATTCTTCTTCATCTTTGAGTACATCAATATTGTAATCCCTCATTTCAAAATGATCTTCTGCACGTAATGACTTTACCTAGATGTAGAAGAGATTATCAACAGATTCTTAAATCAGCAGAGTTGCCAAAAACTTTCGCACGTAAATCGGATGCGTTAGTGATCTTTTATCGTGCTAAAACAAGTCCACGCTTCAAAAGTTGACTTCAAGAAGAGAGCTAAAGACTAATGAGGCATTCTGATGCAAACAAGTAAACAACCTAAGTAAACGATAAAAACACTTACAAAGACAACTTTAAGGTAAGCAACGGAATTACCTTCCCACTAACGCATACAAGGTCCCCTACTTTATGTTTCTCTTGAATAGCATTAAGAAAGGGTTGCCAGGTAAAGCGAGTCCCCCTAAAAAACTTCTTCAGATGCAAAAAAATTGATTTTCCTGCTTTATCTTCAGCATTATAGCTCAGATTCTCCGGAGTTCTGTCTCTGCCTGAGATTTCACAGCTGACAATAACCTCAAGAAATGAAAATGAAGAGCTAGCTCTAACTCCCCTGCACAGAATTCAAATTTGAACTTCAAAAACCTGTAGATGCGGCTCAAGACAAAAGGCATAAGCAATGCTGATTTGAGAAATTGTCAACAGAAAAACAGTGGTAATATAGAGACGATTTCTTGACAAAGATCTTTTTTTAAGTATGTTTGAGATGAACTTTAGAATGATTTCAGAAAGAAATACTCACTTGGAAGACAAGATTTTGCCAACAAATATCAAGTACTGTCCATCCTCAATATCAACCTGTGCATTCTGCAAATCTGCATAGGTTCGAGGTAAATGATGCAATAGTTTCTTCATCTGCATTGATAGACAGTTTGAAAACTGGGTTTAAGCCGTCCATCAAGAAAAAATCGTTGTTTCTATGTAGTCAAATGCCTACCGTGTGAAAGCCACAGCTGTCTAGCTGATTACTGTGTCTCTTACTTAGCCCAGGCATAGAACCTATACTGCTATCAAGAAATTGCTGAGCGGCAGAATCATTAAATGTTGTTTCAACTTCAATCTCTGGACAGAAGGAAGACAATGTTCTGGA